>RJWH01000251.1:600000-1043623 GCA_004363575.1 Solenodon paradoxus
ATCCTCTGGCCCTAGTAAACTAAAGGGATGCTTCAAGTATGGCATAATCCAGTGTAAATGCTAATTGGGAAAAAGGAGAACTCAGAGATGACACTCACCAGAAACTTTATTCCTAAAGAGATTTCCCCATTTCCTGCTCTACTAGATGTTTTAAATTTAGCAAATGGCTATCCTTTAGATGTGATCTAGTTGTTCTTCAAACTGCCATTTTTGAATAGTCCTAAAGTCAAATTCAGTCCTTCAAAAGTATAATCTCCACCTCTACAGTCTTATAATTCTTAATGTAAGCCCTTTCATTTTTCCATAGCTAGATATTTTGAGAGTTCATCTCTCTGGTATATATCCCAGAGGTTAAGGTGCATGATGTGGGGGCACAAGTCCTTCACTCCTTATTAAGATATTATGAAATCCTTCCCAATCACAGGTGTCCTTGCCAGGGTTGATAATCCTGTTGAGACTGTGTCTCCACTTCTCCCAACCTTTTCAATGGGAGTGTTTGACTCTTTGCTGTGGAGATACTTTTATGCTATTTTTCCTTTCTGTTTCAAAGGGATTGCTCAATATATAGTTTTGATTTACTGTGTCTTTGGGAAGTGTAAGTTCAGGATTGTCCTCTGCCATCGTGAACCATATCGTTGCCTAAGTTTGAGAAGTTTTATTCAATATAAATCATTATTTAAATAACACAAGCCACATGTGCTTTTTAAAATTTCTGATCTAATATATATGATATAGATTGTTATTTCACTCTATCACAGATGAAGAGACAGATGAAGAGACTGAGACAGATATCAAGTAACCAAAAATTTTAGAACTACTATTATATGTCCTTATATGTCATGCACTATGGGATGATTATATCTTAATTATATGACTATAAAACAAAGTATTTATATTGATAACAATTTTAATAAAGACATTTTTACTTATAAAAAGTGCCAATAGTGACCTGAATCTTTTCATTAATGCAAATAAATAAATAGAGAAGCAGTTAAAGGTGCATTTTTACTTTTTTTAATGCAGAGTCCTAATTTTCCATGTTAAAGGTGCATTTTTCTATAATTATTGCTTTTAATACTGCCCTTTAGGTCTGTTTGCATTCACTTTCTTATTTAGATTGCCAAGTACTGGGAGCATATATACTAATGAGAGTTATTTCTTCTTGATGGATTCATCTTTGACCATGATGTAGTATAGCTCTTTGTCTTGTTTTACCCTTTTTAGGTGGAAGTCTATCTGGTTTGATATTAGTGCAGTTCCTGATTTTCTTTCATATCCATTGCTGTGATATACTTTTTCTTTAAAAAATATTGATGCTTATTTTCTCTTTTGTTCACAATATTGCATTCATTTTTGAATGGAAACATTGTATCAGTCTATTTCACACCATATTTTTTCATATCTGTTCACTTTCAGCCTATGTTTTTTATTTTTCTGTAGACATACTATTGATGGGTCCTGTTTTTTGATACACATAGCAACTTGCTTTCTTTCAATTGGTGAGTTCAGTACATTCACATTTAGAGTGATTATTAATATATCCGCTTTTGTTGATGTCATTTGAGTCTTTGTTCTGTTTGTGTTGTATCTCTGTAGCTTCTTTTCCTATTTCCTTTGAATGGTTTTGATGCTGACTTTATCTGTTTATCTTCCCAGCTATGTATTTCTATCAAATTAGGTTGTAGTTACTTGTGGTTCATCTCTACTTTAACCAATCTATGATGTTTTCTTAGCTGGCATTGTATCATCCTTATATACCTATACAAATTCTATGTTTTTCTTTTCCCCTTAATCATGCTTTGCTATTTCCAGTTGGTACTGTTTTTGCTTCTGCTATTTTGTTTGTCTGTTTACTGTTTATCACCATTTTGTGGGTATGTTGTTTGTTTTGGTTTTCTCTATAGTAGAATTCATTTCAGTATTTCTTGATGGCGAGTTTTGTGGTGGAAAAATCCACTAGGTTTACTTCATCAGTAAAGACATTTCTTCATCATATTTGAATAATCATTAGAATATTCTTGGCTAGTAATTTTTGTCTGTAAGTATTTTAAATATGTCCTATTCGCTCCAAACCTGTTGAGAGTCTGATGATAGCCTGATGGGTGTACTTGAGTGTTCTGTTTCTCTTTTCACTTACAATCTTTAGAAGTTTTTTTATCATTGATTTTTGCTAGTTTTACTATGATATGTCTTTGTGTGTATACATTTTTCATTTAAGAATTTGGATATTCTTTTTTGTCTTGGACTTTCATGGTTAGTTTTTGTAACAGGTATGGGAAGCTCTCAGCTACTACTCATTTTTATAAAATAATTTATTGAGGCAAATTTTATTTTCAAAATAAGATAAGCCCATATGTGTCAGTTTACCATTTATGAAATGTATAACAATATACTATGCTCATCACCAAATTATCAAAAGTCCTTCATGATTGTCCATTGGACCCACATCACCACTTGTTCCTGCCTCCACCCATCTCTTTGCTGGTAAACTCAATTCTATTGTCAATGTCCAAGATTGGTTTTTGTTTCGTTCATTTCTTTTTTTAGTTTCCCTATATTCCACATATGAGTATTTATCTTTCTCCTTCTGACTCATTTCACTTAGCGTACCCCTAGTAGTTCCATTCATGTTGTTGCAAAATGCAAAAATTTGCCTTTATTGAGAACTGTGTAATATTCCATTGTGTATTTGTGTATCTCACATCTTCTTTATCTGTTCGTCTAGCAATGCAAACAATTTGTTATCAATTTTTAGTAATTGTAAGTAATGCTGCAATAAATATGGGGAACATATATCTCTGTAAATGAATGCTTTTGTGTTTTGGAGTAAATATCCAGAAGTAGAGGTCACACCCTAAACGTCTTAAGCTATCTTGTTTGACATTTAACTTCTTCCTAGATCTCAGTAGATTAACAGAAATCCCTCCAGTCAAGGTTTTACTGGACAAGTCTTAGCTTTCTGTTTCACTGACAGAGGATTACCTAGAAAGTGGGGTCCTCAGGGATTTGTGGTTTACAGAGTAATCCAGCAAAAATGAAAGTTCTCTAATTTCTTTGTTTCATTCTACACTGGTTTTAATACAATTGAGTTAAATCCTTGACTCTTGTTAGCAGAAACTAGAGTTGTTAATCAAAGGACCAATTGAATCTATGTTTTTTTCTGACAAGGGACTAATTTTGTTAGCACAGAAATATCTCTCTCCTAGAGCTACACAGAGTCCTCCTTTGCTTTAGGAATATGAGAGGACCATTTCTGCTAAGGAGTTTTATGGCTGTGGTTAGGCTGGGTTTTTCTTGGGTTTTACAGGAGGAGTCTCCAAGCTCTGGGAAATTCTCCACAGCAAAGTGAGTCTGCTAGCGGCACCTGGATTAATAAGCCTCCACATCATCCATAGTTAGGGGTTGGGCCTAACCATAGTTGGTAAAGGAATGGAGCAGAGATCAATTGTAAATTTAATTGTCCCTCCCATAATAACTTGTTGGCTTACAATTTTCCTGTTTCCCTTTGTCTCAGCTCCCAGGTCATTGCTTTAGGTTCATGTGGATTACCCGAAACATTTACATAGGTAGTTACAATAATTCCGATATATGCGAGAGTCTTAGCTTTGGAGAGTCCCCTTGTGGTGTACACTTTCATTCCTCTTTGTTGAGCTTCACCCTTGAGTGATGCAGCCACGTCGGGACACGATCTACCCTGACGGCTGTGGAGGTGGTTGAGATGACAGTGTGTGGTCCAGTCCAAGTAGGAGTCAGTCCTTGAGTGGTGTTCTTTTTATCCACACAGAGCCTTCCTGGATGGAAAGGGTGTGTTGGCTCACCAGAGGGGACTGGAAGGGCTTCCTGCATCATCTTTCGCACAGCTTGTTGGACGACCTGCAATTCCTGCAAATACTTGAGAAGGGAAGTGTCCTGTTTCTATCTCCTCTTCAATGAGAATTGCTTCTACGTTTTTGTCTTCAATTTCTGAGATTCATTTTTCTATGAGATTGAGCCTGTTTATGGGACATCCCATGTTTATATTTAATTCATTGATTCCATCTGTCATATGTAGCAATTCTTTTTGTTCTTCATTTATAGCATCACTTTTTGGTATAATATTTTGTCATCTATTACTATTGTTTGTCATCTCTGATTGCCTTTGGCTAGTGTATTGTGTATCCTGCAGATAATTAAATTTTCTATTACTCTAAAGTCTTTATTTGTTAAGTTATCCCAATCAGTGTCTTTAGATTTCTTCATTAAGTGTCCCTGGTATCTTCTTCTCTTTGAGTTATTGGTGTTATTTTTGGATGATTTGGATTTTGGCATGACTTTCCTTCTCTGTACTTTTTTCATACTGTTGCTTTTTTTCCCTCTTTTCTTCTGTTTACTTTTAATTTGAGAGCAGCTGCAGACTGTTTGGACTGTATGGTATCCATATACAAGGTTGCTCCTGCCTGTTGAGATGATTTTCTCAGCTCAGCAGTGGGTGGGCCCCTAATGCAGAGGTATGCTGGCTACTGAACTCTGGTGCAAGAAGGCTCACTCAGTGGTCACTGTCGTTGCTCTTCTCCAGTTAGAATAACCTCTGGGTTCCTTCTTTGCAGCAGTGGTGGTCATGGTTTCTCTGCTTTTGTCAGTGGGACAGGTAGAGATCTGTCTCCTCTCCTTGCTGGGTATCAGGCTGACTTGCTCCTCATCATGTCTGGGTCTTGGACTTTGGGATGACTATGGGTCTTCTCCTGAGAGGATAAATATTGACATGCCAACTGGTTTTAACATTTTTTTAGATTAGCCTTCTCTCTCTCTCTCTCTCTCTCTCTCTCTCTCTCTCTCACACACACACACACACACACACACACACACACACACACACATTTATTATGCAATTATCACTACCAGTTTTGCTCTTAGAAAATTCAGTTAGTAGCAAGTAATAGGAAAATACCTTTCTTTAGCCTCCTGCAGCTTGACCAAAATTGTAAAGATATGTTCTGAGATTGGTTAGTTTTCTTATTGACTACTTTTGAATAATCTGTACTATTATCCCAAGCTATGAATTCAATAATCCAGTAAATCACAAAGAACATTGCATTTTATGCCACATATCATAGATAGCCAGCCTTTCAGGATGTTGTTTTAATTACATCAAACGCTCCTTTTGATACACACAAATTTTGCTTAGACTCTCATTTCTTAAATCAAGTTCTTATCTACAAAGATGGGGTTCCAGTGAACCCAAACAATAAATTGTCTGAGGTTAAAGAAAATTTTTTGCAGATTGAAATAGTAGATTCAAATGGAAGAATGAATGTGAGTTAACAATTTAGAATAACTATTGATACAGCAACTCGGGGTCTTCAAAACTGTTAATAGATAAGTAAATGTTTCATGGGGAGGCAGACTATACTTTTTTAAAAGAAAACATGGTCAAATAGGAAGAGCTGTGAATCTGGAGTTCACCTGTCCAAAGTTTTAAACCTGGCTCTAGTCATTAAAACTATGCAATGTTTGTATAGAATTCCATGTTGATAAATGAATGTTAAAGTATTTACTTGAAATCTGAGGAATTGTATGTAAAATTCCAAGAAAATTGTTTACTACCTAATAGGTGTTCTGTTAGTACTGCAACTATTAATTTTTAGAAATGTATATATTAATTTCGCTTATAACCAACTACCTTAATACTAAATTACTAAAATAATAAAACATATCTCTCATGCTGTTGTCACACACAATTAGTACAAAGCTGTGAATATATATCTTTCACACATAAAATCTAAGCTTCATATAATTTATAGGAAAATATATAAATCTCTATCTGATTGTTCATTCAGAAAAATGTCTTCCTCACTTGAGTGAACACAGCTGATTTCAAAGTTAATAAGACCCTTGTGTGTTCATCCAAGAGCAGAATTTGTCCCACTGTGTATGTCATTCACTACCTTTATTTACATTATAAATTATCACATTTTATTATGTCTACTCCCATACCATTTCCACTATGGTCTATTATTTTAATATAATATGTTAAAGTGGAATTAGCAATTAAATTACTACACCATTATTCATAAAACATAGTGTTTGACCTCAATCTCTCGAAGCATGGGGATTTATAATTGATTAAACCTCTATACATGTGTATGGACTTTAATTGAACATATTTTCTCAGGGTTGATGTGGTCAGAAATCCTTCTTTAATTTTCTTCATTTTCTATGAAATAGGCTGTTATATTGGGAAATCATTTGAGTTCTTTAGATTAGGAGATTTGAAGATGTGTACCCAATAAAAGCCTTTCACTCCATTTAAATTAAAGGATCTTCAATGTGTTAATCTGTAGCATTATATAGCTACTTGTGTCAAATAGTCACCAAAAAGGTGCTCTTTACTATCCTCAGGTTATTACATATGTAGATATATCTGTGTATGATACATATGTATATGAATTCTGTATAGGAAACTTGTGAGGCAAAGGTCATGCTTTTTCTGTCACTGCATTTCTTGCAGTGTCAGTCAACTTAATAAGCATGTAGAAAAATTTTTAAGGATACTGTAATAAAGAACCACAAACTCGTTCATTTAAAACAATAGAAATGTACTTTTTCATAGTTCTGAAGGATAAAAATCCAAATTAAGATGTTGTAGTGAGGATGTAGAGAAAAGGAAACATTTTTACATTGCTGATGGGAGTGTAAATTAGAACAACCCTTATGGAAAACAGTATGGAGTTTCCTAAAAAAATTGAATATGGAAATCCTATATGATCTTGTCATCTCACTTCTGTGTATTTGCCCAAGAGATGGAAAAACACTAATTCACTGAGATATATCCACCTCCATGTTTATTGCAGCTCTATTCACAATAGCTAAGAATTGGAAACTACCTGTGTCCATGATCAAGTGAATGGATAAAGAAGATGTGATAAAAGTACACAATGGAATACTACTCAGCCATTGGAATAAATGAAATCTTATTATTTGAATTAATGTGACTGGAATTAGAAATAAGCTAAAACTAATGAATAATCCAAAATAAAGAAGACAGATACTAGATGATCTCACTCAGAGGTTAATGTGAAGAGGTAAAGCAAAGAAACAGACTAAGTAAAAGCAACACTTGGACACTGGAAATAGAACTGAGGTTACTAATGGGGAATGATACATGGTTGTGGGACCCAATGGACAATGGTGAAGAACTCTTGATAATTTGGTGGTGGATAGGGTTTGTTGACATATACTTGAAGAATGGTAAATAAGCACATATAGGCTTATGTTAATTTATAAATCAAAGTTATCTCAATAGATATTATTAAAAGGTAAAACAGAATAAAACAAAGCAAAATCAAGGTGCTGGCAGTTCCTAGCTCCCTCTGAGACCTGTAGGGAAATCCTTTCTTGCTGCTTTCCAGCTTCTGCTGGTTGGTCAATAATCTTTAGCATTTCTTAGTTTACAGCTGCACAACTTCACTCCCTGTCTTCATTGCCAGTTGGCATTCTCCCTGTTTTTTTTGCTTTCTATTTCTGCATAGCTATTTCCTTAAAGGACACCGGTCTTATTTTACAAGATTTCATCTTAACTAATTGTGACTGCAATGGTCTTATTTTCAAATAAAATCATATTCTGAGATATTGAGGATTAAGAATTCAATATATCTTTTTTAAAGGTGCATAAATTAAACCATCGTGCTTGGTAAATATACAAGTATTTGTGGAATAATAAATTTTTTCTAGGTAGTGTTCTTTATACATTTCTATTAAGTCTGCAAAAGAAATATTGACCCAGATATGTGAATGAGAAAGGGACATTAACAGAAAAATAATAAACTAACTTTTGAGACTCAACTCATTTAAAAAAAAATATATATAAGCATGCCCTGGTGGAAAAATGGTTAGGCCCGTCACCTTTGCCTGAGCACAGTCCACATATCCAAAGGACTGTTTATTTTGTTTAGAAAGTAATTTGAATTTGAATGTCTCATGAATATATCCTGGAATTGGCAATGAGTCAAGACATAGGAGGAAAGTATTTTAATGAGAGTGAACAGCCAAATTAAAAAAATAAATACAATTCTTCCTCTTCTGTTCCTGCTTGCCTACTTACCTTCATTCCCGTGTACACTTTTCCTAAGCCTATAGTACTTTCTTCACTGTCACAATAGAAAAGGATGTGTAAATGAATGTCATTATAATATATTCAGAAATTTTACTTTAAAACATGGAGGACAAGGAGTAGTACATCTCTGTTTGCTTTGTCATTTTCTTTTTCAGGTTTCTAGGGAAGTTTATTTTTACAGTGATTTATGAACCACTAAGTGATATTCTTTAAGAAAAACTTGCAGCGATTTCACGTTTGTTTGTGTAAATGTTTGATTATTGCTTTCACTAGTGGACTATGAGCTCTGAGAATACTATATCTATCTTTATTCTTAATATTTGCAGCATTTAGTAGGTTATTTTTGATGATCTATTGATTGACTAAATACGTAAATAAATTGGTAATATTTACCTCATCAGTATCCACAGAAAAATTGGTTATTGTATTATAAACCTTTATATATTTTCCTATATGATACTGTGCTATAAATATATAAAATATACATATTTAAATATTTTAAAATAAAACATAAGCAAGATGACAATGGCAATATTTATCTATTTATGTGAACAAACTATTCAAGAACTTTACTAGTGCTTAGTTGCATACACACATTTAGTATGCTCCTTGCAACTAGTAATTACATATTGTTTGAATTTTTTCTCTTTGAAGTATTATCAGAAATCCCAATTTAAGTTACCATATACACTTAAAATTATGATGTTAACTTTTACATATATATATTTTAATCTTAGTTTTTAATTTATATTGGCTTGTATTTTCTACATTGAGTCCAATCTAGTATTTACTAAAATTGCAATAGATTTTACACACACACACACACACACACACACACACACCAGAGCAAAGTGACACTAATTATTTCTCTTCAATTCCAAGTAAATCATATTCTCTTTAGGCGTTATGGAGTCACCTTCCTAATTTATGCTGTTAAAAATAAATTAACTTGCTCTGATATTTTAGAGAATGTCTAATTATTTAATTATCTCCATTATGTGAATAAAGCTTTGGTGAATTCCCAACATAGCATCATCATGTTCCTCCTTAGGGATAGCCTTATTTGAATGTACAGCAAGTTCATACATACCACACATTACACATACACAGACTCATATGATAGTGATATAATGTAACAAAGTATTTTAATTAAAACTGCTGAGAATATGTTGTTGTATTTTAAAATCATCTTCCTCTAAGAATGATATAAAATGGTGATATGTATATTCTAATGGGAGATCCAGCAAATGCTAGCTTTCAGTCATTTTACTGAGACCATGCAAGAGTTCATCTCCAGTCCCTGGTCGGGATCTTGTGGGAATAGAAATACAGCCCACTCGGCTTGACATCAGTGCCATTTCCAAATGTTACCATGGTGATCACCTATGCAGCATCACTAACCCTTCTTACAACAGCTCAATTTGAGATTCAAGTTTCATGTTTCCATGATTATGAGAGGGTAATTATTTCATTACTCAAGGGAAGAAGATTTAGGAGGTAAATAGCTCTTCATTAAATCTTAAATGATTCTAGTCTTTTTTAGGCCACAGAAATGCCAGATATTAAAGTGATAAAATTCCAAAGAGTAACACATCACTGGGAATTGAAAAAAATTCCATTTTTGTGCAGTATGACTATAACTATTGTTTCTCTAGTGAAAACATCTTGCATAAAGTGCAAGTATATTATGTCAATAATTCATGATTTAAAATAGTTTCCAAGTAAAATAAATGAACAGAAATGTCTGTGTATATAGTTGAATAGAAATACCTATAAAAGGTAGAGATTTTATGATCTGATCTGACTTGGGAGGACACAATATCATATTTCATAAGGCATACTTTTTTCTAAGAATCTAACTGAGAATTTCATTGTAAAAGAAAGGATTCTTATTGTAAATATTACTCTTTGATAAAGAATTTTTATTTCTCTTATTTATAGTTGATATTTTAAGATTATGCTGGTGAAAATAAATATTAATGGACAATATTTTCAAAGCATATGTGATTTTTAAAATGTCATAGTATAGTTGTGATTTATTAAATTGAGTGTATATTAAATATAAAAATAAGTAGCTGTTTATGCTGTGCTACTCAACTACAATATAACAAGGATGCCTTGATGCAGCTTAGCTGTTTAAATCACAAATCTCCCAGAAGGGACCTTGAAATTCAATACAATATTTTAGCCAAAATATTTGGTTGACCTATACCATATATTACTTAGGCTATTTCCACTACAAGACAAACATTTCTAGCTATACTGTGTTCTTTCTAAAGATTTTTTTCCTGTTCCCTTTTCTCTGTTGACTTGAAAAAAAGTTCATTAAAGATTTAAAAAGAGAATTAAATATACATGTAAGTATACCTCTTATATGTGACTGAGGGTATATAGTTCAATGTTAATGACCTAAATTAAATCTATCTGAGTTACCATAGTTGCATGGTGTACAGAACTTAGAGTTGTCAAGGGACAAGTGGGAATTCAATCATAACCATTTTCCCAAAGGAAAGACCATCTGTTTTAAGTTCATTTCCCCTTTTCTTGGACTTTACTATTTCCCAAAGCTGAATAATTTACCCACAGTGGTGACAGGCTTCTCCCCTTTTCTTTCTTTCTGCCTTTCTTTCTTTCTTTCTTGTTCAGTTAGTGGGAGGAAAATTAGAATTGATTATTGAAGGCTCACTGATTGAGTATCTAATTAATGAAAAAATATTCATTCATAAAGCTCTGGAGTGTGGAACAGGAAGGTTAAGAGGTTCAGAATGATTGTAGTTCTGAGTGTCTCTTTGCTTGTTATTTATATGGAATTCATTAAAAACTCATCTAAGGTATTGCAGCTTGTACTAAATACTGGAAGATAGAGAGATACAAATAATTCACCACTACCAACAAAATCATATCAGTCATGAAAACAGTCCATGGATAGTAGGTTTTCAAAAGCTAGAGCCAATGTTTTAATACAAATGGATTCCTCCTAAAATTTGGAAACCAGTTAGGGGAATATATTCCAGGATAGAACAGGCAATAATGCAAAAAAACAGGCCCTACTGAACTTACTATTCTAGTCTTCTTTATTCCTGACTCCACACTGAACTTCTCATAGATCTGCAGTGTTCTCTTTGAGCTTAGCTCCATAATAATCTCAATAAAATGCCTTCCTCCTAGTTCTTGCCTCTCTGCCCTTCTACTTCCAATTCCATGACCTATTGAAGGGACATTGAAATTTCAATTACTTTTCAAACAAAGTAGTTTAAACTTGTCTATGTAATTGCTATGTGTTTATGTGTATGTGAAAGTCTGAGGTAGAGTTTGCCTTTTAAAACAATAAAGCCTGTGATGATACTTATTTTCAAACAAAAGCTATTCTTTTTTAAAATAAATTTCCTCTTCTCTGTTGGTGCAGTGAAGTCAAAATGCAGTCAGTTTCTAAAATAATATGTTTACAGAGCCAAGGAAAACATCTGGGAGAGAATATGTACATAATACGCAGCCTCACTCCTACCAACCAGTTTGCCCCATCAGCCTACAAACAGTTGAGACCTGTGAGTGTCCCTGGGAATCTTCCCTGAGGGGAGCAAGAAGACCTGCCCCACCAACTTACCTGCACTGTCAGACCAGGAGCAGCAGGAAATCTGACAACTGCTGGCCTAAGTGATCCAGGAGGCCTCTGAGCTGAGTTATCACACCTTCAACTTCATGTGGGACACTGTTTCTGAGCAGTGCAACTCAGACCTTCAGTGTAGAATGACACTACAGATATACCACACAGATCACAACTGCCACACTGCCCACATGGCCCACACAGTTCACAGCTGTGATCACCTAAGAAGTAAATAAGAGAAAGAAAAAATATCAAAACCTCAATATCAAATACAGGTCAGAAAAAGAAAGATGTGCCAAAATCATACTACCTCATCCCTAAAGCAGAGAGGGCTCAAAGAGAGGAAGCAGTCAAGTGCTCCCCTGACAAGCTAAATAAAGACATTTTCTGGGACAGCTAGACAGAAAAAGAAATCCAAGCATTAGTCATAAAAAGCTGAATGATCTACAGGGTACATATTAATAAATCAAAGGAGAAATCCATACCTCAGAAAAGAAGTGATAGATTAAGGACAACCTCACCAAATAGAATGAGGCTATAAAGAAAGCCCAAACAGACCTGTAAGATGTGAAAAATACAATGCATTGAAGAAAAAAATGGAAATTTCTGCAGTCCCAATTTCCTAGAGAAATAAATCTCTCAGAAATTGAAGACAAAAACAGAGGCAAACCTATAGATGAGGAGACAGAAACAACACAGAAAAAAACAGAAATTTTGTGAAGAATATCATATACCATAAGAAAAGCAAACATAAGGATAATTTATATCCCCAGAGATGAGGAGAAAGGAGCAGAAAATTTATTTAAAGTAATAATAGTAGAGAACTTCCCATACCTGTCGCAAAAAATAATCATGGAAGGCCAAGATGCCAAAGAACCTTAACTCCTAAATGAAAAAGTCTTGCACCAAGGCATATCATAGTAAAAATAGCAAAAGCCAATTATAAAGAAAAACTACTAAGGGCTGTGAGAGAAAAAAATAAACACAAACTACAGAGGTACACTCATTGAGCTGTTGTCAGATTGCTCAGGAGAAATCAGACCAGGAGAGAGTGGAGCAACCTATTAGAAATTAAACTTAAAGACAAAAATTGCCAGCTAAATATCATTTAAATATGGTGGAGAAATGAAGATCATCTACGATAAATATGAGTTAATGAATTTTTCTATCATCAAACTGCCTTGGGCAAAATGTTGGAAAGAGTACTACAACAGGGAATGCAAAAGCAGAGAACCACCAAACATTAAGAGTGGTGATAAATAGTAAAAGAGGAAAAGGAGCAAAGGCAGGACCATCATGAGAGAAAAATAAATACTGAAGTGGGAAAGAAAACACTGAAGATACCACAAGAGCTCAAAAAAGACTATAGTAAATGGGTTAAATTAGAGAAAAATACAAAGCAGTTACAAAACCTAATCTTATAGAGACATATAGCTAGGAAGATGAAGATACAGAAAATCAGTACTGAAAACCATCTGAAGGAAAGAGAAAACAGAAAATAAAAGGGAAAAGAAGACAGAGAGATATGAAACTAACAGAAAACAAAGGCTCAAATTACACCAAAAAGTCCTACAAATCAACAAGAACCCTAATGTGAATGGGCTGAACTCACCAATCAAAAGACACAGAGTGTCTGAATGAATCAAAAAATTTTTAAAAGACTCATCAACATTATGCCTGCAAGACACCCATATCAGATCTAAAAAACATAGATTGAATGTGAAAGGCTATGGAAAAATACACCAAAGCAATAAAGAGAAAGGGAAATAAGATACTGCAATATTAAACCAGACCAGCTAGACATCCAGTCAGAAGGATAAAATGAGGCAAAATGGACACTGCATCATGATCAAGGGATTGTCCATCAAGAAAAATTATCATCAGATGCCAGTTGTCTTTAAGTTCCAATATCAGACCATCTCAACAGATAAAGTAAAAACAAAAAGATCTAAAGAGAGATATTGACAGAAAAGCAATAATTGAAGAGAGCTTCAATACTCCACTTAAATCAACAGAAAATTATCCAGGCAGAAACTCAATCAATCAATACAGGACTTGACTGTGGTAATAAATTATTTGGACTTAACAGACATATAGAAACTTCAACCCCAATAAAAAAGATATTGCATTCTTTTCGTGCACATGAAATATTCTCAAGGATAGACCATAGCCTAGGACACAAAACATAGCTTAATAAACTTTACAATATTAAAATAATGATTTTTTTCTTCAACCACAAGGGTGTATGAACCATAAATAAACTGAAAAAACCCACAAAGATGTGGATCAAACAATATGTGTGAGAAATTCCTGCATCATTGAGAAAATTAAAGATGAAATTAAAAATGATCAGGAAACAAATAATAATAAAGAGGTAAACTATCAGAACATGTGGGACACAGCAAACACTTGTATAGGAGAGAGTTTATATTGATAACAAGCAAATCAAAAATCAAGAGACAAATCAAATTGAATATCTAGCTGAACACCTGAAGAAATTAGAAAATGAAGCAATATTGAAGCCAAATATCCATAGAAGGAAGAAAACATAAAAATCAAAGTTTAAGTGGAATTAAAGATAAGAATACCTTCAAAGGAGCTGGCTCTTTGGAAAAAATTCACAAAATTGGTGGACATTTATCCAGACTCACAAAGGAAAAATATAAAGAAGACTCTAATAAAAAGAATCATAAATAAGAGGAGAAATTACAACAAATATTCCAGAAATACAAAAGATCCTAAGACATAGCTATGAACACTTGTATATCAACAAACACACAAATCTTGAAGAGCTGAACAAATTTATAGAATCCTACAACTTTCCAAAACTGATCCAGGAAGACAAAGATAATTTGAACAGAACAATCACAAGCACAGTAATTGAAGTTATTAAATCTCCTTAAAAAGAAGAAACAAAACTGGATAGTTTCACTAGCAAATTTTTGCTAACATTCAAATAATACCTAATAGTCATACTCCTTAAATTCTTTCACAAAATCAAAAAGAAGGAAAAAACTCGCAAATAAATTTGATGAGACTAACACTACACTAATTCCAGAAAAAAACGACTGCACCAAAACAAAAAAAAGAAATTACAGATCAATATTACTGATAAATATTGAAGAAAAAATCATCAACAAAATCTTGGCAAACTTAATTCAACAACACATTAAAAAATTATACATCATAACCTAGTGGGATTTATTCCAGTGATGCAAAAATGATTTACATCCACAAATCAATCAATGCAATGGGCAGCATCAACAAAGAGAAACACAAAATTAATATGATTATATACATAGATGCAGAGAATGTAAGCAACAAGATTGAATACCCAATTCAGATAAAAACCTCTCATCAAACTGGAAATAGAAGGCGCATACCTCAACATAAAAAGTCTTATATGACAAACTCAAAGCTCACATGAAACTCAATGGTGAAAAACTGAAAGTGTTTCCCCTCAAATCAAGAGAAGACAAGGATTCCCATTCTCACCACTACTATTCAAAACAGTACTGTAATTAATGACCAAAACAATAGGCAAGCAAAGGACAGCAAAGGAATCAAAATGTGAAATGAAAAAATAAAACTATTATTTTCAATTGACCTAGATTTGTACCTAGAAAACCTGACAAGTAGCTAGCATGATCTGAGCAGAGTTCAGGAAAAAGGAAATCCAGAGCCAGAAAATAATAGGTCAATGTAACTGATTAAATCCAGCCATCAGTACAGAGCCATTGTGGCTCCAACTCAGTTTAACATATCAAAACCAGGACACCAATACAATGAAATTTAAAGTACAGGTACACTGCCAACTCCAAGCCTATATACTGAAAGGAAATCAGTCACAACAGAACCCATATGATGTCTTCCAATCAATTCAAGGAGAAACCACTAATGCTCCAGTAAGAAAATTTTTCCCATCTATGAACTCCTAACAACAGGTTGGAGATGGAAAATGAGCTGTTATACACCCCTTAAAACTGAAGTCTAGCCCCATTGGGGTCACTTCCACTTTGGATGACCTCCTCACACTTTGGAAGTCCCTTCCCCTTTTTGTAAATAAAGCCTCTTTGCTTCACTGCTGTGCTTTAACTCTCATTCCTTCTTAACATATGGTCTGGTTTGTGCTCTGAAAAAAAATCTTTCTAGGGACACAATTTCCCTAGACAACGGAGAAAACAGAGGGGCACATGTCTATGCTGTATCAACCCCAAATGACTCTGCCAAAAAATAATCAGAAACAATAAATAAATACAGTAAAGTGGTAGGATATAAAATAAGTACATAAAAGTAAATAGCATTTCTATGTGCAAACAATGAAGTAGAAAAATGAGAACTCCAGAAAAAAATCCCATTCCCAATAGCACTGAAAAACAAACAACAAAAAACCCAACCTTGGTAATAAATTTAATAATGTGATAAAAGACCTGTACATTAAAAATTACAATACGTTGATAGAGAACACAAAGACATGGAAGAATATTCTGTTCTCATGGATCACAAGAAATAACATAGCTAAAATTACCCTCTTACCCAAAGTAATATAGAGATTTAATAAAATTTCTTTCAAAATCCCAGGGACAGTTTTTAAGGATATTGAAAAACAATAGTAAAGTTTATGTGAAACCACAAAATAGCTCAGAGTCAAAGACATACTCTAAAAGAAAGAATGTAAGAATCATACTTCCTAATTGCAAACTTTATTAAAGAGACACTGTCATCAAAACAGTATGGTTTTAGAACAAAACCAGATGAACAGACAAGCAGAATAAAATTGAGAATCAAAAAATAAAACTATACTTATATGGGTAATGAATCTCTGACAAAGAAGCCAAGAGTATTCAATAGAGGAAGGAAACTTTAAAATTTAGTGCTGGGAAAATTAGAAGGACGCTTATTTTTAAAAAAGGTAAATTACTATTTAGTACATTACACAAAAATTAGCTCAAAATGGATCAAAGATCTGAACATAAGACCTGAAGCTATAAAATTCACAGAGGAAAATGTGGGAAAAATACTTGATGGCCTCAGTCTCAGTGATGTTTCACCTATAACAAGAGGAAACCAAAGTTAAACATCTGGGACTACATCAAACTGAAAAGTTTCGGTCCAGAAAAAGAAACCACTGCTAAAACACAAAGACAATCCACTGAATGGGAGAAGATATTTGCAAGCCATACATCATACAAAAATCAATCTCAAAATTTACGTAAAGACCTCATATAACTCAATAATGAAAACTGATTATTTACTTAAAAAGGGCAGAAAAGCTGAATAGACCTTTTTCTCGAGAAAGCAATATGTTCTTCATCACTCACCAACAAAGAATTGCAAACAAAAGTAATGAGTTATCAACTCACACTAAAGAGAATGTCCTACGTTAAAAAGTCTATAAGCAACAAGTTTTCAGGGTGGGGTGAAGAAAAGGAGCCCTCTGACACTGTTCTTGGGAATGTAAATTAGTGCAGCCTTTCTGGAAAAAGTATGGAGAATCATCAAAAAAAAAAAAAGATGTATCTATCATTCACTCCAAGAATCTCACTTTTAGACATATACTCATAGGATACAAAAACAGTAATCAGAAAAATTATCTGCATTCCTATGTTCATAGCAGCACCATTTTCTATATTAAGACATGAAATTGACCTAAATGCCTGTCATTAGATGACTACATAAAGAAACTGGTATATGTCCTTGATGGAATTCTATGCAGGGTTTTTCTGTTTTTGTTTTTGTTTTTTAAGATGAAATTGTGCCTTTTGCAACAGCTTGGATGGAACTAGAGGGGATCATGCTAAGCCAAACATGTCTGAAAGGAAGAAAGAGGTACAGGATGGTTTCACTCATGTGGAATATAAAGAAACAAAAAGATAAATATGAAGAAAATTTATAGGAAGAAAGACTGTGGTGCTGGTGGTGGAGTGGGTGGGAGGCATTTTTTGAGGAGGTGTTGGAAGGGATAGGCAGTGGGAGTGAGTGAGTCAATGGAATGGTGGTGGAGGGTACTAGAGCTCTGATAGTGGGTTGTTGTGTGCTTGCAGACTAACATATAAATTCAATATCATTTAATTCAGATAGCAATGTAAACAAAAGAAATAAATAATATTTTAAATGACTAAAAATAACTGGAATGTAAATTGCTGCAATCACATCGCAAACAACTTGAAATTATTTAATTTAATAAGAAATAGGCACACCCTATGACTTTCCAATTATATTCCTAGATATGCACTAGAGATTTTTGTATTGTCTCTGGCTACATATACTAAAATATTTGATTCCAGTTAAATTGAGTTAAACTGGAAATCACCTACAAACACACAAAAAATAAAATATTTTTTCTAGACTCTAAATTGCTGTCTCTAAATTTTGATTAAAGACATTTGCTGCTTTCTATCTCAATTGAAATAAATTTTCAAGGACATATGTCCAGTGTTGTGAATGATACAGAAATCATTAAGGAATTCCTGGATAAATAATCTCAAAAGGCACCAGTCACAAAGCTTCAAGTTCTTTTCAAGATGTATTAATAAGTAAGTTAAATATGTTACAAAGTTTAATAATCTGAGTGATTTAACATAGTTAGATTTCTTTCTCACTAAGTCAAAGCCTTTTCTGGGTCTGGTTGACACCTTAAGACAATTACTCTGTTTTTATAGGTCAGTAAATTGGTGGCTCTTCCAGAAATGCAGAGGGAGAGAGAGAGTGGAGAACTGACCAGAGGCTCGTTATCAGCTCAGACTGAAAGTCCAGGATTCCACTTTGTTTTTTTGACATAATCACCAATCTCAGGTCTCGCTAACATGGGCTGGGGTTCTGAAAAGAAATAGGAACTGCTATTAGGATGTCCTATGTGAGTATCTGGAAAGGGGAGGAGAATCTACAAAGACATGAAAATAGATCCTAAGTCCCAGAAAGGTATTTCCTTGTTCTCATGAGCTATCATCTGAGATTACACACTGATTCTGTAGGATGGAGCCTTAATGACATCAAAGCAAAAATAGCAGGTACATACTCAATGCTCTATATCTTGGAGAAGACAGAGATGGCAGTAGTTTGAAGAATATCAAAACTTCACACTCTGAATTTTTTTAATCTGCCCAATAATATAGTGCCCAACACTCAAATACTGAGAGAGGAATAACAGCACTCTTCACTCAGTTAGCATGGATTAATGGCTACTATCATGTTTCATGAGCACAAGGATTTACTAAAATAGCCTCTCAGTTTCATTTTGTGCTAGCAACTCTACCAACTCCCTTAATTAATTGCCCCAAAACTGTTAATAACCATGCCATCATAGGCCATCATGTAAATGAGCTTTAAAAAGAAAAATCTAAAGAGCAATCTTGCCATTCATTTATCTGAACTAATTATAATGTAGGAATAATTCACACAGCAGGTGAAAATTGAGAAAAAGCATGCTTTTATAGGAAGGCAAAACATTTTAGATTGTGATATCAAAATTTTGGAAGAATGAAAGAACTTCCTTTTATGCATTTTCAATTTTTTATTTTTTTGCTATATTACATTCTTGGGAAATATTGGTTAAAATCTAAAAGATATGAATGCTTGTGTTATTAAAGTTTTTAAAAATATTTGTGGGATATATTCTATTCTTACCTTAGTTTCATGAAGGTATTATTTCCAGAACCAATAAGGCAGGCAAGTTGTAACACTAAAGAATCAAAGTTTATTCATAAATTCACTGATGGCTTTGTTTTAGTGCCTCTGTAATTTATAGCTATAAAGGCTGTAATAAATCATGGCCTAGGAAGGCAGCCTGGTGAAAGACAGTGTAAAGAAGGTCAAATTCCGAAGCAAGGCATTTAACCAGGTTGAGTTTGAGTTTGCTACATTTTATCTCATGGAGCTACAATATATAGAATTCATGTGAAGACAACTGCTAACGGCATGCAATAGGACCATCTCTGTTCTTGACATCTATTATTGTAATAGATTTTATTTTTTATAGAATAGTTTCTCTTTATTTCCTCCCTTTGTAACTTTTATTCATTCACATTTTCTTGAGTTTTATCAACTTTACTTTTGTATTTATAAACTAATTTACCTTGTTATATTAATATATAATTATTTTATGTTATAATAAAAGACTTCAAAGGGGTGATTTTAAAGGAAAGGTGCAGGCAGGAATGAAAACTAGCAGGCAGGCAGAGATAGGAAGAAAGAGAAACGAGAAAACACTTTATTTTATTTCATTGTTCTTCTTGATTCTCCCCAGCTCCAGGTCACAAACTGGATATATGTGGACTATGCTGTGGCAGACATATCCACTAAGCCACCAGGACATTTTTGAAAACTTTTTAAGAATAACTTATATAAAAAGGAACCTCAAGAATTTCTAGAAATATATGGCATTTTTTAAAGTCTGTATCTTGAGATCATTTTTTTTAAAAAATGTAATGAGTCAAGTGTGAGAAGTTGCAACATTAGCATAGATGAAGAAAAGCAACATCCATGCAAGTAGATCTAAAAGAGACTCACTAAAGTTAGACAGAAACAGAAGAATCTGATGAACTTCATTTACATTGTTCATTCTTATTGAGATAGAGAAGCTTAGAATATAGATTTTCAAGTCCTATGCTTTGGGTTTGTATTGCATGGTTTTAGAAAAAGAGATGCTATAATGATGAACAGATCAAGCACTTTTAATTTTTCTATTTAGTTTTCACAATTTTAGCTTTATGTTCTGTATCCCTTTTGTTTTATCCCTTTCATATATTAGTCTGGGTCCAAACAAAAGAAACTGGTTAGATCAACTTCCAGATGGTGACTCAATAGGGTACACTTTTGGGTCACTCCCCACAGACACCAAAAAAAACCCCAAAAAACCCAAACTCACTATTTTTCAGAGATTAGCACCAAGAAACAACCAGCACATCAGCTGGAGACTGGCTTATGACTAAGGGTGGGTGAGGGCACCTGGTGCAGTTCTCAGCTAAGCCACTGATTTGGATTTGGGTTGGAGCTCAGGAGTCTCTAAACATGCAGTGGGGTGTAGGCTAGAGATTTGGGGACTAGCTGCAGAGGAAGCAAGAGGAAGACCTATTGGGGCTAATACACGGAACCACGAAGGACCAACTTGGGAGGGGGTTAAAGTAGAGGCAGCTCACTGGGAGCTGACCTGGAGCGTATGCAGTGATATTCTGCTGGGCACAGCCATAAGCAGAAATCAGTCAAAGAGCTCAAACCCATCCCACAACCATTTCGTGCTAGAGCCTGGGATCCATTGAGCTGAAATCCCGCCCAGCACATATCCAACCACTGGAAATCCCACCCATCAGGTGCCCCAACCCCTGGAATACAATGAGCAAGCAGTCCCAAATCTCGATGCTGTTAGCGCCACCTTGTGGGCAGACGGAAAGCTTCAGCCTGATGCCAACCCTGGGCAAATCAAACCTACACTATGCCAGGTACCTGAACCCTCAGAAATAGCAACAGAATGCTTAATAAAGCAAAGTCACAGAGAAATATATGCAAAAGGATGGAGCCAGTCAAAATCCCAGGGGGAAATCTGAATATGGCAGACACATGTAAATTACCTGAAGAAGAATTTAGGGTAACGGTGATTAAACTACTCATGGAAATCCAGGTATCAGTAAAAGAGAATGTCAGGAAGCAAAGAGAAGAATTAACACAAGACAACAAACATGAAAGACAATGGCTGAATTAAAGAACTCAGTAGAGGGACTCAACAATAGGATGGATGAAGTTTCCAATAAAATCAGCAATCTGGAAGATAGGACAGAGGAACTCTATCAAGTAAATAAGAAAAGAGATTAAAAAGTTCAAAAAAAGCAAAGACAGTTCAAGACCTCTGCAATAACATTGAAACAAATAGCATTCACATTATAGGGGCCCCAGAGGAAGAGAGAGAAAAGGGGGCAGAAACTATATTTGAAGAAATATTAGATGAGAACTTCCCCAATCTGAAGAATGAAACGAGTCTCCAGATGCAGGAAGTTCAAAGAGTTCCTAATAAAAGAAACTCAAACAGAAATACACCTAGACACATCATAGTCAAAATATCAAAAATACAAGATAAAAAAGACTGTTAAAAGCAGCCAGAGAAAAACGTGTCACATACAGAGAAGTCCCCATAAGATTGCTGGTGGACTTTTCAAATGAAACTCTACAAGACAGAAGGGAAGGACATAATATATTCAGAGTGATGAAATAAAAGGATTTTGAACCTAGGAAACTATATTCTAGAAGATTTGCATTCAGACCTGAAGGAGTAATAAAAACCCTTTCTGAAAATCAAAAGTAAAGGAGTACATCAGCACAAAACCAGGTTTGCAAAAAAATATTAAAAGATGATCTACAAAGAGTAAAGAAACCACACAGAAAAACAGTAAGACAACAAATATGAGAAGAGGAGAAGAGAACAAAAATGTGGAGAGTTAGAATGAGTAGATGGCTAATATGCTTTCAAATAAAATTATGTAGTAAACATAGAACTGTGAATGCCAACTTCAGGGTAACTTCAAAATACATCCTAGGGAGAAAGCAAAGAATAAAACAAAAGGCAAAATCAATCAAAGCATAACTGTATCCATCCATCCTAAAAAGAGAGAGAACAAAGTCATCATCTAGGGCAACATACAAAAGACTATAAAATGACACTAACCACTTATATATCAATAATAACCCTAAACGTTAATGGACTGAACTCACCAGTCAAATGACATGGAGTGAATATATATATTAAAAAACATAACCCAATATTCTGCTGCATTCAGAACCCACTTTTGAAAAGATGAACAAAGACTCAAAGTCAATGGCTAGAAGACAATCCTAGAGTTGAATGACAAACATGAAAGAGCAGGAGCAGCTATACTCATATCAATAAGACAAACTTTCATCTAAAAAGCATAGCAAGAGATAGAAACAGAAATGGACATTAAATAATGATTAAAGATCAATCCAGCAGGAAGACATAATGCTTATTAACATATATTCACCAAATGAAGGAGCATCAAAATAGACCTGAAAAGAGACATTGACAGCAACATAATAATAGTGGGGGACTTTGACATCCCACTTACAATGAACATATCAACCAGGCAGAAAATTAACAGTCATTTTAAATGACCATCTGGAGCAGATAGGTCTAATAGACATATACCGGTCATACCGAAATCCAACAACTACGGATTTCACTTTCTTCTCAAGTGCTTATGGAATATTCTCAAGGATAGATAATATGCTAGAACACAAAACATCTCTCAACAAATGTACAAAGATTGAAGTGATACTGAGCAGCTTCTCTAATTTCAATGACCTAAAACTGAAAATCAACCACAAAGAGAAAGCTGGAAGACCCCAACTAATGGGAAACAACAATATGCTCCTGAAGGACTCATAGGTAAAAAGAGGAAATCAAAAAGGAACCAAAAAATACTTGCAGACAAATGAAATGAGGACACAAGCTAACAGAATCTATGGGATACAGCAAAAGCAGTACTAAGAGGAAAGTCATCACATTGCAGGTCTATCTCAAGAAAAAAGGAAAAATGCAAATTAACAACTTAACTCTACATTCAAAACTAGAGAAAGAGGAAGAATTAAAGCCAAAAATCAGAAGAAAGGAAATAATCAAAATTCGAGAAGAAATAAATGAACTGGAAAACAAAAAGACAATCCAGAAGATCAAAGAAACCAAAAGTTTTTTTAAAAAAATTAAGAAAATTGACAAGACATTGGCTAGACTCACAAAGAAAAAAAGGGAAAAAACTCTCATAACTAGAATCATAAATGAAAGGGGAGAAGTTACAGCATATGCCACAGAAATTCAAAACATCACAGCTTTATGCCACCAAAATGTCCAAAATGGACAACCTCTAGGACAAGGATGCATTTCTAGAAAAGTATAGTATAACAATACTGAACCCAGAAGAATTAGAAAACTTGAACAGAACAATCAAAAGCAAAGAAATTGAAGCAGTAACCAAGGGCCTCCCCACAAATAAAATCCCAGGATCAAATGGCATCTCCAATGAGTTCTACCAAACTTTCAGAGAAGAATTAATGCCTATTCTTCTCAAGCTTTTCCAAAATATTGAAGAACAGAGAACTCTCCCAAATACTTTTTGTGAGGTTAACATTACACTGATATCAAAATTTGACGGATATGTCATCAAGAAAGAAACTTACACAAATATGTCTCTAATGAACATAGATTAAAAATTATCAACACAATATTAGCAGACCGAATTCAAGAATGCATCAAAAAGATCATCCATAATGACCAAGTGGGATTCATCCCAGAGATGCAAGGATGGTTTAACATACATGAATCTATTAATGTCATACACCATATCAACAATAGCAAAGAGAAAAACCACATGATCATATCAATAGATGCAGAGAAAACTTTTGACAAGATCCAACACCCATTTATGATAACGACTCTCCATAAAATGGGAATAGAAGTTTCATACCTCAACATAATAAAGGCCATTTATAAAATCCCTCAGCCAACATAGTCAATTGTGAAAAGTTGAAAGCATTCCTCTTAGGTCAGGAACAAGGCAAAGTTGTCTGCTCTCACCACAGCTATTTAATATTGTACTGGAGTTATTAGCCAGAGCAATTAGGCAAGAAAAGGAAATAAAAGGAATCTAAATTAGAAAGGATAAAACGCTCAATTTGCATTGACATGATTATATATAGGAAAACACAAAAACTCCATGGAAAAACTTCTAGAACTCATCAATGAAACAGCAGTCACAGGCTACATTAATGCACTAAAATCTGTTGCATTTTTATATGCAAATAACACTAGAAGAAAACGAAATCATGAAAATAGCGCCATTTAAAATAGAAGTTAAGTGAGTGAAAAACGTGGGCATACACCTAACAAAGGAAGTAAAAGATCTATGCAATGAAAACTACCAGTCTTTCTTAAAAGAAATAGAGGAGGATAAAAAGAAATGGAAAGACATCCCCACTAGTAAGAATCAGTATCGTTAAAATGGCCCTCTTACCCAAAGCAATATTTAATGCAGTCCCTATTAACATCTCACAGATTTATTTTCAGAAAATAGCACAAAAAAATCTTAAAATTTGTATGGAACAACAAAAGACCCCAATAGCCAATGCAATCATTAGAAAAAAAGAACAAATCTGGAGGGATTATACTTCCAGACTTCAAACTATACTATAAGGCTATAGTGATCCCAATGGCATGGTACTGGCATAATAACAGAGGCACAGATCAGTGGAATATAACTGAATGACCAGAAATTGACCCACTCACATATGGTCAATTAATCTATGACAACGAAGACAACCATATTCGATGGAAAAAGGAAAATCTCTCCAACAAATGATGATGGGAAACGTGGACCCCCACATGCAAAAGAATGAAGCTAGACCACTCTCTGACACCACTGGCAAAAAATAACTCAAAATGAATTAGAGATTTGGACATCAGGCCAGAAACCATAAAGCTTTTAGAAGACAACATAGGTAAGACTTTCCATGATATCAGTCGTAGAGAAGCCTTGGGGACTCAACTCCACCATCAAGGAAAATGAAAAGAAAAATAAACAACTGAGACTACATCAAACTGAGGAATTTCTTCACAACAAAAGAAAACATTACCAAAAGGAAACCTTCTAACTGGGGAAGATATTTTTATTCGTTATTTCTGGAAAAAGGCTTAATATGTAAAATATACAAAGAGCTCATAAAACTTAACAACAGAAGATCAGGCAATTCAATTAAAAAAATGAGAGGAGGAATTGGAGAGACACTTTTCTGAAGAGGATATACAGATGGCCAACAGGCACATGATGTTATATTCCTACTCACTGGCTATCAGGGAAATGCAAATTATAACGACAGTGACATATCACCTTATAACTGAAAGACTGACTTTTATCCAAAATTCTGGAAACAGCAAATGTTGGTAAGGATGTGGAGAAAAGGGAACACTTTCATACTGTTGGAGGGAGTGCAAAATTGGTGCAATTCTGTGGAGAGTAGTTTGGAGATTCCTCAAAAAACTGAAGAGGGAAATCTCATAGGATTCTGTCATTCTACTTCTGGGCATCTACCCAAAAGATACAAAGTCACTCATCCACAGAGAAATATGTATCTCCATGTTTATTGCAGTCCTATTCACAATAGTCAAGAACTGGAAGTTACCTAAGTGCCCAACACCAGATGAATAGATAAAGGAGATGTGGTGTATATATAAAATGGAATACTACACATCCCTTAGAAGAGATGAAACCTTTAATTTGATTCAACATGGATGGTACTAGAGGGGATTATGTTAAGTGAAACAAGTCAAAAGGAGAAAGATACCAGATGACCTCACTCATAGGTGGAATGTGAATAGACAAAACAAAGGAACAGATGAAACAAAACCAACCCTTGAGCATTTGCAACAGAACTGGTTACCAAAGAGAATGGGGTGGGTGGGAATAAATGGTGGTGGAGCCCACTGGACAAAGGGGAATAATACTGGTGATTTGGTGGTGTGCATGGTGTGTTTAAATATATCTAAGAAATGGGGAACCTGTACATAGGAAATTATTTTAAAGTGTAGAATAATAACCACAATAAAAAATAAGTTAAAAAAAGAAAGTAGGTAGTTGGAGAATTCATTATAAAGAGGCCACCTTACAAAGTTGTGAGCATAATATAAAGAAATCACAAGTAATAGTACCATTTTTGACAGTGGGTGTCAGTCACGCAAAGGGCAGCCCTTAGGTGCTGCGACCTGGGTCTGAGCAAGTTGACCCTGCAGGGAGGAAAGAGTAGGAATGGAAATTATGACTTTTTTTTCTTCCTTCTCATCTCTTGTGGGTCAACTGGCTCTATTCAAACAGAAACCAGAAGATAATGTTGAATATTGAGGCAGTCCTTATAGGTCAGCCTCCTGGGGACAGGAGATATGTAGAAACTAACATGTAAAATAACTGAATTATGTCCTGCACATCAGAAACAGAGAATCTTGTTACTAAATATAAGATGGGGAAGGTCAAGAAGTGTCTTTTCTGGTTGAGCTTAGAGGTTTGTGCAATCCATGTTTCCAGGCCAACGGAAAATCCAGTGATGAATGAGAACCATGCCTGTTGAAATAGGGAACCAGGTCTTCAGGCTACTTGTCAGAAAAGAGGAAGATGCATAACATTTCCATAAACATAAATAGTTGAACTGCATTAATATTCTGGAAACAACTAACTTGGTGGTAGTAGAAAAGTTTCTTTAACTTGTATAATTTTATATGTCATTTGGATCTAAAATTAGGGAGTTGTAATAAAATGTTTTATGTTCATATCTTTTTAAGGGGGAGGATAAAAATAAGAACAAACTTTTTCATCTGTTTTTATGCTACCCTACTTCTAAGTATTATTGTTTTTCCAAAAAAGCAGCTAATACAACCTCTTTTGTGTCCTCATGTTATTACTTATCAATGAATTTTCCCTGAAGGAGGCAATCAACACCACATTGTTAGGGTCACTTTAATCAGAGCTGTAATAGTTTACTCTATGAAGATATTTTCCCTCTGTATAATGAGGAATTGAGAAGTGATAAAATGGTCAGTTCAAGAATTATATACACTCGGAGGAGAGGATCTTTATTTTAATTAGATATTCCTCTCAAGTATAAAGGATAAGGTAAGTTAGTGTCTCCATTACAAAAGGAGCAACTCAAGGTTAACCAATTTGAGTGAGTACCAATTGACCCAAAGAGAGAATGAGGGGATTGGTATTGAACCTAGGTTGTGTGCATTTCTAGCCTTAGGGCCTGGAAAGCCCTCTCTGAATTCATCGAAGATTGGTATGTATAGCTTGACTCTCATTGTCAAGTGTGTGCTTGGCTTTCTCTCCAGCTTGCACATCTCTGATGATTGCTGGCAGCTTGAAATTGTCCTGAAAGAGAATGAGGGCTCTTGATTAATGCTCATGCACAGTATCAACATATTATTGATTCATTATCTGAACATCATGTTTCATTTCCAGGCAACAGGGGTTAGTTGAAGGTTGAAGGTAAATGTGACTTCTTCAAAATAGATGCCACTCAATGAACATCCAAGTTAGGTAACTAATGTTCTTTTTCTGACTAAAAGTCTTTCTACTATCTAAAATGCTGAAACCCCCTTTCTCTGAAGAACTGTGGTATATAACAGAGCCAGTTTCACAATTATAAAGTACTCTGACTTACCTTATTTTTATTTATTTTAGAAATTGTTTAGTTATAAAAGAAGTTAACAAGTCCTTAGGGTGCATCAGATATTAAATACGTTTTCGTATAACTTTCATTGGTATCATTGTTAAAGGCATAGCTTTCAAGAAACAGATATTAATTTATTCATTAAACATTTATTTATTCTACTAACAAACTTATAGACCTACCATGTTCTATTCTTGACACCAAGAATACAAAGCTGAAGAAGTTATGGTTTAGATTTTGCGTTCGCAAGGAATAAAAGAAGTAGGCATATGTGTGTGTGTGTGTGTGTGTGTGTGTGTATGTGTGTAGTAGTAGAAACATATGAGATAATGAAGGAATAATTAATTTTTATGGTGTGATTTCAGAGAAAGTTGTGATACTGCTAAGGCTTGGGAAAAGAGAGGGAAGAAAAAATTGGGGGCAGAATAAACAGTTTATGAGAAGAAACAAGTGGGTTTTTTAAAGGATATTTTAAGTTGCTGAAAGTTTCTAGAGTACATTTCAAAAGAAAAGTTATGAGATGTTCACTTAGTAGGTAAGAGATAGATATGAGTATTTGTCTTAAATACAAAACAGGCTGCCATTTAACTTAGCCATAGGCCTCTAAACAGAGGAATTAGATCTGTGTGGTCAAAGATCACGTTAAAACACCTGAATTTTACATAATTATGGAGACAACAAAATTGAGGAAATATCTTGACAGTGGCAATGGAGATAAAGAGAGAATTCAACATGCATTTAAAAGATATGATCAGAAGAACTGAGTTCTAATCAGATGTGGGAATAAAGAAGGTGTTGAGGATGACTCTCCTATGTCTGTTCCCTACCAATTGAGGGAGGAAAAGCAATTTAAAAAGTACGATTATAACAATAAGAAACAAGGGTATGAGATGATGTGTGGGGGAAGTAATAATAATTGGTTATGTTTTCACCTCGTTGATTTTAAGTGGTGGGAAGGTAGTAGCAATTATCTTTCAGTTTGATACTCAGGCAGCAGAATTGAGTTAGGAAATGAAAAAGCCCAAACCAGAGGCAGAAATAAAAATAGAATATGTTATTATAAACTATTAGTAATGACTCTGTCTCAATGACCAGCCCCCAAACTATGTAGCAAATACAGAGGATAATCATTCCAATTTCATGGATTAACTATGTTCTTGGGAATCACCTTTTTATATTAAGTTATTTTGATCATATCTTTATTTATAAAATAAGATTGTGTCTGCCAATTACTGAAAATGAGGTGCTTGCTAAAGTACTACTTTTTTCTATCTTTTTCAATTTTTTATTCTGAAAGAATTTTAGTCTCTTGTAGAAGTTGTAAAAACTATTATCGAGTTCTTTTTTAAAGGAAAGGTGCAGGCAGGAAGGAAGGAGAGCAGAGGCAGGCAGGAAGGGAGAGGAGGAAGAAGCACCTTCTTCATTTTTACTTAGTTATTCATTTTGGTTGTTGTCCCCAGCCCTGGGATGCAAACTGGGGTCCTGAGGATTATGTGAACTATACTGAACCCCGACTCCACAGTACATACCCAAGAATTTTTTATGTACTCTTTACCCAGCTTCCCATAATGATATCTTGTTAGGTAATAATTGCAGAATTATCAAATTAAGGAAATTTAGATTACTATAGCATTATTAATCAAATGATAGAACTTATTAAAAGTTATTAGATTATACACGCGCTCATTGGTTTATTGTTGCTGTTTTGTGTATAGTCATAAAATTTTACACATCTGTAGATTTATGTAACCACTACCATAGTCAGGATACAAAGTCGTTCATTCCATTGCTCCTCAAACTGTTTCCTCTGTTTAGTCACCTTCCCGCTACTACTTCCTCTAAACACAAGTGATGCTTTCTTCCCCATAGTTCTGTTTTTTTTTTTTTTTTGTCTTTTTGAGAATGTCATAGTAATGAACTCAAGCAGTACATAAACCCTTGAGAATGACTTCTGTTACTCAGCCTAATGTCTTTGCCATTTAACTAAGCTGTCATTGGTATGATTAGGAAATGGTAATGCTCCATTTGTTTCTCAAAGATGGAAAGCGGATTGCAAGCTATTCACATTCAAAGAGTGTGGAGTTCACCCTGTGGTGGTACCAACTAAATGTCTCACCTAGAATCACACAGAAATCAAAATAGGGAGAGAGTGAAGCCAATTTTCAGAAGGTAGATAGCTAGAAATGCTGGCAGCTCTGAACCTGAGCTTCCCGTGGCTGCTCACAGCAAGCAGAGCTTTTTTGGTAGCGCCTACTCAAATGAGATCTGAGTTTTGCAGACCCTGGCAAGGAAGCATCTTCACATGACCTAGATAAAATGGGACCATTTCTGGTGCCTCTGAAGACACTGGTCTTTCCTGAGAAATAGCAATACCCTGTGATCATAACCGTGCTTGACCAGGGACAGAGAATTTTCTTTGCAAATATGAATAAACAGTCCTGCCAGTGTGCAGCAGATGTTTAGGCAACTGATAGAAGTTTCTTGCATTAGATACAAGGTATTAGGTTTCTGACTACAGTTCATGGAGTTGCCAACTAAATGCAAGAGAGCAATCTCCCATAGGGAGGGAGGCCCAGTGCTTCATTTATAGAACTGTGTATAGCGTTGAATGGCTGTTCTTCTGTTTTTGCTCCTTTTCAAATCATAAAGCCAGCATTTGAAAGCTTCTATTTTGGCTTAGTCATTCCAAACATGATATCCATCTAATCCTCCTGATATAGAAGGAAGCCTCACCTCTAGTTTCTAGCCGTGGTGGGCCAGCGGTAAAGGCCACCAAGCCATCAGGCGCCTTGCAGTCTGGACTGGCTGGGAGCTACTGGCTAGATAAAAGAACTTTTCACCTGAAAATGGAGCCCTATGTGCATTTTTGCGATTATGTGAAGCCTGTGTGTTGCCCATATGAGGAATTCACAAACGACTAACTTGGGTTCCATTTGTAGTTCCTATTTTAATTTACACCTCTCCCTCTCTCTCACTCTATAAAAGTGTACCCAAAAATTGCTTCTGGACTCAGATTACATCTGGGTCTGCGAGTAATAAAACGGCCTTTATCACTTCTAAAAGAGCACCCTCTTGGCTTTGTCAGTAAAGAGAGCTGTAACATTTGGTTCCCCAAGGGGGAGACCCCAAACACATTGGCTTTTGGGGGCCAACGGCTTTGGGAACCCAGGGCCAGGGGGAGGCAAGAAGAGTCGGAGGTAGGCGGACCCTGCCACAATTTTTGACAGCCCCACGGATCAGATAACTCCAGCCAGCCCTGAGTGGTGCACCCCGCCAGGCTCTCAGAAGGAAGAGGATGCACCACGGACACTGGATCAGGTAACATCCGGGGATCTAAGACCCAGCTCAGGCCTGCGCTACCAGGCAGAAGGAAAGTCTGATCAATTTTCAGGAGATTACAGACGGATTACCGGGATCTCTCAGTCAGGGAAGTCCAGGAGATGGAATGTGATAACTTCAGTGTGAGTGGAGTGTGTGTGATTCATTATCCCACTGCCTGAGCTGCGGGATTTGCGTGGGCCAATCCCTGCGGTTCTGTTGATGTCATAAAAGCATAACAGTAACTTGCATGGTTACCACCAGACCAGGTGTGGAGGTGGGGAGCTTATAAGGTCGCACCATAGCTGAAACAGCTTTGTTCTCACAAGAGAAATGGCCAGGATGGCATCTGCATGAGCCGCTTTGAATAGTGACTACCCCTCCTTTGCCTGTTTTGCCCTACTGTGTAAGGGAGGGTTTGGGAAGCCCAGGTAAAGCTGCAGGCAAAGACTATATGTAAAAAAAGATGGGACAAGACGAATCTGTAACTCTGCAGTGAAGATTGGCTTGGGGACTGGGTGGGTTTGGGTTGAAGTGCAAGACAGGTCAGGGCTGAGTGGTGGGGCTGGATGCACCTGGCAGCTGTGCGGGAAGCCACCACCCGCTCTTTGCCTGAGACACTCCGGTTAGGAGCGCCCCTCCCGATCAGCAGTAGCAGCAGCGGCCATGCAGGCCAGGCTCCCCCGGCATCTCAGCATTTTTGTGCTCTCAGCACTTACCTGCGCTATGTGCCCCTGCCGTCTTTCCCCTTCCCCCTCACAGAGGCTACGCTAGGGCTTAAAGCAGAGGACGTGGCGTGGGGGCAGGGGGGCGGCAGGTGGGTGGGGTCCCAGGCCCCAACAGTGGTGGTGGCAGCGGTGGTTGCTCTGGACCCTGCTGAAACAGAAGTTGCAACTCCTCACCCAAGGCAACCCAGCCTGAGGCTCCAGCCTCCTGCTCGCTGGTAGGGATTGGAAACCTGAGGTGACAGCCCAGGCAGAGGCCTGGCCTTTCCCCGCCCCACCGGGACCTTTCCTGCCCCCGCCTCAGCAAGGCGATGACAATGGCAGAGGCAAGGAGGAGGCAGTCATCTGGCCCTGCCTCCAGTTTTCCTGGTCCCTGCCCTGGCAACAAAAGCAGGCAGTAGCTCTGGGGTTGCATTTCTGCACAGAGCAACAGGTATTTTTGCTGGTGCTTGGCTGAAAATTGAAAACTGCCCAAGTTAAACCTCTGTGAGTCTGATTCTGTCTTAGAACAGTGTAAGATTTTGGCCAGCCAGGAAAGGAAATAGGGGCCACCAAGTAATACATGAGTTTTTGTCTATCAGTACCTGTGATAGAAATCCTCTAGCGAAAAAAAAAACAAAAAACAAAAAACCTCCAACTGCCACCCAGATCAATTCCCGTGTAGAGTCTTGGTTAAGAATCACCCAAATGCTGCCCTCAGAGGTGTGGTTCATTCAATAAGAGAAGATTAAGCTAGGAAGGAGGGCAGACCCTGGCTCAGGTAGGACCAATGTGCTTAATGCAAAGAGTTTGGTGTCAGCGAAAGAGGGCTGTCCCATATCCCTGCTTGGATGGGACCTACTAGATAACTATGGACTCAAATTTCATTGGGTTCAAAGGGAACAGTCACCCTGCATCTGAAACCTGAAGCCACAGGACGTGTTCTAACTACCACTAGAGAGAAGGAATGGAGGTCCCACCAAGACTGACAGAAAAAAATAAAGGGTCTCCAGTTATAGTTGAATTAAAGTCTGGAGCCCAGCCCCAATGCTTGTGCCAATATTCTGTCCTCCAAGAAGCTAGGCTAAGGTTATGTCTTTGACTAAGGAAACTTGGTTGGCTTGGGATAAATAATTACCCACTGTCCCTGCCAGCAGGGCTGCCCAGTTAGTGGGTTTCCTTTTGGTAATGTTTTCTTCTGTTATTTAATATTGTACTGGAGTTCTTAGCCAGAGCAATTAGGCAAGAAAAGGAAATAAAAGGAATCTAAATTGGAAAGGAGAAAGTAAAACGCTCATATTCGCATTGACATGATTATATATATTGAAAAACAAAAACTATGGAAAAACTTCTAGAACTCATCAATGAGAACAGCAAAGTCACAGGTTGTATTAATGCACTAAAATCTGTTAAGTTTTTACATGCAAATAACATGCTAGAAGAAAACGAAATCATGAAAATAGCACCATTTAAAATAAAAGGTAAGTGAATGAAAAACCTGGGCATATACCTAACAAAGGAAGTAAAAGATCTATGCAAAGAAAATTACCAGTCTTTCTTAAAAGAAACAGAGGAGGACAAAAAGAAATGGAAAGACATCCCCACTAGGAAGAATCAATATCATCAAAATGGCCCTCTCACCCAAAGCAATATTTAATGCAATCCCTGTTAAAATCTCACAGGTTCATTTCTAGAAAATAGCACAAAATTCTTAAAATTTGTATAGAACAACAAAAGACCCCAATAACGAATGCAATCATTAGGAAAAAGAACAAATCTGGAGGGATTATACTTCCAGACTTCAAACTATAAGGCTATAGTGATCCAAACCGTATGGTACTGGCATAATAACAGAGGCACGCATTGGGACCGGGGTCCTGTGCGGAGGGCCACTCTTCCCTAGAGACGGAGTGTGGCTGGAAAAGGGGCCACCCCCTCGCCCACCCATCACACACTGCACATTCATGGGAACCTGGCACCAAATTGTTCCTAGACAACCTGATTCTGGGTCAGGGTCCCTCGCTGCAACCTATTGAAAGTCAGCCCTTGTTTTCATTCGAATGGACTGCTGAATATAGGGTGGAAAATGCAAATGACCTGGCTGAAGATGGCAGATTCCAGATGGACATGCTCTTGGAATCCAGCTTGTCACAAACATCTTGGGAAGACATCTCTGGAAACGTTTCTCCGAAAGCAGTTTTACATCAGTAAGCTATCTTCCCTCTGCAGGACAATCACAGAATGATGCATCATGGGTGCTAAAATAATGCCAACTCTGCCCCACATCCACCCCCAGGGGTACAGCGGCTGGCCAGTGCCTCCTTTGAGGACCTTGAGGTAGATTTCACTGAGATGCCCTGGGCTGAAGGATACCAGTATTCCTAGTCTTGATCAACACCTATTAAAACTGGACAAGAGACAGTCCTTACCATAAACCAAAAAGAGTAGGGAAGTCAAAAAGTTCCTCCTCAGAGAAATAATTCCCAGATATGGCATATCCCTAACCATCCGTAGCGATATGGGCCAGCGTTTGTAGCCAATCTAGTCCAAACAGGGATTAGGGGTGACTTGGAGAGTTGAGTGAATGAATCACCCACCAAGGATACTTTGGGAAGACTTATTCAAGAAACAGGTCATACTTGGGTGGACCTCCTGCCCTAGCTCTTCTCTGAGTAAGATCCACCCCAGGAAAGCATGGGTTCTCTCCATGTGAGATTCTGTAAAGAAGACCCACACCAATCCTAGGTAGCATCCCCAGGAACCTTCCTCAATTAGAAGACAGGCATCTGTGGGAACAAGTCCAGGCTCTAGGCAGCACCCTTCCGGCTATAAACAAATATGTACTAGAGAGATCCCCAGTCTTATTAGGAACCCCAGCTCACCCATATGAACCTGGGGATCAGGTTTGGGTCAAAGACTGGAAAAAGGAACCATTGAGACTTCAGTGGACAGGTCCACATACTGTTGTACTTGTTACTCCAATTGCTCTTAAAGTTTCAGGTATAGCTCCGTGGGTGCACTACTCACAAGTGAAAATAGTTCATCAGAGCAGCGAATCATCCAGCCAGGATGGAGGCCCCTCTGACCAGAGCTCTGCCTAGACTGCCCAGCAGCTGTCTCCCACCTCCCACCTGTCTCAAGCTGACCCGCACCCGCCAAAGACTTACAGGAGTTGATGACTCACCAGGAGACTCTGTGTTTATCTCTGTTCATTGTTCTTTCCCTACTCTGGGTTTTACTTCTTCCAGTTGCCCTTATCAGTCAGTCCTGCAGACCTCTTCTGTGGGATTGCTGCCTGTCAGCATATAGAGATAATTGGAAAGGCCAGTCTCTCGAATTCCACTCTGGAATATTGCTCGGGCTTTATTGCACCCCTGAAACCATGGAGCTAGTATACACTCTGTTTGCGGTGCTAATTCACCCACTATGGGCAGCCCCAATAGCAGATCGACATGCACCTAACCGCTTCTTGCAGCTAGCCCAGGCTATAACAATTACTTTTAATTTATCCAGCTGCTGGGTGTGTGGTGGGTGAGGGTCAGTTTGTTTCTGGCCCAATTTGCCTTGAGTATTCTGAATAACCTCTCTGAAGTCCATCATGGGACAGGTTGGTGGAACCCAGAGACAAGCCATGATTGGCCATTAGCAGAAACACCCTCCCCTGGAATATTTTGTCTAACAGACCACTAGAAAGTCAGGAATCTTCCTTGGCCATAGTCATTGCAGTTGGACATTTGCCGTGAAGTCAGTTTCCCTCAACTGTGCACCTACAAAAGGGAAATGGGACAAATACGGCATCATGATTAACGGTATCCAGACACAATGCCAGATGACAGATCCTAAAAATAAGGAAACTTTATGTAGGAGATAGTTGGGAGGATACCCTCGTATAACACCAATGCTCAAATGTTTTTCCCTGTAACAGTATTACCCTGTAAATGGTGCAGTGAAACAGGCGTCAGCCTTTGTGTATCTTACCAATGGGCTTGGAGTAACTCCAATGGTGAGGATAACCCTGGAGTCACTTGGTATTGGAGTCTAACCTGCCAGTATGAGAACTGTACTTGGCATCCTAGCTCTAACTTGTGGATTTGTTCATATGGCACCTATAGGGCCTCACCAATGCTAGGATCACCCTTGGGAAGCCTAGACGACTACTGTTATCCAAGTTTGAGACTCCATGACTGGGAGCAGATCTTTGAAACCACTGCTTGTGCTCTGAAGGGTCACTATTGGATCTGTGGTGAAACAGCATATACCTGCTTACCACGAGGTGGGACAGGCACTTGTTACATTGGCATAATTAGGCTTCAATTCTTCCTCCTAAGAGACTCCATAGGAGAACATTGGGAATTAAGAATTTATGATGTGTTATATTGATCAAAGTGAAGTATAGATACTGGTCTTTAACTTGTGATGCCAATGGATGGATGGGGCAATGAATGGCATCCTGAAAGAATAACTCAAGTCTATGGCCCTGCCACTTGGGCACGAGATGGCAGTTAGGGGTACTGAACTCCCATCTATCTCCTGAATCGATTGATAAGATTACAAGCAGTAGTAGAGATAATTGCCAATCCAACAGCTACTGCACTAGACTTATTGGCAGATGAGGCTACCCAAATGAGACCTGAAATCCTCTAGAACTGACTAGCCTTAGATTACTTATTAGCAGAGGAGGGAGGAATTTTCACTAAGTTCAATTTAACAAATTGCTGCTTGCAAATAGATGATAATGGAAAGATAGTTAAGGAGGTATGTAGAAAATAGCCCATGTCCCAGTCCAGAAATAGGAATCCCTCTTTGACTCTAAATGGCTCTCGGTTCTCCTGGGTTGGAGGATTCAAAACTTTGTTGGGAATTATGGGACTCATTTTGGGAGTTTACCTATTGCTTCCTTGTCTTCTGCCTGTCATAATAAGCTTGATTTGGTCCACCATAAACACAGTTGTTGTTGGTCACAACGAAGCATGTCTTACTGGCTTGGCCATATAACACCATACCCCTGATGATGAACAAGAATCTAACTATATTCTATTCTATATTCAGATGGTCCAAGATGCTGCACCCCCACTGAAGCCCCATTCAGCAGGAAGTAGCAAGGCTGAGTCTGCACCCCAATTCCCCATCTATGGACCCTCAAAGCTGATTATCAACAGTTTGAGAAAAAAGAACAGGGGAATGTAGAAGAAGGAAGCCGCACGCCCAGTTTCTAGCTGCTGTGGGCCAGCAGTGAAGGCCACCAAGCCATCAGGTGCCTTGCAATCTGGACTGGCTGGAAGCTACTGGATACACAAAAGAACTTTTCTTTTCACCTGAAAATGGAGCCTTATGTACATTTTTGTACATATGTACATTTTTACAATTTTGTGAATCCTGTGTGTTGCCCATGTGAGGACTTCATGAATGACTAACTTGTGTTCTGTTTGTAATTCCTATTCTAATTTATACCTCCCCCCTCTCCTTTACACTATAAAAATGTACCCCAAAATTGCTTTTGGGCTCAGATTTTATCTGGGCCCGCATGTGATAAAGTGCCTTCACTACTTCTAAAAGAGCACTTGCTTGGCTTTGTCGGTAGAGAGAGCTGTAACACTGACAGTGAATGATGAAAATCTGATGAATAGCTAGAGGTCTAAAATGCATGCCCAGCTCCTAATGAACATTAGAAATGGTGGTTACTAAAATAAATGAGTGAAAGTGAGGTTGCCATGTGGGGAACTGAAATTACCTTTCTCATTTTGACCCTAAGTGTGGGGATCTGAAAGTGAAGGTTGACCTTAAGACTAGGGTATCAGGAGACCAAACATCTATAGCTGCATAAAGCTGAGGCAGGTAGAATAAAGCACATCTTTGCCTATCAACAGCCCTAAGAGATGAAAAACCTACTATGTTATTTGCATTATTTGTTAGTTGTTTACTGGCATCTACAAAGTCATTATTTTATCTATCATCATTGTACAACTACCGTAATAGAATATACTTAGTGATTGAGTAAAATGAAGCCTTCATTACCTCCTAACATGGGGTCAGGTGGTCCTGTATCTTGTTTTTCAGCTTCAGAGCAGTGATTACCTTCACTGTACTGTCTCCTTGACCTGCATATTTCACTAGACTTAAGCAACTTGATGGCAAAGATTGTTTGCGTTCACTGATAGAGCCTCTGTGTCAAGAGCCCTGCCTACACAAGTGTAGAGAACAAACTTCTTTCTGGCTGCTTCTGCAGTTTCCCAAAGCAGAATTTCTCACAGTCAGCAGAGCAAGAAGTAGATAAAGAGCAAACTGCAACTGAGCCTCGACCTTCAATGTTGCTATACATTCAACTGTTCTCAATAGCAGGGGAATAGCTTATGCCTACAAGTCTTTCTTTGTTTTATTCCCATTACCTCATTTTTGATCCAGCCTATATAATAAGTCAAGAAGCCAGACTTGGGGTCATTGTCTCAAAGAAGGAGAGAAGTGTCCCACTTGGCCCCTGCTTTTCTAGATGTAAATTGTCTATCTTTCTTTAGGCTCCTGTAGCCCCCTCTCAGATCCCTTTGACCAGCTGCATGGGTTGCAGAAATAAGATAGGCAGTACATAAGTATGTTTACTTGATTAATGCATAGATGGTAAGCATATTTATATACACTGAGCCACTCTTTGCAGACTCCTCCCTGCATGTGATACTCATTGAAATGAATATAACTAATTTATTTAACACATTAATTGCTAGAGTATAGGTGGGTTTATTTCCTCAGGTCCACTACTTTTACACTTTGTACTCTGGCTAGCCCCCATTTCCTCATTTTTATTGGGTTACAATACTTGTTTTGCTAAAAGAATTTTTAGGGAGAACAAATTAGATAATTGAATTTTAAACAGTATTTATTTTTGAACTGTATATTATTGTTACAGCTCTCTCTACCGACAAAGCCAAGCATGTGCTCTTTTAGAAGTAATGAAGGCAGCTTTATTTCGTGCAGGCTCAGGGAGTATTGCCATAAGTCTGAGTAAACAAGTAAATTGGGGATACAGTTTTGTAGGGTCAGGAGGAGAGAGGGAGAGGGGAGGTGTAAATTAGAATAGGAATTACAAATGGAACCCAAGTTAGTCATTTGTGTATTCCTCACATGGGCAACACAAGGGATTCAGTTTACTAAACACATATTTGCAAAATGCACATAAGGCTCCATTCTCAGATAATAAAGAAAAGTCCTTTTATCTGCCTAGTAGCTTATTGTGCTGCCTCATACCTTCCAGCCAGCACAGGCTGAAAGGCACCTGATAAGCTTGGTGGATTCCACAGCTGGCCCATGGTGGCTAGAAACTGGGGGTGCAGTTGTTTTCTTCTGCATTATGACTTTATATTTCATTTCAAGTCATTAATTTGTACTTTATATTCCTGTTGTTGATAGTTAATGGTTGGTTAGAATAAAAATATTTATGAATTATTTTACCATTTTCTTACAACTTTTAACCATAAAATATCTCCCATTTATAATTTGATCATACTGTTACTCATAAGCTGATATCATATATCAATCAATCTTCAAGGACATTCTCACAAATAGTCAAGGTCCTTGATTTAGTCTAATTTATCAAATCCTGGGTTATAAGGATTAAGTTCTCTTTTTAAGCTGCGGGGGAGATGTTGTTTTCTCAAAGAACTCTCTACATTCTTGTAGCAGTTCAGAATGTTTTTCTTTGACATCTCTTACAAAAAATAAAAAAATTGAAACAATTGATGCCCACTAAATATAGTTAAGCTATAAAAAATTACAGGGGCAGTGAGACATAAAGACATGAGCATCTAATCTTGAGCATTTAATTATCTATAATGAGTGAAAATAGGTGAAAAGACAACAGTATACACACCCAGGATACAAATACTAAGGTCCAAATTAGAGCCATTCATAAAAGTCAGATATGAAAACTTATCAAAGTTTATTTTCCAGAATTTCTGCAATGTGGCTTTACACTGTCATAATGAAATAGATTATTTAAAATGACAAAATAATGAAGGTAGTTTAGGATTGGTTGATTGTGCACTCAGAGTCTGTACTCTATTTCATTAGCTGTGTAGCGTCACCCTGGAGGGACATGATGAAAACAATGTTTTAGTGAGATTAATATGGCCCTCAGCTACTGTGAGCCAGAGTCAGTGGTTCTGTCACAAGTCATCCATCCCTGCCACTAGTGTAATACTGAGATAAAATCTTGTTCTAGATTAGCATCAGCCAAAAGTAGGGATAAATGCATGGCTTTTAAGGAAGCATCTGTTACCAGTTCTGAGAGAGGTGGTGGAATGCTTTGAACTTGTGGGTTACATGCTTTCTTATTTATGATGTTTCAAACTGTGTTGGAAGCTTTTTTTTTTAATGTATGTGCATGAACCTCTACCAAGAAAGAATTATATGTTTTATTTCTATTTTCTTCAAGTCCTTACCCAAGTTCTTATATCCATGTCTCATAAATGCTGAAGTCATTTAACACTATCTGAGGCCATGCGGATGCTATCTATGCATGGAATGGGTTCACCTTGAAGGTTCAGATACTGACTTGTGCTTAAACATAGCCATCTACGGTGATCAAAGTTGTCAGTTATTCAGTCTTAATACCTATTTTAAAATGAACCATACCAAAACAAAGCTATAATTTAACAGGAATGTCATAATAACATTATCCATAGAATCAGATCACACTCTCTTTTGCAAAGTATTTTTATTTTATAACATAATCAAGAAATGTTGACAAATAATAAAAAAAGAATATTATTCTTGTTGATAGTGTTGCTACAAATTCAAACATGTTGCAAACAGTTTTAACTAAAAATCTTATTCCTAGTAAAGAATTAATAATTTAGTTGTCTTTGGTATGATATATGTGCCACCTGTGAGTATAAATTTGTTTTTGGAGATAATAACTTGCTTTAAAAAATGAAGTCATGTCAGTTTAAAACTATATATAGGTTTCATATATACAGCATTATAGTTTAGCATCTATATATGCGACATCATGATCTCTAAAATTTAGTTTCTAATCACCCAAAACTGATACTCTTCACCTATTTAATACATCCTCCATTATCCTTCCCATCCAGCAACCACCATTCTGTTGTTAGAATCTAAGGGCCTGTTTCTATTTTATTTTGATTGTTCTTTTATTTTGCTTCATCTTTCACTTGTAAATAAAAATATGTGCTATCTGTCTTTCTTTGACTGATTTCAGTTAGCATAATTCTCTCAAATTCCATCATGTTTTTCCAAAATGGCAGATATTTTTTTTTTTTTTTTAGGGAAAGGAAAGAAGGGGAAGAAGAAGCATTTTTATGTATTGATCTATGATTTTTTTTTTCCCATCTACACTTGACTCTGGCTTGAAAACTCAAGTCCTTGGGCTTCAAATGGTCCACATTCCAGTCATCTCTGACACCTGAGCCACAAGGTCACACACCCAGGGTTTCATCCTTTTTAATAGGTAGGTAGTAGTCCATTGATTATATATGCCACATCTTCTTCATCCACTCACCTGTTGATGATCACTTATCTTGTGTGTAATGACCTGTTGCGGCAAGGACATCTTTCTTTTGTCCTGGGTATTCAGGGTACAACTGCATTCAAGATAACATGGTCATTCAGGATTACCAAAAAAGTATTGTTTATACTGGTTTCAACACAGGAAAAGAAAGGAATATGCAGTTATCTTAAAACTTGAGGCACAGATGTTGAATCAGTTCTGTTGGAACAGATAGAAATAGACCAATATCCTATAAAGAAATGTAAGGACATTAAAGTAGATATGAGAAAATGTGCAAGATATTTTAGCTAAGGGTAAGCTATTGCAACCAGAGAAATAATAAGGCAATGAAACCATCTTTTGCATTTTTATGAACTCTATATTACATGGACTCACAATGGAATTGCAATTTATAAGGTGGCCATATTGTTCTAGCTTCCCTGGGACATTCCTGGGTTATTATTGAGGACTGACATCTGAGAAAACCCTCATTTGTCTCCTTATATCCTAATATTGTTTCTCAAATGATATGAGCAAGGGTGTATTTCTCTTCACTTTCCCTCCTTTTTTTTTGCTTCTCATGGAAGTCATTTGCACATCAGTAACATGGTAATTATTGATTGAAAATATCTCTTGATGGTTGAAAGTCTCCCAAGTAATAGAAACAAGAGGCGACTTTCACACATCAACTTTCACATATATAGAAGCACTCAAGTTTCATAGACCTATGTTGATATAAAATTCCTTAACACTATTCTAAACCTTTAAACTAAAAACTGCATTTAGTTGTGTCTAATCTGCTATTTGACAGCAGATTGTATTTGTAGTCTTGAAAAGTGTGTATGTGGGGGCATTCATTTACCTAACATTTATTTTAACAATAGTAACTTTGCTATTCAATTTTATATTTAAAATTCTATGTTTCTGTAAACATCTTCAGATGTGCTAGAAGTACTCAAACAGATACAATCTAGTAGCTTCTCAGGAAAGCAAACAAACAAACAAAAAAACACTGGGTCATGAGCACAGCTGTTTGTGGAGAACATTAAATGTTTTTACAGTCTTTCCCATAGGCCAATATGCTTTAGTGCACTGATTTATATTTTAATAATGACATACTCCACTGGCATGAGCATTTCAGTTCCTCAGACATTAGATAAAATCATAATTTAGCCCAGGATAAAAGGTGGAGGAAATTAGCATTTTGCAGCATTAATTAGCTTACTTGCCCTTGCTTATTTCTGATCAAACAGAGGATGCTTATGCTTAGTGCAGCCACAAACAGGCCTATGAGTATCCTTCAATTGCATGATATGACATTGATGTTTCTAATGCATGTAAATTCAATAGGTTTGCCTTGATTTTAAAAATGTTTTTTTTTTTTTAAACAGTTCATTTTAGATCACTAAGGTAAGCAATGAACAAAGAAAACTATTGGATGTAAAATATAACATTGAAAGGACTCCTTTTGAAAGAATGCCCAAGCTTTGAAAACACACCTAGAGAAAGTACAATTATGCAAGCTTTCTCCTTGTTTAGTACTCTAATTTCATCTCTAGCATTTCACTGTCTCCCATATTCATTATGATTCAAGGTTGTCAGAAGAAACTGGTAAGTTGAGCAGGCAGGCATTTCATTTTTAAATAATTGTGTTGTTTTCCGAAGCACACAACTTCAATCTTCCTCAATCAGCTCTTTCCTGGCCCCATCCCTGCCCCTGTAGTTATTGCTGTATTCCACAGCTCAACCTGTGCCTTTTTTGGTCTCTTGACACTGTTTCTCACTTTCCCTTTCCACATGGCTGCTTGGTTTGCAGAAGATGCCTTCTTACAGATGTGTTCCCTCCCCTGACAAACAATTACTCCTGTTCCCCTCAGCAGGAGGCCATTAGGACATCATCACGGGTTCTGCTAAGTCATCTCACAATCACAGTTTTGTGCAATCACCTCTCATCTGAGACTCTAGGCATATGCCATGAAGGGAAACTCGCAGTCACAAATGGCAGTACCCCCAGGCATATTATTCGTTATTTTGGTCCAGAAGTGTAACAGATAATGGCTAATACACTAATGTTGGAGAGTCTCATTGGATGCTTTGACTGGCATCATTTGCAACAAACTTTCAAAAGACTGGGTTATCATGCATTTGTTGAGAAAGGGGAGGGGACAGGAGTATTTTCACATTTCCATAGAATTACACCCAATGGTTTAGAAGAGGCATACCAACAATAGTGATTTTACAAAGTTACTCTATTTGTGCAGACTTTCAGCATTCTGAGCTTTGAAACAGCAAATTACTAGATATTAGTTATTTTCCTGGAAAATGATTAACCAGCTGTATATTTATTTTTATTCTAATCTTGCATTAGGTGATATAGTGAAGTCCTATCTAAAATGTGTTCCTGTTAAGTTACTGAAATACAGATGCAACTGAACATTCTTGGTTCTTTTTCTTAAGGTTTCTCTGATAGTTCTACCTACTAAATACTCTTGTTTTAATATGTAGTACCACACAGGGAATTTGGTAAGTCTAAGCTCAATATTTAATGTATTATGAAGTAAGTGGATTTTGGCATGATGCCACATTAACACTTGGATTGTTTTTTATTGATTCTCGGGTCTAGTTTACTGCTGCACTGGGGTGTAATGTGTCCTTGTGTAAAATCAAGCAATATGCTAACAAGCTAAGACTTCCAAAGGGGCCCAGAAACAAATGAGAAGGGGCGCTGTTCTTCTTGGCTCAAATATCAAGTTCATTTGTTTCTCTCACGGATTTGTCTAAGTTTCTCACTTCCTCAAGTCTCCAAAACAAAATGTCATTCATTTAGGGTTACTGAAGTGAAATCCAGTAAAATTAGTGTGAAATTCTGATCTATGGGGTCTTTGAAAAAAATTGTTTTATAATTGAGCTAAGCACTGAACACAGTGTTCCAGTCTGGCACACCCTAGACACTCAATAAATACTTCTTTAATTGAACTGAATAGAATCTAAGAGTTGTGTAGAAGCCCTATTTTAATGAGCAGGTGAAAATTGTTCATAATTGGAAAACCAGAGTATCAGTCATAGTACCCCAAGGCTCTCCTTAAATTTTAACTAAATGCTTGCACTTGAAAAGATGCTCCCCAAATATCAAAAATTCAGTGTCTTCTCTTAAGTAGCTAGACATTCCTGTTCAATGTGGCTCGTGTTGTTCATTTTCTCAGTAAAAGTAGTTTCTTTACCTTATTTTCCCCTTCTACTGAAAGGAAAAAAGAGGAACCATTGTTCTCTAGTTTTTCTCTTCTCATGGATTGTCACAGATTCTAAATAGATAAAGAGAATTTGGACAATTTATTCTTCCCTCATATCCATTCTTTGTTGTCTTTCCTTAAAAGATATACAGAAATCAAGAATGATAGATATCAAATTCATTTGGTCAAATGGCATCAGTGACATAAAAATGCAGACGCTCTACTCCTGTCTTGATGCATCTCATTTCAGCTGTCAAATACATGAGAGAGAGAGAGAGAGAGAGAGAGAGAGAGAGAGAGAGAGAGAGAGAGAGAGAGAGAGAGAGAGAGGATTTTACTTATGTTCTTGGAGAGAATAAAGTTTGGAAACTCACCTGAGTATAAAGACTGACTTGTTCCTTTAAGTTTCAAATGACTTATTGTCAATTATTCAATTCAATAAATAGTTATTATGGCCCTACAATAATAAGACACTCAATTAGTTGCTATAGGTAGATGCAAAATTTAGAAGTAAGGTATCTGCCTGGATGGGAACGCAAGATAAAGTAAGGAGTAAGATGTAGCACAGGATTAACTACACAAAAGAGAACTGTGTAAATTACTTACAAGACCTAAAAGTTTAATTCCAACTTACTATGACCCTGATGGTGTCACTTGACACCTTAGACCTCAATTTCCATATCTAAAAATGTGGACTCAATAATAATGATCTTTTCCCCTGAAAATATTAAATTTTAATATTAAATATTAACATGAAGTTCATAGTACAGTACCTGGGGCATAAGCTTAAAAAAAAAAGAAGTATTCTTAAATGGTCTGAATTGTTTTCTCAAAAAGATGGTTAGTGAGATGAGCTTTGAAATGTGAGTACAGTATCATTAGGTTTACCTATTACAATGGATAAAAGGACCTTTACTTCCTAGTTCAAATGCAGAGTTGTCATCATTAATTCAAAGTAAATTGTGGGCATGGGCTACCTTTCTATATTGAAAGCAAAGGGATGACAGAGGAACAGGCGAGGGAACTAGTTGAAGCAAAGAGAAAGGCTAGTCAAACTGGAATTCTCTAATAGATATTTGCTTAGTACGCTATGGATTAAGTTTATTATCAATAAGAGAATTAATGACCCAAAGAGATATATCAGAGAAAATAAGAAGGAAGTATAGGTTGGAAAACATAAAGAAGAAATAATGGTTTGGCTGTGATCTTTATTGGTCAGCAGTACTCTGACTTTGATGTGCTACTGGAAAAGGTAAGGAAAATTAATCATCTTCACAGCTGCCTGAAATTCTGTCGGAAGCTAGATTTGAAATTTCTATGTACTTCCAGGCTTTGGTTAGGAAAGCACAGGAAATTTGATAGTTTAGAAGCACAGTATTTTATGCCCACTGGCAAGGAAAATATATTCTGAACAGCTGGTATGGGACCAAGGTTAAGGAGCGAAGAGAGCATATGATGGAAACTTATGGGAAAATGAGTACTCTAGATTGGTAGATAAGTCTTAGGAGCTATCGAGAGGTAATAGTGCTTAGAATATTGAATGTCAAACCAAGAAGGTGTATTTAATTCAGAAGTTAAAGGTAAGCTCTTGATTATATTGAGAGGCATAGGGAAATAACCAGAGTAATGTTTTTTGGAAATTGACCTGAAGGAAAAAAACTTGAAAAATTAGAAGCAGAGAAATAAGTTAGGAGCCTCTTTAAGATAAAACCCTGCTATAAATTATTAGAAATGGAGACAAAAAATTATATAAGGAGGCAGAACAAACACAAGCTCATAGTTGGGTAGAGTAATGGGTCACGTGGAAAGTGATCATAGCAGTTTAAGCAATGTCTAAAGTCAGATAGATCTACTGTAAATTGATATAGTAATATAAAATTCCCAGTAGGATTATCAGAAGGATTAAATGAGCAAATACATGTAAAAATGCTTTGAAAAGTAGCTGGTATACAATAATACCATGTAATTTATAAATATTTGGGGAAGTTTGATCATCCTTTCTGAGAAATTCATCGATGTCAGTGTGCCGTAAGCTGAGAAAAAGAATATGAGAAAGGAATATGTTTGTGGGGAGTAGAGGAGAAGACAAAGCAAAAAATCAAGTTGTTCAAATTCCATTCTTACCTACACCAGATTTGCAGAAGGAAACCTGTGAGGTATCTAGTTTGTGAGGGAAAATTGACAGAGAAGAGTCAGATAAAAGAAGACAGAATAAATCTAGTGCCTGGTGATAGAGTTGGATTTTGAATGGGGAAAAACCACTTCACTCTTACAGAGAATGTTTTAAGATATTTTAACGCCAAGAACAGGAAGTTGAAGAAATTACTTTGAATTTAATAATGAGAGAAGTTCACGCTTTTTAGAAGCATGAAAAATCTGGGACTGTGATTGACAATCTAAAGATAGTGAAGCCTTTAGGAATAAAAGCTCCAGGGATTTAAGTTGTCTCCTAGTGATGAATAAAGAAAGGCAAAGTCACCTGTTTGTGGAATCTTTTAGCAAAATATCTTTTCAGATTTCACTTTTTACATGGGTGATAAGTTTTAAAATTTAGATATTTTATTTCAACCATGAAATCCTAAGCATTTCCCAGATGAATGCTAGAAAGGCCAGTGGCCAAGCACTGAAAATGAAAAATTATTTTGGCATTCTTGAAGGGTATGTGATGTGCTTGTGTGTGAGCCGAAATATGTGTGTGTGTGTATGTGTGTATATGTGTATGTGTTATGTTGGGGTTAGTGTTGTAATGGTAAAAAATAACAACATTTTCAGAGTTTAATTAATTTTGAGCTATTTTGAGTTTCAGCAGGTCATGCCCAGAGGTTTCATAAAGATTATGATAATAAATTATCAAACAAGTTGTAAGTTAATTAATGTTTCCAATAATCTATTGACTACCTTGAGGAACCTAGTCTTATAAATTACATCCTCCTAAATGATTTTTTCTCTATATTGTAGGAAATAAAACAAACAAGAGTGAAACATCCTGACTTTCCTTCTGTATAGTGATTAAGGTCCAAAGGGAAATGAAGGATAAGTTCCATGTCACTATGTTGTTAACACAGAGAATAACTGTGGGATTTAACCTGAATCATATTCTAGAATGGCTTTCAGTATCCTGCAGAATCAGCACTGTTTGTCTGAAGGTGTCTTCCCTTTACTTTCATGCATAATTGCTCAAAACTGTTGGATTTGTTTTATTCAGTATGAATAATCTTGAGGCAAAGGTATAACCCATGGACACCAGATTATTGATTTAATTTCAGTCTAAGGTGTCAGGAGTAGGAGTATTCCTACAAGTGTGACTGGAACTGTGTTCAGTAACCTACTAGTTCTAGTGGAACCCTCAATAAGTTTGAATGTCTTTTTTTAGGAAACTGATAATGACATGGGAAGTAGCATGCCAACTAGTCTTAAAAATACTTTAACTTTCCATGACATCTCCAATAAACCCATCATATAAAAGGGAAAAGCAAAGTTTGTAAGAAGTAACATGGATTCATTATAATCCCTTAATGTAATCTTTCTAGTTAGTAACAGACATTAGTATACTTCTTGGAGACTAATTGTTAGCTGTATATGAACTCAGTGTAATGATAACAATGTCCCATTGTAATAATAGTAGTATTTATTTGTTGAGTACTACATATATACATGGATATCTGTTAACTCTCACAGTCACTCTCCTATTAGATATGATTACTCCCATTTTATAGTTGAGAAATCTAAGTCTTTAAAAGATAAATTGCTAGTGATCATGTATTTCCAACCTATATTCCAACCTATAACTGCCTCTACTTATTATGTAAGTTTGCCCCTCAATAGGAAATAATAGAAAAATATTCTGAGTCCAGTTTTGCATACTAGAAACCATTCATAGTTTTTGGAAAATTGTCTCTCCCTCTTCATTATGTTCAGTGAGTATAAGACTTAATCAAGAAAGTTAAAATGACAGTAACATCAACAAAAGCAAAAGCTTAACCCTTAGTAGATTTCTTTATGACCATTGTGATGTTTCTCAGGATTTAGAAGCATAAGAAATTTAGTGCAAAGAAGCTATTATAAATGTAGAGGTAGATAGATACATATTTTTAAGTATTTTATCTACTTAACTTCCTTTACTTTAATTCAGGAGTCACACTTTCTATTGTTGAATGAATGTACTAGAACACCTAGTGAGAGGGTTCTCAGTAAAACTTAAGAATATTTGATTCCCTAAACTCCACTTATTTAAATATTCACACTTATAAGGATGCTTGGTACAGATTTACTCCTGTTCCAATTATGGGTGCAGTTGAATTCCTTGACGGATGGGAACCTGGTTTAATAACCATTCCAATATTTTGCTCAGATTTTTTAACTGCTCTCTTGCTTTGACCATGCACTTGGTTTTAGAACTGGACTATTGCTTGTTGACTGTGTACATACTTCTTTCTGGTTGTTGATCTCAGTCTCCCTGCCTTTGTGGTCCTACATTTCCCTGAGCAGCTTGATTCTTCCAGCCTCCTTGAAACTGAATTCTAGTCTTTGAGCTTTAACCTTCATAACTGATTCTCAGGTATCTGTGGCAGAATTTTAGTGTTAACATCTTTCCTATCTAGACCTCCATTCATTTCTACCTCATATTTTTCTAATTACAAGCCCCGTCAAAGATCTAGTATTGGTGCTGCCTTGGAAACATATCTTAGTCTGGTGAATTTTTCTTCATCTATAAGATGAAGATGATATGAAACAGATCATCTAAACAGAGCTTTAACTTTACATAGATTCTGTTTTAAAAATAGTCTGCTATTTTAGAAATTTATTCATTAAGCTTTTTTGTTTTTCTTTCTATTCTTTCTATTCTCAATAACAAGTGGTAGGAAAAGACGTGTTTTCCATTTACCCCTTATTAAAGACAGAGAGTTAAGGAAGAGAAAAACATGGGTATTTCAGATCTCTTAACATATGCATGTACACACTGAACATGGTTAGCATAAGAATCTTCATTAACAGACCCTTAGAGTACCAGGCTAGTACAATGATACCATCAAAATTATGTAAATTGAGAGAATAAGGGAATCCATCAATAATCTATTTTAAAAATCCATGAAGGAGTCTTTCAACAACAAATGACAAATATTTCTTGTATAGTTTCAAACATACATTTTTCTGTGTATGGATTATATATAGACCTTTTCTCCACTGGCAAAGGATTCACCAACTTAAAGATTTGGTAGTGCATGGATTGTACATGATATTCTATCTTGTAGTGCTATTAATCTTTGAAAGAATGAGGTGGATGGAAAGAAGTTATTTCCATTTGAAAACAAGTAATTAAGAAGGGTCATCTTAGCTGCCACACCTAGACTTTATGCCTGACATCTAGTGGCTTCTGTAGGGATTGCACTATCAAATGCCAGAAAATGTAAAGAACAGTGAAGACCTGAAGTAACTGAAGTGAAAATGCCTTTTCATAGCTTCCCCTCTTACAGCTCTAGATCTACCACATATACTTGCATTTACACTGAATTTTCTAAATATCATCTTAATAATCATTTAATTTTAAGCTACAGGATTCTCGCATAGCTTTCATTTAACAATATTCTAATCATTGTGTGTAGTTATGAAAAAAAAAACATAATTTTAAAATTTCTGACTTTATTGAATGTTTTGTATTAAGTCAACCTATTTTAAGAGTGAATTCCTCCTGTTTACTTTCACTATGGTTTATTATTTTTCTTCCTGAAGAACAAAAAAAAAGAATAATATTACTTACCAAACTCAGTGGAATATCTTTGCCTAAAAAAGAATGAAAATAATTATAACACAACTCAAATCCTTGCTTTAAGGGTTTAAAAGGATAATTTATGTAAATAATTTTGTACAGTACCAGGAAAAAATACTCGTGATGCTTGCCATTTTTATTTTATTTTGAGTTTATTGATAAAAAACATTGTGAGATTTTAAAGCATGTATATTAGTGGCTGTATTAACCTGTGAGAAGAATTATTTCCCCTCAAATATTAAGGTTTACTTAGCTGGAAAGTTCAAACATCTTATGTGATAGTCAATGATAACAGAGATTCAAAATTTAAGGGACAATCCCAATCTCTAATCCAGCCCTCTCATTTACATAGATGGAAACACTACTTGAGATGTTATGCAACTTTGCAAGGTTAGCCAGGTAGTTATAAGATTAGAAACTGAATTTCCCCATGAAATTCATGTACTGATACCAGAAGTGGCTCATTACTATCTTCAAATTAATTCTGACAGACTGACAAGTGAATTTTCTCTTGCATAGAGAAAGGACAGATAAATGGCTAAGGATTTGTAATATACAAATATAATTTAAAAAATTGTACATTTCTACATTTTGAAAAATACTACTAATCTAAATACATTCCCAGAAGCAATTGTTATTCACTGTTGGATAATTAGTAATATAGAATTTAAAAAGGTTAAAATAAAAGTCAACCATAATACCATTGCCCACGCATAAACATATACATACACATATATATTCTTTGTGTTCATTTACATCTTTTAAAATATAAAAGCTATTCTATATATGGATTCACATGTTTTTCAATTAAAAGATACCTTTAAATGTATATATTCTGTTTTGTAATTCGGGTTTATTTTTTGAGCATATTTTCCTACTGATATTCATCTACTCATAGTTTTTATGAATTGCATTATATCTATTATATGCTTACACTAAAATTAATATGAGTCATCTTTAAAATCAAATTAATTATCAACTAGAAAAGTTAAGCTATTGGTTAATTGCAAAGAGCAAATGAGACTGAGGGCAAAGATTATCAGTGCTATTGAATGCCTGATTTCCTCCCTCAGTCTTTAGACATCTTTAGATGCTAGCAGATCTATTAGTGAAAGGTGTATCTGGGTGAGTTGGGTCCTGATGGCTAAAGAAGTGGAAGATTCAGCTGAGGGAATATTAAGTAATTGGTGTGAAAACATAGGTCCTCTAATAGGCAACAAATGGAGCACATTATAAAGTCCAAAAATCTGAAGGAAAAATATCAAAAACAAAGTAGACCTTCAAGTCTCTCATAGATGTGAAGTAGACCCATACCTCACTGAGTCTGGACTTTGCTCTCAGTTTATACATGCCTCTATAACTTAATATTGAGTTATAAATGCATGCACTTAAAGATATGAATATAGAGAATATGCATGCATATTCCTTTATGGAACTATTTTTCTTGAAACCCTGCAGAGGGCTGATCAGCAAAGGCATATATTCACAGATGTGGGGGAAGGGCAATGTTAACCAAACATGAGCTATTCTAGAGAATGACCAAATCAGGGTCTCATGACAGAAAATTCTAAGAACTCTACCAATATATATTCCACAAATATTTCAAATTATAGGAGAAAAACAAAGAATAAGCTAAAATTATATGAGAATATGACAAAAATCAGGAGAACTACATCTTTTCTTGTCATTCTCTGAATGTCATTTGTTTCTATCCCTCACTCTTCTATAGCTGAGCAAAACTATTTGCATGAAGAGATCAGGAAACCCCTCAACTCCTGTTGTGGCTTCCTTTCTTGTGTGTTTATCTACAGTTGTGTGACCCTTTGGAATCCAAGACCAAAAATATATATTGTGTATATTCTTAGAAAATGTATTTTCATCACTCAATAGTGCATTCCTCACTTTTTCTGCAATACTAATCACAAATTATTGAGAACACTAGTAATGTTTCTTGGGCCCTGCTGGGTCTCTCCATAGGCATTGCTTTTGATCCACATGTCTGTCTTGTATGCAACCTGTCACAGTGCAAGCAGAGTGCCAAGGGCACTGTTTGGGGACAGACACGTTGTGAATGTCCTGCCAAGCATGCTGGCCTTGTGGAATTAGAGCATGGGTGACTGTCAGGCTCACACCTAGCACGCTGACATGTGGAAAGTGCTGGAGATAAAGTGGCAGTTTGTGTTTTCCAGGAGGCAGGGCCTGAAAAGTCTTATTCTCCCGATGTGGAGGGCACTTTAATTTTTAAAAGACAAAGATAGAAAGAATAATAGTCACAAATAGAATGCTACAGTTTACCCAGCTCTGACTTTTCTTTTTTTGTTATCCCTAATTCAGATACATTTTCTTTTATGTAAAAATAAAATCCCATGACGATTTTATAGAAAATTATAATTAAATCACAGGTAAAGAGTGACTGAAATGAATAATAAAGGGTGTTTACTCTTTTCTGAAAAAAAAAGAAAATAACCAGACCTTCTTGTCCTGCATTGCTTCCTGTATCAGAGAAAAAGGCAGCGAGCTCTGCTAGTGCAGCATTATTGAAATAGTATTCACACCCATTCCAGTAGATAGTTCACACACTTTAATTCCTGTTAAAAAGCTTAATTAAATTGCATGATTTATTAGCTTGAGTTAGCTGTTAAGAAAAGCCGTCTGGAAAACCTATACATTCTGTGTAAGACCAAGCCAGCTGTCTCAGAGGAAAGATTTTTGGTCTTGTGCAAATTTTGCAACTACTGAATTGCTAACAGGTTCTTTCTTGAATGTTTTTCTACTCTTAATAAATGCTACATCACTTGGGAAAAAAAGTCCTCTAAAGGAAGAAAAGACACTGTACTTTGTTAACACATCAGTATAGTCAATAATAGTATTTTTCTTTCATGTCTAACAGATTCTGCAGCATTTCTGTAACGATTAGCCTATAAAGATATTTTGTAACAGAGTCCACCTCTAATTTTACTTTCTCTGAAACCAGCTGTCAACTCTATTTATCTCCATGCTTTCAAACCTTCTATACATGCACATCTTTCTGTGATTGCTTTTTAGAGCACAACCTTAAATCAGGCTTTCTACACTTGTTCTGGTTTATGGTGATATTAAACTCAAGCAAATTCACTCAGTGAAATCAATCTGGGGGAAAAAAACCCACTGGTCTATAATTTAAGATTATTTGACTGTTCACTGGTAAACGATTAGATAGCATAATCATTTACTGAGCCTCAATCTGCATTTTCTGAAATACTTTTTTATACTCTATGAAAATAGAGAACAGAATAAAAAAAATAGCAGCAAGCATCACACAACTGAGTCATTCTGCAACATTTTCATTGCATGTGTAACTTTAAATGTCTTTAGAAAGATTAAGAGACGCCTACACAGTCTGGGATTTCATATTTGTGATAGACACACAGTCACACATACGTGCATGCACATACACACATACACACAAACACGCATACACTTCTAGCCATGAATTCATCAGAAAGCGTCTCCTTAATTTAGACCCAAGCTTGCAAAGAAGTCAGTTGTTTTTTCTTTTTCCTGACACTATTACATCAAAACAGTATCCAGGCATTAGACAGTATTTATTAGCTTGTAAGGCCAGAGATAATGATCCCATTCAATCAGAACACATGAATAATTCAAGAGTACCAACTTCATATAATTTCTAGCTCTACTTTTAAAACCAGTAAAAGAACCATTTGTATCATTTATTTATTTTTGGTGACAATGGTTATAAGATAAAAGAGGTTTTACATTGTTTCTCTTTTCCTAGAAAGAGAGCCTCTTGTCTCTTTCATTTCAAACTGATCAAAGACAGTGCAAAAAAAAGTACATGTATTTAAAAGTGAAAAATCATGATACTGTCAGGGGACTAGACAACAATTACCTCTATGGATTCTTTCTATATGAATTTGCTGAGAATGTTTTAATCACTGTGAATCTTTCAATATTATTTTACACACTACTGCTAGGAAACAATACGGTTCCTGCAAGACGATTGGAACTACAATTTCTGTAAATATATTTGAAAGACAATGGGTTTTTTTATGCACCAAAGAGGAGTCGAAATTATTTAATTTTATGACAGAAAATGTTTCTGCTTCTCATTTTCTAACATGAACAAGGGAAGTCAATGAAAGAGGGCATCCTTGTCTCTCTAAATCTGCTCTGTCTTTACAGAACTTTCTGGGATGAAGGATGTTTGCTATTCATTGTCTAATAGGAAATTCATGAGCCACAAGTAACAAGCACTTGAAATGTGGCCAGTATAATCCAGAAACTGAATTTTACACCTTATTTACTTTAATTTTTAAAATAGTATTTAGTTTTTTGTTTCCATTGCTATAGTCATTTTTAAGATACTGAAATTGCACTTCAGTCTGTGTATAAATCACACCACACTCACCACCAGAGTTCTAGTGCTCTTTACCACCACCTAGTTTCCTTGTTAAATTTAAGTAGTAATATGTGTTAACAGCTTCCTCTTGGTCATAACTGTCCTTATGTCCCCAAGGAGAATGGCTTTGGTATTATAAATATCAGCAGGTAGATGCTTATTAAGTTTACCTAATCCTTTTTAAATTTGCCATTTCTATGGACATTCTCAATTTCTCATTACAGATCACTTACCTGTGATTTGCAGTTAATCTATCATATACTTTCTTTGGCCAATTCATTGGGCAAAAGTAGAGTGAAATAGTGTTCTAATTCTGCTTTTGGTTGATGCACTATAATGAGTTCTATACGATAGCACCATTAGAATGAATTAAGAAGGGGCGAGAGGCAAATTAAATACAGGAACACTTTTATTTATATCTCAGTGGCTGAAAGATAGACAAAAATGTATTAAGAATTTAGAAAAACTGGGGAAATTTTTATTTGGGAAATATTCTTTAATAAAATATATGATTTTCAATACACACATTAGTTTTTAAAAAGTATAAAATGATTATACTTTAGGAATTTTAGAAGTGTTGACTGATACTCTTTATGGTACTTTTATAGTGGGTTTTTCCTTGTCCCATGTAGAATATTCTGAAGAAAAGAAATCAGTAAAGTAAAAATTAAAGAATAGGAGTCAGTATGATCCATTTATAGACCTTGGAAGTTTATTTGAAGTTTGTAAACAGCTACTATATGCATTATCTCATTCATAAAAGGAGATCATTATCAGATTCCAAGATACAGAGGCATTTGTTAAAACAGTCCAAATACAGTCCAAGAGCATGCTTGTGCATTCACATTAGTCATTAATTAAGGGCTACTTGGGTAGACATTAAGCTCTTAAATTGGATTAGTGAAAGTGATCAAAAGGACCAATTGAATTTTGTAAATTAAGTTTTACAAGTTAAGGAGTAGATTCTGAAAAGGACTTACTAAATGAGACACCACTGATTTCTTCCTCACAACTTTAAAATTAGGGTTGTCGTTAAGAGGATTTGAGCAGAATCATCAACTGTATATTGACATTCTCTCCACAGTAGCTGAAATATGATGTGTTGTACCAACAATTAGTATAAAAATTCCAGGAGCAAAATCCAGTGATGATTTAGATAGAAGCTGAGATAAAAGGTGTGTTTCCCTACAAGAGTGGCTGACTTAGAAAGAATGTCATTGCTATTCTTAAGAGGCATTAATAAATATCTTTAGAAATCTAAATTAATGGATTTATGAGTTGGATAATTAGAGTACTTTTGTACTCTGTATTTATATCTATAAGTATATATAAACACAAAGTTATATATTTTCTACTCTTATTGCCGTTGTTTTAAGTGCCATTTTTTTTTTTTTTCAATACACTGTTATTTCTAATCCTCACAAAAGCTTGCTGAGTACAGGTTCCTATTTGTAATGAGGAAATAAAGTTCCAAGATATTAGTAAATTTCTTTATGGTTTCATGCATAGTGAGGAATAGGAAAAAAGCCCTACATTTCTTTTTGGTTATATAGGCAGTAGGTGTTAGAGCTAAAAGAGAATCCGGAAACATGCATATTAAAAGATCTTGTTTATCTTCAGTGTCATTTTCTCTCTCTAATCTGGATCAAAAGTGTACAAACTTCAAGTCTGTTTGCAAAAGCATATTTATTTACAAAAATTAATGGGTTGATCTAGGTCACTTCTTTGGGTGAACTTTTACCTAGGGTTAGCATTCTTTTTTATCTTATTTATGGAATCGCAGTGTCAATCATTGTCACTCATTCCAAGAAGCAGAGAATTCTCCAAAAGTTAGATCCAAAGAAAATCATTTTGGTCAACAGTTGTCTTCTGGTCATTCTGTGATATTCATTTTCTGACTCAAAATCAGTGTTTCTGATTTTGCTCAGAGGCTCCTTTGAGAATTGGAATATTGATTATTTTCTGGGGGGATTATGGGACACAAGGACCTCCTGAAGGGCAATTTTTTTTTTAAAGTTGACTTCAGTTTCTACCAAAGAAGATTATGAGCTCTTTATAAGAACAAAGGATAGTCAGTATACTAGCTTCGTAGGGCTGTCATAAAAATTATCAAAATGTGATGGCTTAAAACAATAAACATTTATTCACTCACAATTCTGGAAGTCAGAAGTCTGAAATCAAGATGTACTCCCTGTAAGTACTATAGGGAAGATTACTTCCTGGTCTTCTTCTGATAAATATAAGTGTTCCCTGTGGTTGTGGCACCCCAATCACTACTTTTTTCATTCAGGATGATCGCATCTTAAAGTCCTTTACTTAATTATATCTGCAAAAACCTTAGGTTACATGCAGAGTTTCTAGAGGTTAAGATCTGAACATACTTTAAGGAGGCCACCATTCAACTCTCGATAGTCAGCAAAGTCTATTTTCTTATTGAATCTAATTGTCCCACACAATTCATGCAGAAAAGGTTTCAGAATATTCCTAAATGGAATGCAGCGAACTCATAACCATTGACAGAAACAAAGAACTGGAAGACAAACTCTATAATAGATGACAAGCCATGAACCCTTACAAGCTTTACTTTCATTCTTTGTAAAATAGGATGAGTATCTCCTATATGGGGTCTTATAAAAATTCAATGAGGGCACACCCTGGATGAGTAGGGGTTGGATACAGTTCCCATACATCCTCAGATCCCTGGTTTATATATGAGGACTAATGGGAATAGCCAAGATGAAAAACAAAATAACATAAAGTGCTTCTTCCTCCTTTCTCCCCTGCCTGCCTGCCTCTGTTTGCCTTCATTCCTGTCTGCACCTTACCTTTAAAAACAACAGCAAAAAAAATCAATGAGATGCACCCTGTTGGAATAACAGTTACATCTGCTACTGCCAGTCTACTGCAGTCCACATAGGTGCCAAGTACCTGTGTTAGTTTCCAGGGACTGGCAGAAGCAACCAAGATGAACAACTAAAGTAATAATAAATAATATTTTTCTTCCTCTTCTCTGTTCCAGCCTTCTTGCCTATTAGCTTTTTATTCCCGTCTGCACATTTCCTTTGGGAGAAAAAAAAAAAGAGAAAGAATTGGGTGAAAAATCCATGTTGAGAATTTGGCATAATACCTGGCACGGGACAAGTGCTAAATAAAGCTGGCTAGCAATATGTTTTCCTGATACATCTCAGAACATTGCTTTGGAATGTTGCTACCTACTTATCTATCTATCCATCTATCCTTCACTTATTTATTCATCTGCTTTTTGCTTCACTTAAAGTAACTAGAAGAATAAATTAAACGCCTAGAAATTTGAAGACTTTCTTTCTTAGAAACCATCTTCATGGGCACTAAAAATAAAATGAGCATCCTTTTTGTCTACAGTGGTCCCATTCAGTTACTCATCCACTTGCCATTCATTATTCAGGGCTTGCGATAGAAAAGATGAGTTGGACAATTTCAGCTGTCCAACAATTTATATTCTATTCAGGGTGACAAGTGAATAAAACATTTATTGTAATAGAACATAATTGGTGTTTTAAAGATCAGGAAACCATGAAAACAAAAGAAAATGCAAGTTTAGAAAGGCAAGAAGAAGGCATATTAAAACACTTTCCCAAAAGAAAGCAAACAATTGTGAGAGTGTAGGTCCTGAAGTCATGGAAAATTTAGAGGAATAAATCCTATCTCCATCACTAATAAGTTGTTGTTTAAACTTTCAATATCCTCGTCTGCAAAATGAAGCTGATGTCTATATCATCAGATTTTGTGAGAAGAAATACCTGGTACCTAGCAGAGGATATATAAACATTACTTATTTAGTTGTTATTACAATCACTATCAGTCAATATCTTAGTGCATAGAAATTCAACATTCCTGTTTCCTTTCTTCTGCTGAATGGCAAGTCCCACTTCAGAGTCATCACATCCAGGAAGTCACCTGTACTTGCACCATTCCTCTCTGGAAATAGGTATATATACTGAAATAATATTCTCTGCTACACTATAATCTCCCTGAAAACTGGATACACACATGTTACCTTATCAAATGTCTAGCAGTTAATCAGTGAATATTTTTGAACACTTTTTGAATTATTAAGATTTCAGGTATATACTTTCCCATCCTCTCACCCAAGAAATGTGATAGGCTATGAAGCTGTATTAATAACCTCCAAGAGAAGTTTCATATGAATAAGTTTAGCTCAGACATTTATGATGAGGTATATTTAGTGTAATTGTGTTAGTTTTCTATTGCTTTGTAACAAAGTACCACAAATATAGTGAACAGATACTTGTTAATTCACAGTTGGGGTAAGACTGAGCTGGGTTCCCTTCTGCAAGGTCCCCTGAGGTTGGAATCAAGGTTCAGGTTGGAACTACAACCTCATTAGAAGAAGTAGGAAAGGGTTTGTTGTCATATTCCCTCAGGTTGTTGGAAGAATGCATTTCCTTGTAGTTGTAATATTCATGACAACTTACTTCTTTAATTAGTAAGAAAGGTAGTGGCTCTAAAGCAATCTTTCTATTAAGATGGAGTTTACATAATGTAAGGCAATCACAGCAGCGACATCCCTTGATTTTGGCCATAAATGATACCATAACAATGACAGTGACATCCCGTTTCCTTTACCATATTCTATTGGCTAGAAGCAAGTCCTAATCTCACCGGGATGTAGTGTTTCACTGTGGTCACCTTAAAATCTGTCCCCCACAGTAATGTTGCAGGTGTTCAAGAGTTATGGACTACAGACTTGCAAAGAAACAGTCGTAATATTTTATTTGCTGGTGTTTTTTAAAATCAAAACCAACATAAGAACATAATAATATATAGCAATGCAATATGCATTAAGAATAAAAAAACAAAATGTGAGAAAAGATACCAAAAATCTCCAGATAAAATTCTTTGTATTAAAAATCTTGTAATGCTAAGGCATGTTACTCTGAGAACTTAGAAGTATCTATTAGCTGATATGTTATGGTAGAACCATCATTAGGAAGATAATTCATCACACTAGAAGAGCTGTACTGTGCATTATAAATTACTATAATAACATACTGCACCTGATAGTTATTAATTTTAGTACCATCTGATTTATCATAACATTAAACTATTCTGCATTTGAAGAAAGACAAATAGAAACTAATTTTCTTGTTGTTCCGAGATACGGTGAACCCAAGATGTTCAAGAATAATAATTAGAGGTTGAGAGTTGTTGTATTTTCTGAACCAGAGTTTAGATTATATGAACATGGTAACTAAATTTCTTAACATTATTACTTTTTAAACAGTCTATGTTTTGTTAATATTAAGGTGGTTGTGACTTTCTGTCTAAAATATCATATTAACTGCCTCGATGATTCAACTAAACTGACTGAGTTAAGGGCTTCTTCCTCATCACTTTTTCATGGTGGTTTCATTCAAACCTGAATGCTAATGGAGGAACACCTTTTCACCTAAAGGAGGACTTCTCTAATACTTTTCTTATGGAATCTCCTGAATCAGGGCTTAATTCACATGACCTGAGGAATTAGGGAGATGGAGTTGCAGAGTGAAAAAGTTGTGCTGAACACATGCTTCATCCCTACATGACAAATAATTATGCCCAAAGGATAATTTCTACTCACTAACCTGGGTTTAATGATGTTCACCAAGCCATGATTAAGGAAGCCCCTATGACTTTTGCGATTAATTACCCATTAAAATATTAATTTTGACAAGCATTTAAATTTCATATATATGCATATATATGTTTATGAGTGTTATCAGTACAAATGAGTGGTCCTTGATTTTTGTCTTTGGTGTGAGAAAGAATTAAAAAATGCAAAACACGAAAAGCAAAGTCAAGCAAAATTTTAATTAAGCAATAAGGAAATGAATTCAGGAGAGATCTAAATAGACAACTAAAACTACTCCAAGAGGGGATTTTGAAGCACCTCTTCCATGCTCTGGAGCTGGTTCATATGCTCACTTTTATCTTCAATGACCAACCTGTCTGACTGTTTCAAGGCTGCCACTCTTTGATGATTTGCATAACTGCCAAATTTTCAAAGTCCCCCTTCCACTGTTCTTTGCCCCAGTGGCTTTATTTTATTATTTTTTCTAACTCTTGCCATTGGAGTTCTTTTGTGTCAGTGTGGCCATTGCCATTTTGCTATTCAATTAATCATATATAACCTTTGTCTGCCCCCAGTTCTTGTTACCCAGTTGTTTACCCTAACGTGAATAAAATGATTTATTGCTAAGTTCATCAGTCTTGGGTTCAATGATCATTTCACAATCAATATTTTAAAATGTACAGTTATATGAATAGTTGAAAAAGGATGCTTATCACTAATTATTAACTGTGTCCTGACACTTTGTGCTTTTATTAAGAGAGAAAAGCTTTAAGTGGAATGACTTTGAGAAGTTTTTCATGTCATATTGACTATTTAGAGGGATGAAAACATTCTGTGGTCTCCTCTATTATATTACCCAATAATTTGTCAGCATCTATTGTATACATAGCATTCTTCTAGATGCTGGAGACCAGCAATGCAAAATATAAAGTTCCTTCATCAATTTTTTAGTGAAATGAGGAATAACATGTGTCAGGTAGTGATGAGTGCCATGTTAAAGAAACAAAGTCAGGTAGGACTGCTATAACAGCCTGTCAAAGGCTGTGTAACTTATAATAATAGCATTTACTCTTTTTTAATTCTAGATACTGGAAGTCCCGGATCAAGCTGCCAACATGGTTGGGTTCTCGTGAGAACCTCTTTCAGGTTGCAGATGACCAGCATGCAGGGAAAATAGCAAGTTTAACTTTCCAGCCTCATCTCACTAATTTCATTCATGAGATCGCTAATCCTCAGGACTTAATTTTCCCCCAAAAGTCTGATCTCCAAATACCATTGCATGGAGACTTGATTTGTTAAAATCATTAAATAAGGCAGCCATAGGATTGGAGTGGCTCTAATGCCTTGGTAGCCTGTATAAGAAAACCAAAACCTAAGAAGTCAGAGCCAATCACAAACATCAGACAAAGAATTCAAAGATACTGCCAAATAGTTTATAATGCATGTAACAGCCCTATTATCCAACAAAAAATCATTTGGCCTTAATGTGCAAGACTTGAGAACTCAGATTTAGAGGGAGAATGAAAGGACATTGAGTGTTCCAAATCACATGAGGGACTGGGCATTCACATTTTTGTTTTCAACATTTTCAAAAATGTATTTGTAGTTAAAGAAAACATAACAGATTTATAACGCTCAGTGACGTTCCCGTAATTCAAGTTTTCACATAGGATAATGGGTTCTCTAATTTTTTAAAATTGATTTATATTTTTATTTCAATTTACTTTTCATTGATTTTATTGAAGGGATATTGAATTATAATATTAAATAGGTTTAAGGTTTACATCATAGCAAATCAGCATCATCATCTAAAATAGTAAGCTCACCACCACTTCAGCTTTTCCTTCACAACAATTAACCTCCTTTACCCCATTTGCCACCCACCTTCCCCTTTCTCTTTCTAAAAACTGATGTGGTTTTTTGTTAGTTAAAAGTCTATTGTTGTTTCATTTATTTCATTTTAAGGTCTATTTTTGTTTAATTAGTGCACTCATTTGCTTGCTATCTCTATACACCACATATGAGTGATATCATACAGTGTGCTTCTCCTTCTAGCTTATCTAAGAATATTTTTTATTTAGTATTTATTGAGGTAATTATGACTTACAAAATAATATAAGCCCATATATGCAGGCTTACCATTGCTCAAATGATGTTGGGACTATGGAGTTCAAATGTTCAGGTGAGTAATGAAATAAAGACAAATGACTCACAAATTGCTATGAATTTTTTATTTTATTGAGATTGGTTCAGAAATGTCATTAATTATGTTTTATAATATTTGTACATAATTTATATCTATGGCACTGTCCAATTACACAATCTTTTTTGACTGAATCTCTGTCTCTCTCTCTCTCTGTCTATCTAGACATAGATTTAGAATCTATATTCTCCAAAATGGAAAATTTAATTCATATCTCATTCATGGAGATAGTAATCGGCATAGTCAATAAATTATCAAAGTCAACCTTAGATATAAAAGTAAACCATGATTTTACATGTTATATTCAAATTTGTACTAGAGTTTAGTATATGATAAATTATCGTTGTCACAGAAATATTTTGAGTTGCATTTTACTGTATGACATTATCATTTACCTCACAATTTTCAACATCTCTTAAAGCAATAGCTAAAGCTATACATTATTTCTTAATTTCTTCTGCTTGCAGATGTTTTATTAATTTATGGTTGAATACAATAAAACTGAAAATACCAATATGCTGTTAAATATTTTCAATTCTGTTTTAAACAGAAATTTTCCTTTGATCTATAATGTATCCTATGAAAATTAATTTTAGCATTATTACACATGACTTCCCTTCATAGTCATGTGACATTTTTATCTAATTCCTCATATTGTAGTGGAATATTATTTTTGTTACACAGTTTGCAGCTAAATAAAAATTCATAGCAAATATTCATGGATAACATTCACTCAAAATTAGTTTCACTTAATGTCAAGGATAAAAACAAAATTTTTGTTTAAGGATAATCTTATTTTTCTAACTCATCTAATGCATCATGTTTCGTACCTATTTAAAATTTATGTGCTGTATAATTATTTGATTACATTATTGTGTCCAGTGGTTATATGGTGGAAATTGATGTACTTCATGAAGATGTTCTATCTTGAGCAGACACAGAAAATTGTTTCAGAATTTTCATTGCTGTGAACATAGTCTAATTTGTCTCATTCACCAGTTCAAATTGATTTTTTGTAGATGGAAAAAAGAATACTTCTGGATTTTGCCAAAATTTGAGCTGATAATACTTTTTGCTTTACAATGACTTTAGCCCTCATGTCATAAGCTTGTCTTCCACAATATTTAAAACAACGCCCAAGGTTGAAATTTTTTTTTTCAATGTTTTAGTTCATATTCTTTACAATAGGTATGAAACATATGACATTATTTTATTTTTAGCAACTTTTATTTCTTCTGACACCCTGAGGATTTCATGACCATGAAGTACCATGTCTTAAGAGACAACTCATTATGAGGAAATGTGTCTACTTAAAGTAGGCTGGCATGACAACTAAATTCAACAACTAATCTGAGAGTGAGGGAAAAAATGGTGGCAGAAGCATATCTCTGATCTAAGTCAGGGAGACAAAGACAGCTTTCTTTCCTGCTAATAGACAGGGAGCTCATCAGAGTTCCCAGCAACTTGGGAATGGCAACTTGACAGATTTAGATGCACAGAAGGGACCACAAAAGCCTATGAAATAGAGGTGTATGAGTGTGCAGGAGTAACAGTCCTGTTGGAGGAAGTGGTTGGTGAAGCGAGGTCAGGAATCTTTGGCTGGGGCCAGGCTACTGTGGTCTGCAGCAGTGGGTACAGTGAGGTGCAGTGGGGCTTTGATACGGTTTATTCTCTGGTGTGGGGACTTACACTCCAATGGTTATATTTCCAGCTAGAACCTCATAGAGGGATAAGATGACTGGAGTATCATTGCTGGCCTAAGGGGAAGCCCAAATCCAGCTAGTTCTGAAATCCCAGTCTTAGCATGGTTGGTGCAGCAGGGAGAACAGATCTCTCCCTCTCCAACAAGCTCACTCAGGACCGGCTCCAAAGGAGAGGAATTCTAATAGTGATGTGTGTGAACTGCTGGGGCCAATTCTGTAGGCTTAGGGAAAAGGGATAGTCTGTTCAAAGTCTGTGGATTCAGGTTTACTCAAAAGCCCTGAAGACAGCAGCAACCCTTCCTGAAACAGCCCACCAAGCCCAGAAGCCATACCTCACCACCCAACACAGCAAAGCCTTAAAGAGACAAAAATATCCAACAAAGCTAGAGTATCACTGACCCACTGATTGGCAGGGAAAAAATATAGCAGTTCACCAAAAAGAAACAGGGGAAAAGAAAATCCTGAAATCTCAAGAAACCACAGAAACACAAGAAGATATGCCATTAAAGGTCAATTTGGAAAACATGGATGATTGTTTCTCTCTAACAGAAAAAGAAGTCAAAATTGCAATCATCAAAAAACTCAGAGATAAAAGAAAACTCAGAAAAGCAGATCAAAGAAATATAAGAGAACCCAGTGAAACAAGTGAATGATCTAAAAAAATGCAATTAAGGAACAGAATTCAGAAGTTGAAGGTTTGCATAAGAAAATAATAGAGATACAGGAGATAAAGAATGTGATGAGCAAAATCAAGAGCACCATAGAAAGTTAGAATCAGAATTGAACAAATGGAGGATAGGATCAATGATCTGGAGGATAGAAATATAGAAAGAAATCATGTGGAAGAAGAGATATGTATATCAACATGAAAAAGCTGCATGACCTACCCAACTTAACTAGGAAAGGAAACATACAATCAATGGACATTTCAGAATGTGAAGAGAAAAAAGAAAGGAAGAGAGATCGTATTCAAGAATGTAAATGCTGAAAACTTTCCAAAATGGGAAAGAAATGAAAATGCAGTAAATGAAGTCAGCAGAGCATCCAATTATCTGATGATCCAAAGGACCTACACCACCATATATAACATGAACCTATCAAAAATTCAAGACAAAGAATTCTAAAAGTGACCAAAGAAAACCACAAGTAACATTAATGTAAACCTATCAGGCTATCATCAGACTTCTCAGCAGAAACCCTACAGACCAGGAGAGAATGGAATATTTTCAGAATACTCCAAGATAAAAACTGTCAGCCAAGAATACTGTATCTAGCAATAGTGTCTCGCAGATATGAGGGATAAATAATGAAATTCCATAACAAACAAAAGCTAAAGGAGTTTTCTACCACAAGACCTCCCCTAACTGAAATACTACAAAGACTTTTCTACATAAATCAAAAAGTAGTAAGTCTACAAAAAAAATAAGCAAGGGAATAACTAGGTAGACAAAAGCTAAAAACAAAAGTCAAAGTGGCACCAGTAAGTCCTCACATTTCAATAATCACTTTGAATGTACATGGACTTCATCAATGAAAAGGCATAGAGTTACCAGTTGGATAAATAAATAATTTATCCCAATTATATGCTGTTGACAAGAGGCTCACTGAAGATCTAGAGACATAGACTTAAAAGGGATGAAGAAAGGTACTCTAAGCCAATGGTGAATCTGTAAATGCATGAACAGCTATACTCATTTCAGACAAACTATTTCATCAAAAAAAGGTATAGATGGGCATTATGTAATGACAAAAGATCAATAAAACAAGAAGACTTAACATGCATTAATACATATGTACCCAAAAATGAGTAGTCAAATACATCAAGCAAATATTAACAGATTTAAAAGGAGACAGAGATAGCAAAACAATAATAGGAGACTTTAATATCCTATTCCCAGTAAAAGACAGATCATGCAGATAGAAAATTATTAAAGAAACAATATCATTAAACAAGATATGGACTTAACAGACATATAAGAGCATTTTACCCTAAAATAATAAACTACAAATTATTTTCAAGTGGCCATAGAACATCATCAAGGGTAGACCATATGTTGGGACACAAACAAGTCTCAATAAATTTACAAAGATTGAAATCATATCAAGCATCTTTTCAGATCACATTGTCATCAAATCAAAAGAAGAAGGGAGTTAAAACTCAAAATGAATGGAGAATAATCAACATGTTATTAAATAACTTTTAGGTGAAAGAGGAAATTACAAAATACCTGGAGTCTAACGAAAATGAAGACATGGCTTATTAGACTTACCTGTGTGTTACAGCAAAAGCAACAGTAAGAGGAAAATTTGTAGCTGCATAATCATACAGGAACTAAGCAATACAAATAACAAAACTGAATCTTCACCCAGAAGAACTGGAAAAGGAAGAGAAAAAGAAATAAAAAAAAAGTAAAGGAAAGAAATAATAAAGCTTAATGCTGAAATCAATAAAATAGAAATAAATGAGACTTTAAATAACCAATGAAACCAATAGTTGTTTTTTAAAAAGATTAACAAAATATAAAAACCACTAGTCAGATTCACAAAGAAGAAGAGAAAGAAATACAAAGAAAATCAGAAATGAAGAGGAGAAATCACAACCGATACAACAGAAATATAGAGGATTAATTAGAGAATGCAATGTACACCTGTATGACAACAAAGTGGATAACCTAGATGAAGTGGACACATTCTTGAAAACATACAATATTCCAAGATTAAACCAAGAAGAAAGAGAACTCCTGAACAGATAGATCGCAAGCAAAGAAATTGAAACAGTAATTAAAAATCTCCCCCAAAGCAAAAGTTTTGGACTTGATGGTTTCATGGTGGATTCTACCAGCTATTCCAAGAAGAATTAATACCAATTCTTCTCAATTATTGCCAAAAACTGAATAAGGCAATCTTCCAAACATATTATATTATGCCAATATTACCCTGACTCCAAAACCAGATAAAGAACTCATGAAACAAAACAATCACAGGCCCATATCCTTGATGAATATCGATGCAAAATTCTCAATAAAATACTAACAAATTGAATCCAACAACTAGTTAAACAAATTATACACCATGATCAAGTGGGATTTTTTCCAGGTATGCAAGGATGGTTTGCATATATGTCAATAAGTGTGATACACTACATCAGCAAAGAGAAAGAGAAAAACTAGGTGATCATTTCAATAGAGGCAGAAAAGCATTTGACAAGCTATAGACCCTTTTATATAAAAAAACTCTCCAAACAATGGGTATAGATACAATGTATTTCAAAATAATAAATGCAAACCCACAGCCAACATAATACTCAATGGAGAAAAACTGAAAGCTCCTCTTCTAAGGTCAGGAACAAGGTAGGATGTACCATGAAATCAGACAAGAAAAAGATTTAAAAGTTATCCAAATAGGAAAGAAGAAGTGAGACTATCAATATTTGCAGATAACATGATAGTATATGGAAAGAACCCCAATGACTCCAATAAAAAGCCACTAGAAATAATAAACAAATACAGTAAAGCAGCACACTAAAAGATCAATAATCAAAAATCTGTTGTATTTTGATATGCAAATAATGAAAATTCCAAAAGAAAACTCCACTTAACAATTGTATTAAAAAGAATGAAATACCTCAGAATAAAATTGACCAGAGAAGTGAAAGATCTTTTTATCAGTGAGAATGGCTCCTATCCAAAAGAGTGGAAGCAAGTCCTAGAGAGGATGTGGAGGAAAAGGAACTCTTATACACTGTCAGTGGCAGTGTAAGATGGTGCAACCATTATGGAAAATAGTTTGGAGATTCCTCGAAAAATTGAGAACAGAAATTCCCTATGATCCGATTATTCCTCAACAGGGTATATACTCTAAAAACACACATTTATTTGTAGAAATATATGCTTCTCTCTGTTCATCATAGCATTATCTGGAATAGCCAAGAACTGGAAACAACTTAAAATGCCCATTGACAGATGAGTGGATAAATTAAGTGTGGCATATATTATATACATGCAATGGAATATTAAGTAACCATAAAAAGAGAGATACTACCATTCACATCAACATGGCTAGAACTGGAGGGAATGATGGATTATCAAGATAAGATAGACGGAGAAACACACAATATGATAGTACACATAGAAGCTATATGGAAACATCAAGAAAATGAATGAGCTAAATTAAACAAAAACAGACTTGAAAAAAAGAGAAATCAAACAACAGACTTTTAGCCCAAATGAAAAAGTAAATCAATGGTTGTGGGGAGTGGGGGTGGCAGAGATTAATTTTAAGGTGAAGGAAAAACTGGTATGGGGTGAATTTACAATGTTGTATACAAATGATCTATTATGTGTACAACTTGAGACTGTTTAATGTTATAATGCAATAATCCTTCAATAAAATTAATTAACAAATCTAATCTGAAACAGGATTCTTTTTGGAGGGAAGTGAAATACTACAGAAAACATTATTAATTCAACTGATATAACAAATGATTGGGTAAAAGTATTTTGTCAATGTTAAATTCACTGGAATGATAACTCTATTTGATTGTATAAGAAAATATCTCTGAAGAAGTACACATTCAACTCTAGGAATAAAAGTTCATGACTTTTACCTTCCTTTAAATGACTTAGAAAAATGTATGTGTGTATGTGTGTGTGTGTGTGTGTGTATGATAAAGCAAATGTAGTAAAATGTAAACAATTGCTGAATGTATATAAAGAGTAAGTGAACTGCTATTTTAAATTTAGTAAATTTTCTCTAAGTTTGAAATGATTTCCAGATTTAAGGAATCTGCAATTGGTCTCTTATGGACTAGGTTTGACAGCAAAAATGATCTCTTTGACAGTAGAAAAGGGAGAATCATTAAATCCATAGCATGTCACGATAAAGTTACTTTGATGTCCTGGAGTAATGTATGTGTAGAAGGAAAGACTTCAAAATATCAAGTAGCTAGTGAATAAAACATGATGGTAGATATAGAAGCACATGGACTTTAGGTAGTTTGGCTCTTTCTGACTGTACTGGAGAATTTTTAAAAAGAAAATGACAAATTCAGGGTTTCAACTTTTCAGCTCAGGGTATAAACAAGAGCCAAAAAATGTCAAGGCTGCTTGAAAAATGTAATCCTTTAACTCTTATTATTTCAGGAATGAGATTCTAAAACAAAGATTATCTTTGCAGATGTCTGAGTGGCCATTGAATTCACCATGTCAATTGAATTCACATCTTGCAAGGTTTTATTGCCAAATTACGGTGTTGACAAGAAAAATGAGAATCTGGATAACTGGAATGAATGCTGAATCTTAATAGTTTCAGATGCTATGTATTCTTTGTTATCATAATTTTACAAATCTAAGTTTAATGAACTAGTAAAATTCACAGATAATATACATACAGTGAAATGTGATATACCCAGTTTAGGAAAATATCTCCTCATATATTATATGTCCTCATATAATCTGCACTCAAATCAAGGTAGACATTTTTTTAACAACCTAAAATGCACCACATGTTTTCCAGTTAATCTCTGACCCAGACCTAGGATCTGATTTTAGTTATTATAGAACAGTTTTCATACTCTTAAACTTTAAGTGATGAGCAAAATAATTGTCCCATGCAGATATTCACATTCAGTGCCCAGAACCTATACCTATTTTAGGTTACATGACAAAGGAGAATTAAAGTTATAGATGGAATTAAGATTGCTAATCAGCTAACCATGGGATAGAGATATTGTTAGAGATATTGTCTGAGATTATCTGGGTGAAGCCCATGTCCTTAGTGAAAGAAGAAGGCAGAAGAGAGCATCAGAGGAAGGTATGATCATTGAAGTAGGTCAGATATGGAAAGTTGTTGATAGTGAAGCTGAAGGATTTGAGTTCTGAACGAAGAAAAACGACTGCACTCTAGAAACTGGAAATGCAAAGAAACAAATTCTTCCCTGAAATTTTCAGAAAAAAACGCAAGTCTGTAGAAATCTTGCTTCTAACATACTGAGATGTCTAACCTACAAAACTCTAAGGGGATGTGTCATTTTAGGTCTCCTAATATGCTGTAACTTTTTCATCAGAAATCAAATGATACTATTACTATACACTGCATAATAATAATACTACTGTGTTCCATTGTGTATTACATCTCTTGCTCAACCTAACATTTCTAAGATCCACCAAAGTATATGTACGCGTATGAATAATACTTATTGTGAAATATCACATCTCCTATTGATGTACATGTGAATTACTTTGAGCTATTATGAATAAGTCATGTGTTCTTAACTTTGTGTGTGTGTGATTTTGATTTTTATAGCTTCTCAAGTGTGATGTCTGGAATTAGGGCTACTTTTAACTGTAATTCCTCCCAATTAAGTGCCACATTTTTAAAAGACCCTTCTTTGCATTGTGATGTTAAATGTTTAAATTACTTTAATAATTCCTTTAATAAAAGCAATAACAGAAGTAATTTGACTATATGAGGTTATATATAATCTCTTGATGTTTACCAAATTATTCTAGAGAAACTGAGAGGTGAGAAATGTCTTTTTTAAGTTCCTTTGACAAGAGGAGCTAGAAGCTGCTAGAATCTGAATCCAGGCGAGATTTTTGACTTATTTCTGCAGCTTTTCCTTAACATTTTTTGTCTCATTCATTCATTCATCAAATATAGAATTCCTATAATAGTCTAAGCACTGTGCCACCACTGCCTGCAATAATATATTGCGTATTTATTTTATAATGTTATGTATTGATATCCTATTCAAATATAGCCATGGAAATGCTATATGCCATATTTAGTTTTCCTATTTGCTTGTTATCATAGGGAGGATTAGCATTTTGTGACATTCTAAGTGGAAACTCCACTTTGAGAAATGTACCCACTGTAAACACACAAAAAAAGAGTAGAAACTCTTGATACACCTGCCCATGTATACAAAATTAGTCAGTTTTTACACTTTTATCACATAATTTAAGTGTTGTTTCACATGGAAGTAAAAAGAGATGTATGGCCTTGTTTCTAATAAAAATAGCAATAGCTGATGAGCTTATTTCTTTGATAAGATGTAAATGATCAGCCTCTTGATTTCCGTTCTAAGATTGATTCACTGCTAATTATCAGTGAATTATTCTCATTCAAATTATTCATAACATCATCTCTCAAATTTATTTGAACATATAACTTTTACAATTATCATTATTTCTTCAACATCAAAAGTTCCTGAATGAACTCCATTGCTTACTCGCATAAAGGAGCAAGCAAAAAATTGTCTCACAAAAGGCTAGGATCTTCATGGGTGGACACTAGACTTAATCTGTATTTTTAATATAAAACAAAGACCAGGTATACATATATATGTATATATACACACATACATATTTATATATATACATGCACAATTTAATCAAGTGTCATTTACAAAACAACGCAGGATGAGATGGTTATTCAAATGGCTAGCCTGTGTATAGTTGGATAGTTAGAATGACTTGCCTCCATACATCTTTCATGGCACACCTTAAGCAATTTTATATAGAAATACCAAGTCTATGTACTTTTTGAACCCACCCATATGAAAACCAGTGCCACTAACATCAGCTTCCCTTGTGGTTTTGTTTTTCCAAAATACATACTGTTACCACACAAAGCATAGTTTGGGAAAAGCTCATCTCACCTCTCTCACTTTGCTGCTTCTATTTCATCAAGACAGGGAAGTTTGTAAATACAGAGTTTATGTGTGGCTGGTTTTATCTCTGGCTACACTCTAAAATGAAACATAAATTATGTTTGCATAATTGTTTCCTTTGTTCCTTTCCACTGGCCTATATCCTTCACAGTATTTTCCAGATGGAGTTACAAATGATAGAAAGATAACATCACATCAACTTTTAGGCACTGATTCACCAAATTTCATTCTAAAAAGTATCACTCTTGGTTACACAAATACAAAAACTGCATTTCCACGTACAAAATTAATAGAGGTAATTTCTTGAAAATGAAGAGTGGAACTAGAAAACGAAAATGAGGAAAACTGTGCTCTATCAACTCTGTTTCCAATCGAAAATTTTTACTACTGTAGTATATTTCTTTTGTTTTAGTACATTTTCTATGAAATTACAAAATCTTTATGTAAAGACATTATTTCTCTGGCTCACCATAATGTTAGTGGTGCATAGTATAAGCTCCATAAATATTTTTTAAAATAATAAATGTTTGGCATGCCCTTGTGTTATAGTGTGTTAGTCTACTTAAGCATAGTCCACATACATCCCAGGATTACCTGAGGCCCAGGGAAACAAACAAGATGAACAACTAAATAAAATAAAATGCTTCTTCCTCCTCTCTTCCTGCCTTCCTGCTTGTCTTCATTCCAGCTTGCACATTTCCTTAAATAAAATGATAATAGTAATTATAACTGTTCTCTCACTTTATATATATATATATATATATATATATATACATATACAGACCAAGATTATATTTGTGTGTATATATATGTATATTCATACTTATTTATTCTTATATTGAGGAACAGAGAGCAGCAATTAATTATATGGACATAATGCTTTCTAATATTACAATTTTGATATTGATAACATTGAAGAACACAATGATGATAATCTTCTGATCTATTTATTAAATACGTTAGCTTCATAATTATGAGTATTAGATTATCTGAAAATATCCAGTCTGTTTTCCCAAAATGGATATTGAATTATGTTGACTCAGTTAGATTTGAATTATACACCTGTTTTGTTGAATACATGTTTTTCACCTCCCTTCCTTCCTTCCTTCCTTCCTTCCTTCTCCTCCTCTCCATTTTTTGTTAACTTTTTATTTAAGAAATAATATTGGCTATCACAGTTAAATTCTGACAATACTGCTAAGTTTGGAGTCTATGTAGTTGATTTTCTTATTATTAACTTTAAATGGATCTATGTGATGTGGCTGCTGTTGGAAATATAATGATAAATACTTCCATTTTGTATTTTTTAAGATGCATCTCTACTCATGTATCTTAGATACTTCTCTTTGAGTATAACTTATAGCCTATGTTGTAAGTGATGTATCTGTACAAGGGGAAAAATAAAAAAGACTTGATGGTCTGTGTATTAATCAGCTTCTTCCAGAGAAATGGAACCAGACTCAGAGATGGACAGTTAAATAGGAGGGGTGGGGGGAGAGAGAGAGAGAGAGAGAGAGAGAGAGAGAGAGAGAGAGAGAGAGAGAGAGAGAGAGCTGGCAAGTCTAAGTCCAATGCCTGCAAAATAGGCAAGCAGACTGGACACTCAGGAAAGAGTTGATGTTGCAGTTCAAATCTGAAGGCAGTTTACTGACTTACTGGCTTTGAGGGAGATGAGTCTTTTTCTGTTTAGATCATCAACTGATTGAGAGGTCCACTTACATTATGGAGAGGAGTCATCTGCTTTATTAGAAGTCCATATATCTAAATGTTAAATGTATCTAAAAATTGTTTTGTGGAAACACCTAGAATGATATTTGAACATATCAGTACTGTGGCTCAGTGAAGTTTACTTATAAAAATAACCATTACTTTCCTTATAACATTTCTCTTCCCTTTCTTTTTACCTAAGAGACATAAATGGTTTAGAAGGGCAAAGCTGTTATAAAAATCCTCTCATTGGAATAAGGAGTATTTAGAACTTGAGAATCAATTAGCAAAATCAATAGATTTTGTCGTTTAATTTAGATCACTCTATACCACTAGACTGTGTGGCTATAAATATTTATTTAAGTTGGTGTAAAACAGTCTGTATTAGCTTTCTCATTGTTGAGAATAACTATAAATTCACCCAGATGTGGTAAGTAGCATTTACATTGTAGAATATAATCATTCCTACTGCCTGGTTACTTCTGTGATAAATGCAGAGAATTTGATATTGAATATCGGAAATGGAACCCCAGAGGCTAGAAGCTGACTCTAAATTTAGAGAATAAGATCTAATTGGGTTCTAAATGTGACAAGATGATTGTTTCTTGTTTCTAATCAATGATGAGTGCTAGAAGAACCATAAACTACAGACATATTACATCTTTTACATTCGTAAGTGCACCAATTGCTTCTTATCCCTGCTTAAATTTGTCCAAAAAGTATAACCAAGAATTTTTATAAAAATATTTGTCTACATGTTTTGTTCATTTAGAAAGACAGGTTACTATCTGGAAGGGGTCTACCCTGTATTTTAAAAATGAGATTGGTCTTTTCTGATGATAATGATAAATAAAGTTCCCCAAAACTCATCAAGGGCTTTGTCTTAAGGTAGGCAAATACTCACAATGCCACACAACAAAGATATTGTGTATGCAGTGGAGTTTTACTCTCGATGTATACGGGGTCCATAATAGATTATGGGAAATGCGTGTGCACACTGAGAAAGCACTATGCTGTGCAAAGTGCAAAGGTAAATAAAGCACAGGCAAAAGAGAAGGGGAGAAAAACAGAAAATGAAAAAAATCTGAAACATTTTCCTTTTGTACTCCTATGGTGATAATAAAAACTGTGTGTGCTAAAATGAAAGCATGTACTTTTTAAAGGAACTAAATGTGGTTGCATGCCCTCCCACCTATGTATAAGCTAAGATTCAAAATCATATTTGGCAACTGGTACTTTAGCTATTCATATTCTTCCATAAAACAGTAGGTATATCACATGGGGGTGTTGACTTTATTTTTCTCTTTTTAGTTATTTATTTTCAATGATTTAAAAATATTATAATTATAAATTCTGGAATTAATGTAACTATATAAATATAAGCTGTTTTTTTTTCTATGTAGAGACCAGAAAATACAGGCTATGGTAAGCATTCAAAGATGGCAAGCATATTAAACTATCCATCAAATAAAATAATAGTAACAGCATCAAAAGATATTCCAGATTGTAATGTCAAACAATACTTTATAAGAATATAAATTAATTGCAATATAAAAACTCAAGTAGGGATTGAATTCTTTGATGTACCTAAAATTTGGGGAATGTGTAAATATTTTGAATTCTTGCCACATAGCTAAGTATGGATTCCTAGCATGGATCAAACTTGCAAAGAAATCTTGGCAAACAATAAAACAAAGCAAAACAAAAAAAAAACTGAGTCAGTCCCATAAAAGACACTAAAAAGACTGCAAATAGAAATGGCTTTATTTCCAAGTCAATTCATTTGGCAAACTGCATGGTAAGATAATGTCTTTTCTGTGGTGCTAGAAGAATAGTTTTCAATGTGAGTTGTGAATAGATCAGTTACTAATGATTAACATTTACTACATGATAGTTAATATTCATAATAGAGCACAGATATGATTTCTACAACACAGCTTAATCAAATGCCATAAGAATTTTCTAGCTTTTTTCTAACTGACCAACATTCAATTATCCCTGTGTGTGGTTCCTCCAAACAAAGAAGAGTTAGTTTTTCTTTCACATTGCCGCCATGACCCCTGGGGCTGCAAGAATTATTAAGATCACAGCGATTACTTAGATTTGCTTGGGGAATTAACAATTTTGGAACTTATTTTGCTCTACTGAATGAGTTTTCCAACATGCTGATAACAAAGTTGATGAAGATAACTATGATGGAGGCATTTGCAATATTTGCAGCAAAATGCCTATTGCACATGAGGAAACAGGGCTCAGAACAGTTATATAATTTTTCCAAAATCACACAACTAGAAAGTGTCACAATGATTAAGCCCAAATGGTTATGACCCTAAAGTTTATATTTTTCCTCCATTGACCACTTATCTTTAAGCAGGTAAATACTTACCAAGAATTAAGTCACTATGTTTGATGTGGTCAAATCAAGGTTTAATATGCCACAACAAATAATACATTAAGTAAAAAATATATTACTCAATATTTTTTGACATACTTCTTAATTTTAACATAGTCTAAATCAATTAGTCACTGAAAAATTACATCATTGCTTTGTTATATTTTAATATATAATATAAAGGTCAAAAATTTATTGCATATGAAAACTCCATAAAATGCATATGAACCCAAATATACAGGGGTTTTGCATGTGTGTGGTGATTTAGAATGCTTCAGCATATTTTAAATTCTGGAAATGGGGCATGTTTATTAAGTAAGGACAGCAAAAAGTAGCAATGTACTTGATTATTTTGCTTATCTCAGTTGCTGTCTAAATCCATCACCAGAAATGATAGTGTACCAGTATTGTCAAGGCTCTGTAGCATTTCCTGACGAAACATTTCGTATTTCAAAATTTCCTACAAGTGCACAAAAATAAGTATCAGAATGCATACTAGGTATTTTAATTTTTTTCTTTACATTTTTGAAATAGAAAAGAAAACTTCCTTCTGTCTGACTCAAATTGGGTTTCCAGATGTGCAGGGTCAAGGGTTGGAAATAAAAGTATCAAGTTTTGGCTTACTCTAACCAGACAGCATGCCCTAATGTTTGAGAGCTTTCTCAGAGTGTCCTTTTGTAGATTTTTTTATTTCCTGCCTTTCCTGGTAAGAGGTCCATACCACGCTGATGAATTATGCTATTATAATTCCACCTTGCAAGCAGTCTGTCTTCAGTGTTTATTCTTCAGTAGTTGACTGCCTTACAAACCCTTAAAATGCTTGCTATCAGTGCATAAAGTTGCTAATTCTCTTCTTTCTTCCTGAACTAGATGTGCCATGTTCTACTTAATAACTTTTGATAGTCTCTGTTTGCTAATGAACTACTCATATAAAATGAATGATAAAGGGCAAAATAATTTAAAACAAACAGAAACATTATGAACTTGATTCAGATATTATTGATTCTCTGCCAAATGGTTGATCTTTAACAATAACTAAGACTTTTTTTTTTTTGCTAGCTACCTATATATTCAGAAAATATCCAGGAACTTACAGTATTATTAGAAAATAAAGGTTTCCTTTAAAATAATTGAATTGGAATGTCAACTTGAAATATATTATTAAAAGCAGACCTAGAACAACATCCATGTCTTTTATTTTTCTTAATTATCTATGAAATATACTAAATAGTTTAGGATATTATAGTTAGTAACTCAAAAATACTCAATGATCATCTATTAGAGAAATGCCTAGCACAGAACAGGAACGACACAAAATGGCCCTTCCTCTTCCATTACATTTAAATTGGATTCTATTATGTGCTCTTTATTTTTTTTAAAGCTTATTCTAATGCTTGAGTGTTTTTATGTGGATTTTAAAACTATAGGACATCTTAGGAAGCAGTCTATAAAATTGTACTTCTCACCAATGCCTCACAGCGCCATGGTGAGGAAACCAGGGAGAACATTAAGGGACTGGGAATGAGAAAAGAGAAAAGTTATGACGGTACTAAAAGAGAAAGATTAAAATTAATCTGTGATCTGCTGTCAAGGTAGGAGAACATAGCATAGGAAACAATATGTTACAGCTGTAAACACAGCAACCCACACTTGGGTTCTATTTTCAAACCTCAGGCTTTTCGTTTCAACACGTACAAAAATGTCCCTATTCAAAGACTTTCCTGTATGTTGCCTTTTAAATTACCATCAATGAGTCATAAGACAGACTTCTGACAATATCTGCTCATATCTGTTAATATCTGTATTTAACCAAGGATGACTGTTCTTTTTAAGAAAGCATTCATCTGGTGCACCCTGGTGGAGTAGGGGTTGGGCACAGTCCACAAATATCCTAAGGTCCTTCCTCCTCTTCCTGTCTGTATCAGCTTGCCTTCATTCCTGCCTGCACCTTTCCTTAAAAAAAAAAGCATTGTGTCTAGGAAAAAGAGGATGTTAATTTTCATTTATCATAAAACATGGCAAAATAACACAATATATTTTATTAATGACTATTCAGTTCTATAAATCGCCTTAATATAGATTTCAACATTTAAAAAGTTTAGACCTTTGGTTGCTTTGGACAATATATCAAGCTAATTGAATGAAATATATTGATTGTAAAATTATTAAACTTTAGGTACTATTGTAATTAATGATCAAGAATACTATTTTGCAGATTACATATCCATTCAAATTTTGACTGCACTAATTTGGTTACTAACTTTACTTACCAGGTTACTGTATCCTTATTTGTAACTGATGCATAGGTTTATTATGAGGAATAAAAAAAGGTGCATATATGAAGTACTTAGAATAGGGTCCAGCATAGCTATGACTTTGAATATACATTCTATGGAAAGATAATTTTTTATCTTACATGTTTGATTTCAAATACCTAGGCAAATAATTACACATAATATATACAGAAACAGCAAAAATATTTTGGATTATAAATTATTCTTCCAATTTAAAAGATAATTTTGTGTTAATCAGTGGTCCTTTTATGGTAAAATATGACTATTAATGTACATTAATACATATTATCAGTAGAAGCAGAGAAATAAAATCCTGTTTGAATGCACAGTAATATGCAAAGAAAACAGAAATTAGATTAGTTTACTGTTAAATAGGAATTACAGATTCTAGCTTCAGAAATTAAGTTTAGTATGTTTTCAAAAGACACACAAAAAGGGAAAATATCACTTTCTGTAATACAAGAAAAATGGATGGAAAACTATAAACCATAACTCTGATTAAAATATGTGATATATAATATTGTTTATTAGACAAAATTAATATTTAAGGTAAAAACCATTAGCACTGGCAAAGAACAGTATTTCACACTTATAAAAAATAATTCATAAGAAATTATACTCATTATGAACTCTTAAGAATCCGAAAACTTAGGTTTTGAATCAAGAAAATTTGACAAATTTAAGAAATTTTTTCTCAGATTCAGCCTGAATTGGAAATTTTAACATTCTTTTCTCAGAAATTGACTGAACCATATAGAAACAATATAGAAATTTAATAATATTTTAACATAGGTTGAGTTTGATATAAATATAAATGATAGCCCTCCACTCCAAAAATAGAAAATGCCTATCTTTATTACTGCACATGGAATATTACAGAAAATTGACATCTTTTAGACTGCATAAGGAATCTCCTAAAAGGAATCCCCAGAATAGCTACTATGTAGCCTTCATTGATTAATTAAATGTGTAGGCTACATTAACTAACCACAACTCAATAAGATATCAAAAATAAAACTGTAGCCAAACTTTCCCTTCATGTATGCTTGGAAACCGAAGGCTCTTCTAAACCATTTGAAAACAAATTCATTTATAACAAGAAGCCAGAGGGAAAAATAAGATAACCAAAGAAAATAAAAGTAGAAAAAAAGGAAACAGAGCAGAAATTAATGAAAAACACAATAAGAAATGTTCAGAGATAAAAATAAGTTTATGAAAAGAATAAATCAATATTAAAGACAAGATCAATTAAGAAAATAGCACCACATGCATATATAAATAATATTAGGAACAAAAATGTGTGTATATACAAATAGAATGAAGTTTTTTGTTGTTTTTTTTTTTTTAAGGAAAGGTACAGGTCTGAATGAAGGCAAGCAGAGGGAGGCAGTATCGAGAGAAGGAAGAAGCACTTTATTTTATTTAGTTATTTTTCTTGACAATTCCTCATGGCCCAGGATCATGAACCCAGGCCCCTGGGATGTATGTGGACTGTGTCTAGCCGACTTAAACATTAAAATACCAGGGTATATCAGATGGAGACCTTTTTCAAAGCTGTAAGAGATTATGGAAATAATTTAACAGCTATAAATTGAAAACTTAGACGCGATTACCTAGAAATTCATACATTTCTAAGACTGAATAAAGAAGAAATAGAAACCAGAGTATACCAATCATCAAATAACAACTGATAATTATAGCAATGTTTTAAAGAAAAGTTTGACCAGATTTTCGGAAAGAGAGTATCTTTCTCCAATCAACTTCTACAAGAATGTATAAATGAAAGTGATCAAAACAGGGAGATCAATTGTTCAATGCCTTAAAGATAATTTTCTTTGTTCTTTGTCTCTCAGATATTTAGTGTTTCAAAACTTTATGGATAAATGAGACCCTGAATATACTAATAAAGTGAATCTGAATTTTTGAAATAAGCCTAAACTGTTACCATGTGATCCAGATCTAGGAGTCTAATCTTTTGATTCCTACATTTCCTCTCAGAATGGAGAAACTAACTCTTCCCATGGGATTTTCTCTAAGAAGATGTCTCTTTCTATAGAATTCGGAACCCTATACCAAAGAGAATTTTCAGCCCCAAATTCCTAGTTTAATCACACACTCCCCTCTTACACTTGACAGAGAAAATTAGTATAATCAATTATTTGTGATCTACCATTTTTCAAGTTCCAAGAGCACACATAAAAATATCTCAAAATACATTTTTTATCACTTTTTCCTCAAAAGCTGACCGACGACCAGGTTCATTGCATTCCAGTGCTCATTATGTTTTCTTCAGCATTTGTCTTGTTCTTTCTTCTGAGCCTTTCCCTTCACCACAGGTTAATAATAAATATAATGTAATTTTTAGTTTTCTATTGCTGTATAACAAATCACCACAAACTCAGTGGCTTAAAATGAAAACAAATTCTTTATCTTCGAGTAGATGGGGGTCAGGAGTCTCACGTCATTTGTGACTGAGTTCTGTGCTTAAGATCTTACATACTGAAATCAAGTTGTTGGTCAGGACTGCTATCACAACTGAGATCAAACTTACTTAGTTGTGGGAAACATTTAAGAGGTTGTAGGACTGACATCCCTGTGTTCTTACTGGGGGATGACAAGGTGTTCTTCCTGGAAAGTACCTCCAGTTCTTCATTATGTGATTGCCCACACACAGTTCACAAAAATGGATATTTGATTCCTTTCTGGCCATTTGGACTAAATCTCTTTGATTTCCTCTTCCAAGATCAGCTGAAGGAACTGCTTTCTAAAGGCTAACCTGATTTGGTCAGATGCATTTAGGAAAATCTCTCTTTTGCAAAATAAAGTACCAAGGGTAACATATCTTATTGACAGACTTTCTTCACAATTAAATAGAATATGCAAAGCAAAGCAAAGCAAAAGTTCTTTATGTCTTCCTTTGTTATTTCCTATCACTATTAACCTTGAATTGAAACTTACATTTTCTTTTCTCTCTACTTCCTCACTCATTCCTGTTCTAAACCCAAATGTCCTATTGTGCGCACTAATCATCTCTATTCAAAATGTTCTCAAAAACATCATGTCCAAAAAAGAATACATCATCTCTTCCCTTTGTTTACTTCTCTTATTTTTCTAATATAATTAATAGCCCAATTAACTATTTTTTTTCATCCAAAACAGAATCCTGAAATCATACTTGACTCTCTACTCCCTTACTTGTCACATTTAGGCCATCATTAGATGCTATAAATCTTACTTGGAAATGCTAAATCTGATCTCTTTGCAAACTATTATTTTAGTTCAGTTCTTATTTATCACGAGGGTAGCCTACTTTCTGCTTATCCAACCATCTGTAGTTACTTCTGTCCATCCTCCAACATAATGTTCCTCACTGTCTCCCTAAAGATGGAAATGTCCAAGGAATTGTTTGAGGCTCCTTTTAAATATCAAAATTCATTATACTAACATTATCAACTTGTATAATAGGTAAAAGCAAGGAATTCTTTTTTATAATAATTTTAGCACATCTTTCATTTACAATGTTATATTCATTTAAGAATATTGAGATTGCATCTCAGTTCATGTATCACAGCACCCACCACCAGTTCTGGTGTCCTTTCCCATCACCTTACTCCCTCCCTCCTTCCCTCCCCTGTCTAACTCCTCCTGTAACCTTTTGCATCCTGTGAATTTTATTGGAGTTTGTGTGTCCTTTTGTCTTGTTTCTTTATATTCCAACATAGTGAAGCATTCTGTACTCTTTTTTTTCTGACATTTCATTTAACATGATCCTTTCCAGTTTCATATAGGTTGTTGCAATGAACACAATTTCATCTTTTTATAACAACTGCAGAGAGTTCAATTAAGTGTAATCCCACTGTTTCTTTCCCCAGTCATCTATTGCTGGTCATTTAGGTTGGAAAAATAATTCTAGTAATGCCATTCCTTGAAATCTGATTGGAACAATCTTTAAAAAATCACACTTGTATAAAATTACCAACTCTTTTTATGTGCTTACTTACACAATTTCTTTACCTTTCAAAATATCAACAAGGATAAATTATAGAGTAAACATGCTGATTACTACACCTTCTTAACCCAATTCTACTCCTAATTAACCACTTCACCCTGATGTATAATTTGAGGAGAAGCCCCTAATATTAGTAACTTTTTGGTAACTCAATTAAATCTTTACCATGGTAATATCCCCTCTTGATGTTTTCAAATCTCAATTCACCCACCCTTGACTGAAATTTGGCTTTAAAATGTCCTTTTACATTATCTTGTCCAATATAACAATACTGATCCTCCATTACTCCTCCATGGTCACATACCCCATAACCCCAATTCCTCACCTTGATCTTATTGTCATCATTACCTAGTTGACCATAATCAACTCCTCTGTAAGAGGCAATGATTCATCTTCAGGGAATCAAGTGTCATCCTTAAGGTAAGACTGGCTTACCTAGGCAAACTTCCTGGCACAAGGAAAAGACACTAAAGCATATTAGATATGTTGAGTTTGTTTCCCACCAGGTATTTCCCAAACTTTAAGGCAGTGTTTTTCAAGATGCAACCCTCATTAGTTTTTAGACTTATGGAGATAGATGTTATATTTTCAAATAATTTAATAGTTAGAGTTTGGGAATTTTTAACCTATTAAAAAGTTAGCCTAACCTTATTTGTGTGCAGTTGCAGTCTTTTTTGGGGAATGCCATTTACATGGCAGAAGTATTTTCCAGAGAAGATAACTCTGGTATAACAAAGTACTAAACATTGCTGGATAATGTTTTTAAAACCCTCAGGCCACCAGCAGACTTGAAATGGGCTTGTGCCTCAAATCTTTGCTTTCAAAGCCCTGCAGTAACTTTACATGTATTTTTCTGGTAATTTAGATACTATTGAGCTGGAGACTCCATAATGAAAACCTTTAATAATCTTAAAGAAAAATAGCAGTTTGGTTTGCTAGAAAGGCCTTTTTCTCTTACTTTCCCTGAACATTATGTCTAACATGTTAATCTCCCTCCTTTGCTAAAATCTCTGAATAGAAGATTGTACATTTGCTTCTGGAATAAAAATGCAAAATGATCTGAAATACTTGAAAAGTATTCAATATTTCAAACTGTTTCTAACATGACACAATTTAAACTTCAAAGAAATGGTGATTTATTCAATAAAACAAGTTGTATGGTTTTGAATGATTGTTCAAAGGAACTTTGTGTTTCATGCTTTCCCTTCAATCATGGACAGTCTTATCTCAATTTGAGAGCTTGAATTTTTTTTCTGCTTTGCAGTCTTTACTCATTTCAGTTTTAACATTGTTTTTCTTGAGAGATAACTAAAAGATTTCTTTTTAAATTGTCCATATATCAACACTATGTGATATATAAAAGGATTGTCTATTGAGGTGGATGTAATAGCCTTAGTTTTACTAAAAATTGAAACCAGTTTGGCAGAAATATCAGAAGCAATTTCCTAAATGGAGCCATAATGGTAAAGAAAAAACAATCTATAACATACTTTTTTCAAATATTAAAAATATATTTTTATAATGTGCTATGACTGCAAACAAATTCTTAGATCATCAGATTAAATGCTGATTTTTTTTTCAAAAGCACCATTGAATTATTTATCAAGTCTTTACTTAGGAAACAATTTACTAAAGTTAAGAAAAATTAGTTAGAAAAATGACCCTTGAACACTTAGTATTAACAATCCGCTCTAAAATATTGTTCGAACCGACAGAAATCATAGCTAATATATATTGAACACATGGTATGCGACAGTCACTGTACTTTGTATTTTATTATTTATAATTACATACTATTATATATAAAAACTAATTTTTCAGATAAGGAAAAGAGGCAGAAAGAGTTACATGCTGTTTAAATGTATTGTTTAAGTTCATAAAGTTAGGAAGTGAAAGAGGATTCATACTGTGTATCCATAATCTTAACCAGTATGGCTTACTACCTTCAAAAGTCAATTTGATTTTACTGAGTATTGTTGGTATTTTTACATATTTGCTTTAAATAGATGAAATAATATTGATCTATCTGGAAAACCTGACAGAAACTGGAAGAAGAAAATCAGAAGAGAGAAGGTATAACCATAGTTTTTAATTTACTGAGGATCATGAGTCTGGAAAAAAACAAATAAAAAAACTGTATCAGCATTTTAGAGTCAATCTCAAATTACTAAAAGCATACTAATAAATGGATTTATTTCAACCTGAAAGTGATGCTTTATCACCTATTTTAAATATACTTTTGTATTTAATTTATACCAAATGTAATATGCATACATATATACATATACGTATGTGTGTATATATGTATATCTCCCATCAGGAAGACTGATGATCATTTTAGAATTAGACATTGTTACATTCCTTTAAGAACCATTTTTTTCAAATTATGTTCTATTATTCTGTGAATAATAACAGCAACAAATTACTGCAGAAACTTAGTGGAATAAAAATAAAATTGAACTGATAACTAGACAAAGGTATTTTATAAATTAGTCACTATAATTCAAAGATCAGAAAGCAATTTTTCCAAGAACAAAAATTAACCTTTTTCTGTATCATGACTCAGACTCTGAACTATAAATAGACACAAAGAGGATGAGAACGATGACAGAACCTGATAACACTGCTTTGCTGTGATACTGAACCAAACTTAGATCCTGCGACGGGAGCTCACTGTAGTGTTTTCTCTTTTTAAAAGACTTCCACAGGTTTTTATCAAATTCATGACTTAATCTGCCACAAGCCACTATAGTATTTCGGTGTGTGTCTGTTTATGGCTGGAAATACCCCTGTTTAATTTTAGTTGACCACAAATCATCTTTGGAGACCGAAGAAACAGAAATAAACTATATACAGATAGATATAAAACCAAGAATCATTGTTATTGGCTAGCAATAGTAATCCAGATATATTTTGTTGATTATCTATGGATTGGAATTACCCATTTATTCTCTTCCCTTGTCTTTATCTGCCCTAATCTTAAATACTTCTCTGGGACAGAAAAAAAACAAACAAACCAGATTTATCAAGCACTTTTGTATATATCATTAAATAAATAGTTTCTGAAATCATAACAAAGTGGCTGGCGTAGGTATTTGTACTCATGATAATTTTGGCATTTTTTAACAAAATACATTGACAGATATGAACTATAGATAAGAAATAATTAAATGCAATTTCAACAAAAACGTAGAAAAAATTATTAATTACTTCAAATAATATGAATGGCTAGACATGTATAATTGTAATTAAAATGTTTCAGAAAACCTGCTCTTTTTAGTCTTCTGTCTCATTCAATATCTATTTTTTGAGATTAGTTGATTATTGTATTATTTCTGGGTTTTTTTAGCTGAGAAATATTGAGACAATGAAATGTCCAAAATTTATTTATATGTGTGTGTATTTACCATGAGAACTTGCCCTTGTCATTGTTAATATCTCTGATGTTAATATTTATACTAAATCTTGTGTGATTCAGCATTAATTTTTGTCAAGTGATGAAAGATTGAAATGAATTATAAACTTAATCAGTCCTAATTATAGCTGGAATTGTCTTCAGTGTTTTCTTCTTTCCTGAAATGTCTCTAGCCAACTCCTTCAACTAAATAGCAATAGCAACGATGTGGTTATGATTTTTTTTCCTGAAATCCTAAATTTCAAAAGCAATGGTGTTATTATTATGACCTTTATGTAGAGTAACTTCACTTATGTCTGCACATTCAACCAATGACTCCTACCCTAATGAGCCATTGACTGCGAAGGTCAATTTTCACCAGATGGGGATGTTGCACCAGGAAAGAACTCTCTTCTAGAGTAAAATGAGGATTCTCCTCCAAGTAGTGAAACACAGATGAGAAAACCATCTGTGTTTTCAAGATTTGGAAATGAAATGAGAACTGCTTAAAAATATTTTGAAAATATTTCTTTGTGGTGCTAATGTAGATGATTCACATTAGTTAGATATTTGAAAATTAGACTTGATTATTTTTGTAACTTGATAGCAAAGAGAAATACATTATTAACTCTCATTTTCTCACCCAGATACAGCATTTATTAATGTCTGAATAAAGGACATATTAAGAAGGAGCTAAGATGTGATAGATTTCTTCTTCTTTAGTCTATTTTTTTTTTTAAATCTTTTAAGATCGAACTGTATGTCAGTTCTATTTTACCATCGTACAGCTTTCATTCTACATTATATTTCTCGTCCTCGGAGAGGTTGTTATATTCTTAGGAATATAGTTATTCACAAATATAATAACTATTTATACATTTTGCTTATGTTTTAACTGCTATTCTTTTATGATAGATTTGAAGAATAAAATAGATGTAGTTGACAAAATAAGTTGTATTCATTTGATCATCAATGTTTCAAATATGTACTGAACAAGTTGTTTAACGTGCTTCTCTGTGTGTGTGTTTGAAATGAACTGTGGATATTTAGGTCTGTTGAAAAAAACAATTTTCTGGAGAACTTCAGTTTGAGAACTTCTTTGAGTGATTCACTTCAAAGCGAAGAGAGCAGCAAGTCTGTACAGAAAGGGTGATTTTTTCACCTAATTTTATTTCTATTTTGTGTCAAGTGAGAAAAAATATCAAAATTAGATAATACAAAGTTCACTCAGAAATTATTAGGCATAGATAAGCTATATATATTATAAATTATCATCCTGCATTTCAAGTCAGAGAACTAAATACATTTTTCAAATCTGACCATAATGCCTTGCTTTGTATATTACTTTGTCACATCTCTATACCTGCCAAGAGTGCATCTGGGAAATAAAATCAATAGCAGTGAAGTTAATAACAAGCAGAAGGAGGAGAAATGTACCCTAATATTTATAAATGTAATGAACTCTTTATCATATATATATATATATTATATATATATATATATATATCAGTTACTTCTAGGAATTTCAGAAGAAGCATATGCTCCATCAGCTTCCACCTGCCTGTGTAGCATGGAACCACACATTTTCCATCTTGATCTTTTCTTCTGTTGTGTTTCCCACTATATCCAATTTCATAGCCTGAAAAACGAATACTCATCATGAAACTAGAAATGACCTAGGAAACATTTAAGTTTAGTTTCAACTTGAAATACTATTTTTGAATATTAATTGAAAGATAAAATATTAGAAAATGTCACATTAAAATATCCATTTTTCAGTTCAACAGGCTGAGCTAAGAAGGAACAATACCTCATTTCTATGAATAGCAGAGGAACTGTCAAAACTTCTTCAATATGAGGAAATAATTTTTGATAGTAGTCAACTAACAGTTAACTTATAAACATTTCCTGATGCAAATAATTAATTATTTCAAACTTCTTCATTTAAATTTTAACTTAACATTTGATTATTGAGCTTTTTGTGTGTGTGTGCACGGACTAAGGTTTTCAATTATTTGATCATAATATACCTAAAACAATCCCAACCAATTTTAACCAACCAAGAGAATGTAGTTTCTTGAAATATTTATCATATTTTCATTTTTTTGGCCACTGTAGAAGAAGAATATATTTGCATTGTACCTATCTGATGGGGAGGGAGACCTTAAAATCTATAAAGCAGTTATGCAGTTGTAATCAATTAACTGGCCAAATCTAAGGCATGCTAACAAAAAGCCACCCAGGTATAGTGGGGATGGGCTTACAGCAAAGACCCTCCTATAGTAATCTAAACCATGGCCCTTAACAGCTTCCTCTGCAAACACCAGGTATGTTGGGAAGCAGCTAGAATTCCAGGTGGGCTGGCAGTAACTCGTGTCCATGCCTCTGACTAATACCCGCCACCAAGGGGAGACTTCTATGCCCCATATATATATGTGTGTATATATATATACTCATTTGTATATGTGTACGTGTATATATGTATTTGTATATATACATATGCATAAATGATGTATATTTGTATACATACATATTTATATACTATATATACATATATGTGTGTTTGTGTATATATATATATATACATAAATATATATAGGCTGACCGTATATCCTTGAGACAAAAACGAACATTGGGATGGCAAAACAGGACAGGGTTATGCAATGGCAACTAAGAGGAGGGGAGGAGGCAGAACAATCCAAGAAACAGCAGAGCAGCAAGGCCAGAAACAGTAGGTGCTATGCGATGAGATTGGTGATGACATAGTAAGGACATGTAGCTGGACTTCATACAGAGGGCCAGGGCCACTGCAAGAAATTCTGGCACCTTAGGTGAAAACCAAATTTGGCGTCTCTATAAGTCATCTTTACATTGTCCTGCCTAAAACACCTTAACCGATTCAGTGCAAGAAATGCCCAATAACAGGCTCATCTTTAACATGGAGCAAAAGAAGCAGCTAGTTTTAGGTCCCTGCAACAGACTGGACCTGGGGCAACTCAACTGCCCCTTTTGCCCCATGTTAAAGATGGTCTTGTTTTATTACAAATGCAACAAAATTACATTGATGTTAAAATGATGCAATAGTCAGGAAATAAAAAATGATACTGTCTTTTTAAAATGGTATTTATAGTCAGCATATGTGTGTGTGTTTATTTATACATATTATTCTTTGAAAAATGTTTAATAATATTTCTGTAATTCAATACATTATACGTGCTTTTTTCTTAAAGAAATTCTGTGGGCGAATGCTTTGCTGTTAATCACTCTTAGTGCATCTACTTCTCAGTCTTAAGTCCCATAATCTATCAGGTTTCCTTATTGTTATCTGCTCAACAACTTGCAAAATGAGTCTTTCTCTGTTTTGAAGCCAAGATCAATAAAGAAGTTATAAAGTAGCAGCAATCGAGAACAAAAATTCACAGGAAATAAGACTATTTTCTAATCCTGATGAAAAAATTTGAGCTGTTTAGTATTTCAGTGTCAGTAATCATTAAAATATTTTAAAGTATATTTTATCCCACAGAGAATGTGGGATAAATCTCATTTTTCAACTGTTTTAAAATCTATTGCACTTGTGTTAAAGGAAACAAACTGGAAAAAAAAAGTGATACATTGAGTTAAATTTCATTCATGGAATCATGCTTTCATGAAAAAAACCTTTCCTTCTCATGTCTTTCTTTTGCTCATAGTTGAAATCATGAGATACAAATCAGCACGGAAAATTATAGACTTTTATGGCACAAGAAATTAGAGTCTTGTCATGAAGAGAGGAGACAATCAGTTTGTGCTCAGACCAAAGGTGAGTATGCATTTGCACACAGTGTTGGTCTTTGGCTATTTGGTTGTGTAACCAAGGGAATGATTTAGTGATGAGTACATACTTAATTGTGGCAAAACAATACACTTCTTCTGTGCTAGCAAATAAAGCCCAGAAAGTTCACAGCTATTGAATAATTTTAGAAAGTTCTCTGATATTCATATTTTAAATATAAAACTTTATGTAAAGCTCTTATACTTAGCATTTGGGGATATACATTCTAGCAGAATGGACAAAATATGAATCAACTAGAGAAAACAATGTGATTACAAATAATAGCAAAATATTGTGGGTCATAATCTCTGATTATGTTTTCCCCCCTTTATATTTATTATCCTGTTTTACAATGTTAGAATATTAATAATAAATATATGTGAACATAAACTATTTATACCATTGCCCTCACCAGATGGCTGGTTGATATTTGAATAAAGAAAAAAAGAATCTTCAAATAAGACAACTGATTTCCTGTTTACACAGATATTATAAGATCCAGTTGTTCATCAATTAAAAAATTTATAATTAATTGCAGTCATTATTAACTGTAATTAAACATAATATTCACATTTTCCCAAAGAACAACTTTCAACATATACATTTGAACATGAGATATATTGCATTTTACATAAAAAATGTGTAGTCTGATAATAAAGTCTCCAGATGTCTTTAATAAATATATGCCATCTCTTATAGGCTGAAATATTTTTTAACTCTAACTAGTTACATATGTGATGAGCATGCATCATATTTTACTGCCTTATTGGTATCATATTTATTATTGATACGTATTTTTTAGCCAAATGCTGCCATAATCACCTACGGTATTTGTATCAGCATGAAGTTACTTCTAAGAGACTGAATGGGCAATTGACTAATGAGAAAGCAAAGCAGATTAAGAAAGATTTTGTAGGAATGTCAAGAAAAAACGAGATGGAATTAGCGACCATGATTTTTAAGGAAATGTTTCATGTGTACATGTTGAATAACAACAAAGATAAATTGCTGATGAAAAGGAATGGAAAGGTATGTAACACGGCTTATTTCAAATAACAGGGGAGTTAAAGGAAGAAAATTATGACCCAAGAAAAGCTAGAATGAAGAGAGAAAAGTGGGAGGAAGACCTCTGAAAAATTGTTTCTGAGTTCCAACTTGCCATATTATTTGTCCTTATATCATCTAAAATAAATGTACTTACTATTTGGGAGTGACACATCTATCTACAAAGAAGGTATTGAGATTTTCCAGCAAATCAGAGGAATAGTAGTGGAGGAATCACTGTGGAGGAATAAGAGTATATCATCAGGAGTTGGGGTGGGTTTCTAGCCTGGGTCTGTGACCACGTAACTGTGTGACTTGACACTGGTTATTTAAAGTCTCTGGAATTCAGTGTCTAAATGTGTTAAATAAATGTGATGCTCTAACACATTTCTAACATTGTATGAATATTCCAGGTTCTAGGCTTGACCTTCCCTGGGATTTAAAGAAAAGTTTTAGAAAATATAGTTAAGAAGTTACTTTTATTTTTCTTAATTGGAGTGAGAATTATGCCCACACTCATCACTCTGAAAAGCAGTTAAGTGAGCCAGGTGAATTATCTGCAAGATATGATTGTGTGCTCATTATGATTAGGACTTTTTCAGGAGTGTTATCAACTATGTATCCATGACACTCATCTTAATAATAAGCAATGAGTTTTGATCTGCTGCAGCAAATAATTCAGTGCAGTCTTCTCTTGTATGCAGTTTATTGTGAATCAAGATACATATTAGAAGAGTAGTAGCTTGGCAAAAAGTACTGAATGTTTGGGACAAACTATAAGTCTGAAAGAGGGGGAAGGTCAAGTTGTAGTCATTTTTCCTTTTTATTTCTTTTACTCTATAAATATAAATATATAAATAAATAAGTGAGGATGCAGATAATGAAAGCTATAAAGAATAGACCTATATTTTTCAATGAATAAGAACCACAAATCAGAATACACGTGTCTATGTATATATATATATATAATATATATATGTATGTATGTATGTATATATGTAAATGATAGTTAACTGCATTGACATGGTGTTAATGCAGAGAAACGCTGTTGGTATGGGGATTGAAAACATCATTGTTGTGATTATGAATTTTAAAAATAGTAAGTGTTCAGAGAAAAACTAAGTCAACTGGAGGAGGACAGTAAATGATGCTCTTGAATCAACTATGTTCAATATTATGCAGGAGAATCATATCACTCACCTACAATTGATTTTCCATCAGAATAAATCACCTCAAGACTACTGTATGACTTTAATTAGTCACTACATGATTACTGTTTATATGTTCTGCAGCCCAGTCCCAAATGTATTTTTGTTAGTAAATATTGCAATAGTCTTTCATGATACTAGTCTTTGGAACTGTCAACTAAACTTGACTTTATTTGATAAACAGTAGAAAATTCTAGAGTGTTCCAATGCGTCCATGACCTTTAGTTCAGAGCAGTGTTTCTCAAAATATGCCACTATTACCATTACTTGAAGGCTTGTTAAAAACGTTGAACCTTGGGCCTACTGAAGACCTGTTAGATAGAAATATTGGGGATGGGGTCCAGTAATCTTTGTGTCTCTGTTTTAATAAGTTATTTAGGTGATTCTGATGGACTCTAAAGCCAGAACATTTGAAATGTTTTCCAATTTTCATTAAAATTGTCTGAAATCCTTGTTCGGAATGTATAGTGTCATGTGATCCCAGTCAAGATTCCAGTAGAATATTCTCTGGATATGTATCAATTTTTCTAAAAGTTATGAGTAAATTCACTGGGCCAAAAAAAAAAAAAAAAAAAAAGCCTTATGTAGAAAGTTTAACTGGTTCACATTCTAAAATGAAGACTGAATAAAATCTATGGAGATTAAGCCAATGTGGTAGAGGAGTAAGGATTAGACAACTAGAATGGAAGAATACAAAAGTGGATTGCATTATATCATCACTAATTTCATGTGAAGTTGATAAACACATAGAAACAGAAAATATTCATTTGTTAAATATTGCTGGGTTAATTATATGCACAGACAGGAAAAAAATAAATCTTTACTTTTACTTTTTATTACAGGCAGAAATTCAATTTTAGATGAATTAAAATATAAACATAAAAATGGGAAATAAAGTTTGAGATGAAAACAGGAAAATATTTTCATGACTATGATATAGGAAAATATGTCTTAAAATAAAGTGTTGCCTGTAAGAGAAAAATACTTGACTACATTAAAATTAGGAACCTCTTTCATCAAAACACCACTAAGAGTATGGAAGAGATTTACAATATAAATCCATTATATAATGGATAAAATACTTGTATATAATACAGTCAAAACAAAAAAGAAAATGCCTAGTGTTGGTTTAGTATGTGGAATAACGAATTCTCTAAAAGTGCTATCAATTCTGACATATATATATATATATATATATATATATACGTGTGGTATGTGTGTATTTAGAACTAATGCAAACTCTTGATCACCAAATATATTCTAGAATTTTCAGAGCAGCAGTATTTTTTTAAAGGAAAGGTATAGACAGGAATAAAGTCAAATATGCAGACAGGAAGGAAAAGAGAGAAGGAAGAAGTTTTTTTTAATTAATTAATTTATTATTGAGTTGGTTGTACACCATCCTGCCCCAGAACAGAAACCTGGGTCTTTGGGTTGTGTGTGAACTGTGCTCAGTCAGAGATGACAGATATAACTGCTACTCCACCAGGCTATGATGATAACAGCAGATTTTTAAAGTATCGTTAAAGTAGAAGTGAACCACTAATAATATAATGGACAAATAGATTTTGACATATTCATTCACTGGAATACTATATTGCAGTAAAAAATAAAAATTACAGTTACACAGAAAATATGAATGAATTTCAAAAACATTACTTTTTTTTTTAAAGTTCACAGTGTGTGACTCCATGGATATAAGTTTAAAAACAGGAAAAGCTTATCTCAAGGAATTGTAGTTGATAGCGGGGGTATGAATAGTGAGGGACCAAAAGCTAGTCCCTGTGGAAATCTATTAATGTTCTTTTTTTATCTGGGTACTGGTTTCATGGGTGTATTTCATTTGTAAATGAACCAGCATTCTAATAATGATACATTTATTTTTCTCTTTGTGGGTTATGCTTCAATAAAAAGAAAAAAAATTTCCTAAAATAATCACAGAGCATAATGAAAGCTGCAATTTATAAGTATCAGTCAGGAGGTAGTATGGCAGAGAGATGGAGCTGATTTACAAAGGCAATGAGAGGGTATGAGACTATCACTTAGACTAGGATAAACAGAATAGTTTGTCTAAGGTGGGAGCAAGTATGAAAAGCAGATGAATTTAAAGGTAAAATGATATAGTGGAACTAATATAACCTGGTGATGCTATGAAAGATGATGAGAACACCAAAAGAAGTGTGTAGATGACCTTCTAAAAACCTCTTGTTATAACAATGGATACTCCAGGCATTCAGAATAAGGAATTCCTAACACTGTGTTGGAGAGAAAGGGGTGCTCCGAAGGAGGAACTGGAGCCAAGAGAGGAAAAGTGCTTTTCAGGTGAGTATGTGGCACATTTATCTCCTTTTTGATTGACTTTCTTCATTGACTATTTACAGTAAAACATCTCTAGGTGTTCCTTCTACCTCTTGTATTAGTCTTTAAATTTACTTGGTAGAATATCCAAGTCTCTGCTCTAAGTTTTTTTCTTTTTCCATGTATGTGATCAAACAGACTCATGACTTTAAACATTGTCTTTGGCAACAATACCCAAACTTTTATCTCCAGTCCAGAACTCTTGCTTCACTTGTAGACTTACATACACAATTGTGTATGTGGTATCTCCACTTGGGTGTCTAATACACATCTCAAATTCATCATATTAAAAACTGAGCAACCAGTTGCTCTTCCTGGATCTTCCCCTGCTTGGTAGTGGAGGTCAAAGCCATCAGGTTATTGTTGCCTCCTCTTTTTTCTGTCACACCCCATCTTTCAGAGCCGCCTATAAAAATGTATTATGGAGTCCCATAGTTTCTCACTCATTGTGATATGGCCATTTGGGCTAGCTTAATCTCACTTAATTATTATAAAATCCATTAAGTGCTTCTACCCATGGCCCATTTTCTCATATTCTATTTTCAACACATCAACAAGAATGATTCTTTTAAAATATGAATCAGATTTTTCCCTTTTATTCAAAATCTGTAATTATTTTCTATCCACAAAGAGAAAAATCCAAAATCCTTACAATGGCTCATAAGGACACATATGACTTACCTCTTGACCTTATTTCCTGCAACTTTTTGGTAGGTTATGTACCCTCTGTTCGTACTAGTCTGGTGACATTGTGCAGCTTCATGTTTATCAAACACAACAGCATCTGGCCAGTACCATCCTCTGGAGAGAATAGTCTTCCCCTAGCTGGTCCCTCAGCAGCTCCTTCTTTAAATCCTTGTTCGAATGTCACTCCATGATTGTCAGATATGAAATGGTAGTTCACATCCAACAGCACACTTTTGATAGCAACATCATTTAAACTTCATTTAAATAACACAAATTGCTTCTATTATTAATATAATGGCTTACTATGCTTTTCCTTACTGTTTCCCATCTCTAAAATGTAAGCTCCAGGAAGCCAAAGTTTTGGGTTTTTATTTCACTGGTATACCCCGTGTCTAGAACTATCTGACCCATGGTACATGCTTAATATAACCTAAAATGTATTTATTTTTATGCCTAGTTTTTAAAGGTGTATACCTTCACCATGACATAAGCTTCAGAATGTTTGCCTTGTTCACTCATGGATCACATATTCTTGACACATGGTAGTCACTAATTATTTACTTATTGAATTGAGTAACTGAACCATTAAATACAAGGCAGCTCAGATACACATGAAAAGTCACAAAAACTATAATACTAGGGAGTAGTAAGTATAACTGGAAAGTCATAGCAAGAAAATAACAAGGATGTGATATTGGGAAATGAGACTGAGATGGCATTAGGAAAGAAGTCAGAGGAGAGATTATGAAAAATACGTGTTAGAGAACATGGAGGGAGAGAAAACTTACAGACTTTATCCTTGGATGAACAATGAGGAAACACTGAAGAATTTCGTACAGGAAAATGACATGATCAGAGTCAAATGTTAGGAAAATATCTTCAATAGAAGAGAAGGACATGATTTGGAAAAGTCTAGTGTAAAGGCAGGCAGCTGACAAGTGTACAGCTAGAGTACTTCATTGTGAGAATTAAGAACCAGTACAAATATTTGAAGTTTTCTACTTTAACTTCATGGAAAATTGAGTGGGTAAAATTCTAGAAGAAATAAAAATATATTTATGAAAGTCAATGTAATAATGTTTTGGTATATTTTGCTCTTTATCTCAAAGACTTAAGGCATAGATTTGATGTCATATTATATTAGGTATATTTTTATAATATCATTTTTCAAAAGATGAAACCTGTGGTAATCTTGCAAAGAAAACCCTTATAGTATAGCCAAGATGGAGTTCGGCACCATTTGTTTAAATTGTAGTTTAAATATCTTTCATAATTCTCTCTCCATTTCCACTCCTTCTTCATAAGTAATTTTATATGTCATTAATTACCATCACAGATGAGTGATTCGAGAATTTTGCCTCTAGCCAAGATCTGTTGTCCTCCAGCTTTGTAACACAAATGGCTCCTTGACATGCTCACTTGTTAATTCAGAATTATGTGTATCAAATTCAGTGTAACCAAAATTAAACTAATGACTATCTCCAAATCTAAACCATTTCCAAGGTTTCTTTTCTTAGTGAATGATCCAATCCCAAATTCAGAAATATCAACATCATCCTTAACCTCTTCCTCCTACCTAAACTTTCCAACTCTGGAGCATAAATTTGATACCAAGATGCTTTTCACATCTCACTTCTCTCCATCACCGTCAGTGCCACCGCCCTAGTTTAAGATACCCTTATTTATTACTCCAGCCCCTGCAGTAGCTTTCTAGCTAGCTTCCTCCTATACTCTTACCACTTCCTTCCTTCTTTCCACCTCCACTTCCTTCCACTTCCTTTATTCTTGCATTCATTAATATGCAAATATGATTCTATCAGACACATACTTAAAATTCTTTAAAGGTTACTCAGAGATTTTAGGATTAAGAATAAGCTCCTTCCTAAGGTCTGCATCATCTGGTTCCTTACTACCTAGCTCACTTGTTCTCTATAAGTTTCATTCATCTTGTCTCCAGTCACAAGGCATTTGACTTGCTGCTCTTTCTGCCTGACATACTTCACTGAGGAACATTTCTACCCTGCAAGTTCTCTGCTTATTGACTGCTTATCCTTCTAATTTTAGCCCAGCTCTCAACTCTTTAGGAAAGACTATCTGATTCTTCAGAATATGCCAGGAGGTTCTTTCCAGTATCTTCCTTTTTTTTAAAGCCCTTATTATGGCACAATTTATACTCTTCTGTTTGATGTCAATGCCTGTATCATTCCCTAGACCGCATCTCTATGAGAACGAGGAGTGTCTGAGCACAGCACTCTACCTTAAGTACCTGGAACAAACCTAGAACATTTTACGCTCAATAAATATTTGATTGCTGAAGGAATCATATGGGCAAAGCAGGCTTAGAACGAATGATACAAAGAAGCAAGAGGATATCATTAGCTAGTGTAAACCATAGTTGTCAAAGAAAATAGGGTATAAAATATATCTAGTTTAGGGTCTGAAAACATTGCAACTGATTCTAATTGATTTAAAGATACTTCTGTGACTTTGTTAGGTTGTTTTTGATTCCCAGTTTAGTGTTAGTACCACATATCATAATATTCCCAGAGGTTTTCAATTGACTTCTGGCAATTAGATAACAAGTCACTGCCTCATATATAGGGATCAAAGTAAACAACCGATATTTTAATTGTACCATCTGAGATAGCTAGCTAGCTAGATGATAGATAGATATAGAGATAGAGATAGATATACAACACTGCAAAGACTTCAGTATCATTTGGGGACTAAGGGACCTAAAGAAGCTGATTTGAAGACTTTTTCACACTCTGAACACTTGTTTGCAAAAGCTGGGTGTTGATAGCTTACTAAGTCTGGCAGCTACACAAGAACCCAGCACAGGAGGTATGTATTAAGATCTGCTTTGGGGGTGTTGAAGTTTTGTTTTTTTTCTTTTTTGAAACATGAGATCTAAAATAATTTGGTTTCTTACCTCTCACCACTGTTCTCACTCCACACTTGCATTTTATATATGATTATTGAGTTGACCTGAAAGGCTTTTAGGGTGGGAGGTGCAAGGTCACTGTCCCTGCCACCTCACAGTCTCCGTCTGTACCTACCTCAGACATGTCTTTGTACTCTCCCTGTTGGACACTGCACCTTTCCGTAATTATAAATGTCTGTTTTCAGTCACTTCAAAGGTTTCCCAGCACTGGGAGTCCTCCTTCAAAGCCTCTGCATTGCTGAGGAACTTCTGTCATTGACAGGAGGGCCTGCTTTGAAGTTTTTCATGCCATTTATTGATTTCCCCCTTTAAAGATGTTCAGATTAAAAAATGCTTCATCCCTTTTGAAAATGTGCATATTTTCATGATGGTGAAGGGTTAATCCTTTGAAGATATTTACATTTTATAGCAATGTCCTTATATGTAGAAATTTGACATCAGATATGCCACATGCTTTATTGGCACTTTCTTTTTCTCTGATGAATTCTTCAAGATCAAGGTCTTCCCAATTTTGTGTATTCTTGGTTTTATATTATGCTTTCACCTCTTTTTTAAATAAAAAATTAAATGCGAAAGGAACTCAATACATGTACTGAGAAGAAAGAGCTGGCATAATTTGGAAATGACCTTTATCCCAATTGCTTATAGCAGTCTACTTAGTGGTGGGACACTTGGAGTGTCTGAGAGTGTTTACAAAGTTTCCTTGATGTCATGACCATCTGTAATGTCCTCTGTAACTGATATAATCACAACAGTGATTAGGTTTGAAAATGAGTTCTGCATTAGTTATAAAATGCAGATCTCATACATATTTTCCTTTATGTACATGCTTATGCTTCAATGTCCTAATCTCTTACAGAGGAAAAATGGGATGCCAACAGGATTGAATTTAACATAGTAAGTTAGCTGTGCCTATGGCAATTAAATGGCCAAATCCAATTAATTCAATACTCAACAGCCTATGTAATGTTTTAGATATTAGCTGCAGGACTGTCCCTGCTGATCAGAAATATACTGCTTTCACCTCTAATTAGCTGATTTCAGCAATTCTGTCACTTGGAATTTTTGTCATTGAGTTTAAGACTTTGATTACTGCTAGAATAAAGTTCTTTTGGGAGAGGTAGGACTTTCTGTCCTTTGAGTAAATGTTGATTCTGAAAGCACATCATGGTGATGCAAAGCAATGAGAAATATGAAGAATGACGGGGATCAAAGAGGATTCCATATATGACATTTAAATAATTCAAAGATTAAAAATAAATATAGAATGCCAGCACACACACATGTACACACCCACCCTACCCATGAACTCCATTTACAAATAAATATAATGAGCAGTTGTCTAAAACACTAAGCTAATAGGTGTTAAAGCTAGAAATGTCATCCAAAAAAGGGGGAAATTAATATAACTGGGATGTGTTTTGATAACTAGTGGATTTGAAAACTCATTTGAATGTAATGCAGCTGTTAACCTGGAATCATATATGACCTCTCTGTGCATAATAAAAATAAAGTAGCACTATTCAATTTCTGTGTTTGGCTTAATAAGGTTGTAATCACAATGCCAGGGAAACATTTTTCTTTTGTCCATGATTAGCTTTCATTTCTCTAGTATTCTAAATGTAGTGTTTCATTCAGTAATTTAATCATTCATTTATTTAATATTTATGCAGTTTAAGAAAGTACAAATAGTCAATAAATGTGAAAATATAACATAGTTTTACTATTGATGAGGCTAGAGTAAATGTAGAAAACCATGAGCTATGTATTATATCTACCGTGTATTTAATAATATAGAGTGATGTTAAGGTTAGGAGGAATTTATATTCTTATAAATTACTAGTGGAAGATAATTAAATATAAATAATTAGGAAGTATCTATGAAAATGTAAATGTATATAACCTCAACCCTAAAACTTTTTCTTTCACTTCTCTTATGGAGAAATATTGTGATAACAGGAGAAAAAACAAACAGAAGGAGAAAGAAGAAGAGGGAAGAAAGAAAAAATGGGGATGACTGCCTCAATATATAATTATCCATCAATAGGGGAATGTTTATCAAACTATGAATGATCCATTTTATACAATACCACCCAGCAGTTAAGAAAAAAGCATTTAGATGCATCTATGTCCAGATATAGAAAGTTTCAACAATGTGGAAAGAAAAATTAAGCAAGTTAAAAAATAGTATGTATCGAATGGTATCTGTCACATAACATACACAAAGTATGTATTTTAAATATATTCTTCTCCATGTGTAAATGTAAAGAGTAGTAACAGTTCTATCTTTGCTTTGGATCTACATTTAGGATATTAATCAAAGTGAATACTCTGTCTCTACTGATTAAATATTACATAAAGAAAATATTCATATATTAGTATGTTCTTTGTGAAATTGAAAAGTAAAATAATTAAAGCTAAATATTTATAAATGTTATAGATTATCTTCTAAACCAGTTATTAGATTCTAATCCAAATATCCAAATGTTGAACTTGTCTGTTAGTCATTAAAAATGTATTTAATTTTGCTCAAGTTATCCATTGGACAAAAAGTCTAATGCGCAGCTAGTTATTCATTTGTTGGGAGCACAAAATAGATATACTCATGTACTTTTGGATTAGGTATATCAATGTTACCCAGATAATTGCCTTAGAGATACTTTGAAGAAAAGGCATCTAATTTGGTGTGTATACCAGTGGGCACAAAGCCTCATATATGTCTTTTTTCCACCCAATATCCCAACAATTCCTCCTACTCTAGAGTTGTCTCCTACTCTAGAGTCTTCTGGAGTCTTGTGACTACAAAGTATATATATATATATATACATATTCATATATATGTATATATATTTGTTTGAATGCTTGTATATATATATATATATATATATATATCCCTATTTGTGAAAGAACTGAGTAGTTGTTGATGTAATTTATCGCTGTGTATTTGGCCTTAACATTCATTTCACAATATGTTCATGTTTTTCATTAAGGTATAGTTTCTTTCAAAAATGCTCTATTATTCATGTTTACATATTTTTCTTTTTCAATTTATTTCCAACATCAAATCTTGACTTATACACTAGTCCAGCTATTTGATATATAGACCATTTATTTTGAAAATGAAACATAATTTCATCAGGCTTGTGCTATACTGTGGTCTTTGTGGAAATTTTTATCTTATTTTTCTCAATAATGAGTATTATGACAGAAGATTCTCAGTAGCAGTTTTCTCCAAGTCATGAATACACTTTTTTTTTTAGTGAATACATACATTGAATACAATACTACTCTTGAGTGTGAACATTATTAACCTTTTTATATAATCCACCACTGTTTCATAGGATTATTTGATTCCAAGAAAAACATTAAGATATAGCGTTCTAAATGAAACACTGTATTGGTCATGGCTATTTATCTTCATCTATGAGCATAAAAGCAAAACCAGTGAATTAAATTGTCCAGAATAAAATGCCCCATTAAAATTTTAGGGAAAAGTAATTGAAAATGTAGAACATGTACCTGTACATTTTTATCTACTACTAACATATGTAAGAGTTTAGTTTCTATAAAAATTGTGCACATGTGAGTTTTTCTTTCTCCTAAAACTGAAAAAAATTGATCATTGTTAACTATATGTGACAAAATAAGTACCATTTAGTTACTTGCAGTTAATTTCCCCCATGAAATAATGAAAATAATTTTCTTTACATGCCACTTTGTGAAACATGTTGAATTCATTAAATTTCTAAAATTTAAAACAAAATAAAATAAAGAAAAATAAGCATTATTAGTTCTTATCTCATTAACAGATAACGAGTGTACAGGAGATGAACATTACAGGGTCTCATCTCATTCTAACCCTTGAATGTAGTCATCATCTGTTGGGAGGTCACTGTGTAGCCTGCAGTACAATGGAATCAGAATTGTCATCACATGACACAGGAGCAGTAGAGACACAGACACACTCCCTGGACTGGGATAAATTACCATAAAAGAATGATTTGAGATTTTCTGAAGGTATAATCACCCCTATTTTATGTTTCTGCTATTGAGTCCCCTGTTAGCCAAATGAAATACTGAACACATAAGTAGGTACAATATTGGAGATAAGAAGGAAAGTGATAGGAATATGTTGGGCTTTGTTGAATTTGTGTTGTCAGTGGGTGGATACATATAATATATAAATGGATATATCACCTAGTTATATGGATGTCTCAGTTTGAAGCTTTTTGCTTTTTCAGTGAAGGAGCTGGACTAACGAGGTTGCATGATATAGAATGCACAATAATTGATAATGCATGGAGAATGTCTTAGGAAAGTTTCTTCAGAAGCGGATAAAGATTGGTCTGCAAGTGTTTTGCTGAGAAAGCACTCCAAGGAAAATCTCAGGGGAAGGGAGAAGCAAAACTGGGAAGGGGAAGGCTGTTAATAAGGGTGCAAATATAGGCAAAGTACTGACCTCTGTTCCATAGGAGCTTTGAAGCTTAAATGTGTTTAGCTTAAAAAACAAGGCAGCCAGATTATTTTACTTTAGGATCAGCTGACCAAGCCTGGAGCTGGCCCCAGGGGCACATATGCTATCAGGTACTTTGGGATCTCTGCTCTAGAGGCCAAAGTGCCTCCAATAGCCTTGGGGGAATCCTTTGAAGAAATATATAGATGAAAACCATTAGGACATTAGGAGCAAAGCACAGGGAATCCAAAAAAATAAGAGAGAGACAAAAAGGGATCTAAGGTAGTGTGGACAATGCAACAATAATACCACTTGTGGTTTCTGAGGTCATTTGAGGAAAGTTGGGTAAGCAGTGTGTTAAGAACAGAACAGGAGTCAAAGAATGAAACCAAGAAAATGGGAAGGGCCAGATTAGGAGAGGAGTATAGAGAGGATTTGAGTCTAATGAGTGATTAACACCAATTAAGGATATAAAAGTGTTCATTAAATGTGGACTGATGTTTGGCCAGAGCAGTTACACAGTGATGATGGAGTGAAAACTGAATTTTCAGTGTTTCATAAAAAGTGAAAAGTAAGAAATTGGTGGCATCGATTGTTAAGTAGTTTCTAAAACACAAGATCCTAATTTAAGTGTTGAGGGGAAGGAGGATGGGAGACTTCTTGATTGGGAGACTACACATGTTTGTAAACTGAATGAAATTCTAGAGTAAAGAATTTCATAAAGGCGCAACAAAGCTAGTTGAAATAATGTTTACACATTGTCTACACTTATTCCTTAACATTCCTCAGACTTCTCTAATCTGATTTTCATCATCCTTACTCTTTTTACTGTTCTTTTCTTAAAGCACCACCATGTCTAGCAATACCTAAATCATTGTGCTAAGTCCCTTAAATTGGGTTCTCTAGTCTACATAACATCTAAGTATTTTATTTAAACACAACTCTCACTTCTTTCTTGTTCTATATGGATTTTGTATCTATCTCTTCTAAACTGAATGCTATCTAAGGCAGGAAAAAGCTTGTTCTTTTTGTTTCTAACGTTTACTGTGCTTTATGCATTGCTCAGAAATGTTTCTTTATATATTTTTGTTGATTTGAATTTCATTAATGCTAATTGTAGGAAAAAAGTGTTGTATTTAATTTGTGTATTTCCTTAATGACAAAGACATAGTCCCTTGAGAGCTATACCAAATTTTCTAGTTCTAATATTCACATTTGTCACTCATGTCGGGGATGGGTGGTATTATTCATTTTATTCTAATATAGTCAGATATTTGAGGATGCGTTGTAACTTGTTGATTGCTGTTGCCACAAACTGCCACTAAATCAGTAGTTTAAATCAACACAACTTCATAATCATGAACTTGTGTAGGTCAGAAGCTGAAAATACCTTCACCAAGCTAAAAGCAAAGTGCAGGTGGGCTGCTTCTTCTGAAGATTCTCAAAACAATTCCTTTCCATTTTCAGCTTCTATAGGTTGCTCCCATCCTTTGGTCCTTGTCCTATTTCAAATTGTATTTTCTCTCTCTGCTTCCAAGTCTGCATATACTTCTCTCTGATTTCAGCCTTTTCAATGCTTATTTATGGGGACTCACAATTATTCAAACATTCCAGGATAATCTCTCCTATTTTAAGAACTTTAATCACATCTGCAAAGTCCTTTAGCCATATGTGGTACCCTATTCATAGGTTCCAGGATTAGGGCATTTTGGGGAAGAGTATTATTTAGTCTCACACAATCTCCAAGTTTACATGACTTTTGTTAGTTTGTGAAGTGTTTTTCCCTTACTAATAATTATCCATAGAAATAATGAAGTTTTCAGTTTACCAAAACCTGTAACACCAGGTGAGAATACTATCAACTTTATCAATGAAATGAAGTTCTGTAAAGCAATGTTAATTTATTATAACAGATGATTCAGGAACAGAAGTGAAAATTATTTGATATGTGACAATTAAACATTCTTGATTTCTAGTATTGTTTAACAAATAACATTTTTCCTTGCCACCACTTATATATTAGTTACCTACCTATCTTTTCTTTTTGTGTATGATTATTTCATAATTTTAAATATAGTTGTCCATGCTCTTTAAGGACAGGGGTTTAAGAAGTCTTAGGCTATTAGAGCAGAAAGGGAATAAGGGTTACAATCTTCTCTTTCTGACCTTTTGTAATTTATAAGTCCAAATGGACTGAACAACACTGAATAATTAATTCATGCTGTGTTTAAGCCTCTGTGCCTGCATGTTTTACACCCTAATTATTATGAATACCTTCCTTGTACAAATCTTTGATTCCCCAACCTAAATCAGGTTAATACAGACTCATATGCTCCAATTATGGTGATATCTTTCTCTTAACCTTGGCAGAAGGAGCATTATAGTAGGTCAAAAAGTATCTTTGAGTTTCATTGAGAAATTAACCCATCAGGGAATTGTGTTCATGGTTCTAGTGTTAATTAGTTTAACCAGGAACATATTTTGTGGCTTAGTTAAAATTCAGAGACTTTGTGCATTTAAACAAAAATATATGCCCTCATATGGTAAAACTAGTCAAATGAGATTTTTATTTAATGATTTTTTTCTTGTGAATGGATAATTAGCATACTCATATTTTGATTAATTAAGAAAAAAGAACTGTCACCACACCCCGATGAGTCATACTGGTGGTGTTTCCCCAGTTATGAAGGTAGAGAAACTGGGGAGGCATACTAGTTTTATCACTAGATATTGAAAAGAGAAGGATGAGAAGAGACAATAAGTTTCTACTACTGAAATGTGAGATAACCCCAGAAAATATTCTAACCCAAGAACATGAGCTAAAATGAAGAGGAATGGGCAGATGGTTTGAATTAAGACAAACTAAAGCAAATAATTTGGTAAATATATGCTCTTTATATATCCCCAGTTAACATTCAATTGCAAATAGAATGACTAAGGTAAGACATTATTATGGTGTGCTCTAGAAAAGGTAATGCACCAGGAATTGCACCGAGAAGTCTGATTGCAGAGTAGAGGAAAATCAGAAATGCCTTATAATTATACAGTGAAAATACAAATTCTCTACAATATAGCAGTAGGTTATAGGTACTCTTATCTATTACCACACAAATGTTACTTTAAAGTACTTTTTTCAGGATAAAAAAAAGTTTTGTACAAGTATCAAAACATACACCGAATTATTTTCTACTTTTTGGGTTAGTATGCAAAAATAAAATTTGAATTAAATAGATGCAACCAACCTGGAGTGGCCTGTGAAATTCAAATATGAGGAATAGTAATGATTTATTTTCTTATATTCTATTTTGTTTTACTATTTGTATCAGTTCCTAAATGGAAGCACTGATAAAATTATTTTCAATGGAATTATTGAATAGATGACATTTTAAATTATATTTCAATTGGTTCTTGATATGGGATAAAAAATTACTCCATTTTACTTTTAATGATAACTAAAATTTCTTTTTGTCCCATAAAAGACAGCAAGAATATAGAGATTGTTCTAGTAATTTGATTATAATGATTTCAATAGTGACAATATTGCATTTTTAGAGCGACTAGATAATTTTTGAACAAAATGATATATCCTTTCTAGTAAAAACCAGTTATAACCTTTTGGATAAAGTATGGGTCTAAGATTTTATTTCAACAGCGCTTCCAGATCAAAGTTTTTAGCAAAAATGTTGACAATAAAAGTGCTCTTAACAGAAACAAAAGCACTTCTTGACATGCAATGTGTGAACAGAAAATATTTCAGAGTATTTAAGCTAATTTTATTATAGCACCTTCTAAGTGGGGAATAAGTTAAAAAAAAGGACTAAACCAAATTTTAAAATATAAAATAATAAATGAAAAAGGAAACAACCACCTCATATCATTGAGATAATTGAGTTAATACTTTGACAGAATTCTTCAATATATTTTATACAAGATATCTAGATATTTATAAAACTTCACATTAGTAACTTCATATTTATGACATATAATGCATATTATTATTTATTTTTACAATATATATATAAACATATTATAGACTCGGCTATGTTAAATATCTCTGTGAATATAAGAATTGGTGTTTGTGTGATTATCTCTTTTGGGTCATTCCAAGAAATAAGATTGAATTAACGCAAATGCACAAATTATGTTCTAATGCACTTAGACACCATGTCTTTGAGAGAAATTTTACAAGTTAACATACTCATCAGTAGTATATAAGAATGACTATTCCTCTCACTAAGTGCTACGTAACATTTTACACTGCCTATGTGGGAGAGTAAATAATTTCTTAATGTTGTTTTCATTTTCACATATTTGATTACTAGTAAACTTAAAGAACATGTCACATGATTTCTTGTACTGCTCCTTATGTAAATTGCTATATTTAAAGCTTGACCATTTTTCTATTATTATAACTCTTCACATTTAATACTGTTTAAATATTGTTTTTACATACTTATTAATTTTACCTTTATCATTTTTAAATGATTTATATATTTTTCTGTTTTCAACTACATTTCAAATCTTTCTGAATTTACTTTTATTCAGAGGTCCTGAATTTTATGGGGTCAAACTTGACCGCTCTTTAAATGTGATGATTTAGAGTACATGACCAGAAACAGAAAATATAATCTAAGGATATAAGACAATTCAACAAGGCTTTCTTTTTCTAATTTTGCTATTATCTCTTTTTCTATTATGATTTGATAGATCCACAATATATATTGGTAAAGCTTTTTTTTTAATTTTCTCCAAAAGTTCAACCAGTTGTTCCAATAACAAAGCAAGTATTCCATATTCTCTCCATTGATTTAAAATATCACTTATCATATCAAATTTCCAATATACATTTTAATCTGTTTCTTAGCACTCTATTTTGTCCACTGGTTTGTCTGTTTCTTCAACATATTGCTAAAATAAACATAATTTTATTTTTTTATCTTAATTGAATTGTATGAACTAGCATTTCTAGAACAATGGTCAATGACATTCAGAATAGTGTATACTTTTCTCTAATTACTCAATGTATTATTATCATCTAATGATTAACCACTAATAATGATGATGGCATTGAGATATCTATCTTTATATGCATATATTCAAATACAAAGATTTATAATATTTCAATATTTTTCTAAGATATATTTAACTAAAAATGGATATAAAATGTCGAGGTCTTATATTCAGCATTTCTGAAGTAAATGGTAATTTTATTTTTTTATCTATATATGTCTTGAATTACATTAATACATTTCCTTGCATAATACTTGTTATGAATTCCATTTATTTATTTTTATTTAATCTTATGTTTTATTTCTAAATTGTATTATCAAAATTATTTTATATCAGTAGTTAGATATAAAATGGTCTTTGTGTTATTTCAAAGTCGTTTAGTTATTCCAGTTTTCTAAAAATAAATTTAAAGTGTTCCTCTTGATTTATAATTAAATTAATGTAAATGAAAACACAAGTATATTTTCTCTAAGGTGTGAAAAAAAGAAAATGTGTGGATTTTAGCCTTTTTGAAGGCTAAACGGTGTTACTCTGATATATTTATCTAGTCCTTGGGTTATTGATTTAAAATTTAATATTTCTTGAGGTAATTTTATGTCCAGAAAAATTTCTAAATTTCAAAATTCATTCATTTAACCCAGATTTGCAAATGCATTAATTTTACAGTTTCATAAAATATTTGCATACTACACTTTTATTGCGCTTTGGTATTTAAGGTGATATGCAAATTTATTTCTGTTTTTAGTTTAGATATTTTTTCTAAGTTTTAACCTTTTGTTTGTGTTTTTAATTTACTTCAGCATTTATCATATCTATATGATTGTTATATCAATCATATAGATATATCAATATAGATATAAATTAAAGATTTTACATAGTAGATTTAATCTTCTATTTAAAGCTTCACAGTATTCCTATGAATTAGATAATATTTTTTCTCTTTTATTTAATCTTTAATTTTCACAATATTGCTATGAAATAGGTGATATTTTCCTCTCTGCTTTAAAAATGGAGACACTGATGCATAGTTTGGTCAAGAGATTTTGAACTATAGTGATTTTTATAAAAAACTAAAGTTTTTAAGCGTTTAAGAACAGATAATGATGAAAAAGTGGGGCACTTAGACTTTAAAGTTTTATAATCATTTGAAAATAGTCATGATGTCAAAAGCTATAGTAAATTATAGCAATAAAGTTGCATGGTGGAAAACAGCCAAACATGCTGTAATATGGCATAATTTGCTAAAAACTAAAAGGAACCATTGATGAAAGATAATTCATTATTTTTTCCTTCCTTTGTACAAGAAACTCCTACTTGACAACTAACTTGCAAAGTGTGTTGCATTAGTTAATGAAGACAAAAAGATATTAAATTAGAGCATCTAACCCCAAGACACACCCAACTCAGTGCTTAATTAAGAAATACAGATCGTTATACATTTTGTTAGAAAATTAAGTTAAAAATCATGAAATAGCAATGTATAGAAATAGAATGTAAAAATAGCAGACAAGTTGGACTTAACTATCTTAACTCAGTACAGAGAAACAATGAAAAGGGAAGAGAAAAATGGTGTCATATAATGTAATATTATTACTCCTAGAAATTTCAATTCTCTTAAATTACTTTCTGGATCTTCTTCATATGGCATCTTGATTAGACTCCTTTTATCCACTCATTTACATCTGTATTTTTACCAGTTAACAATCCAATCAAGATTTCGAGGCCTTAAAATTCTTGTTGCATCAAAAGTTAGAAAACTGAAGCTATAAGGACTCTTCATTATGCTAGAGGTCAGAAGACTTCATGTTTGGTAATTAGTTTAAATCATGTCAGGGTGCTTCATAAATCTAGAAGCAGATTCACTTATGATTAATATTTCCAAAAGTCAACTCTCTCAGTATGTGGTTATTTTAATATATCAGAGAAAAAGGAAAGACAGTCTTGTGTTTCTGATATATAATAAGAGCCCTGGGAGTGAAAAATTCTGTCTGACAATAGTGAAGTCACATTCTCATGACTCCATGATTGCTCCTCAGTATCCATCTTGTGGTATTGAAGTGACTGTCATTAAACCAAACAGTTTTTGTGGTGAAGAGCCAGTAAATGCAAGTTCGTTTTGTTTGTCTTGTCACTGGTTAACATCTAACTAACTATGAGGTGAAAAATTTTAAATCTGTAGGCTTTCTTTACTACCACTACTCAATGGTAGCACATTAAGTATCTAAATAAAGTAAAAATAAACAGACCAGCTTTCATAGTCTTTATTTTTCCATCACTGAGCTCCTATCACAAATACAGCACTGAAAATAATAATAGGAAGAAATTAGTTAAATGACTGTATTTCCCAATCACAAGATTTTTTTTCTGACATTATGAATTAAAAGTGTGTGGATTGAGCACTTTGTACTGTCAGACATGCCATAAAATTGCAATGCAGCTTTGATAATTGCATCCTCATTATTTTTTAATATATATCAAGATAAATATAGCATTTTTTTCACTTTTAATGGCGTGCAGCATAATAGAAAGAGGAGAAGAGGCGTGTTTATATTACAGTATTAAAGTGAAATGTGGTAACAAAGGAAAGGGTATGACAATAACAATGTACAAACATCAATTCTGTAATTGACATTGATTATGCAATCATTCTATACTGACTGTATACTCAGTTAAAGTAAAACATGGTGCATTTTCACAAAACTGTAACTGCTGACAACTATCATTAAGAATAAAAATATACTGCTGTTAGAAGTGGACAATGCAGTTTGTTTCTTGTCAACTGTATCAGTTGTCAAATGGTTGGGGTACAGACAAATGCAAAATGTAATTAATTTATTATTGTTTGAAAACAGACAACAATTACAGAAACATTGGAGTCCTATCTCTTTATTATATTAGCTTCCTTAGATTTCCAATTCCCTCAAGTTGATTTAAGTGAAATATAGCATATGGTATGAATTTCTTCTTACTGTTAATGGCAATCACATTCTCAGGATGAACTTCTTGCTGTCCTTTCTTTCTCTGAAACTTAAAGAGTAAACACTGAAAATTTGGAGACAAATTATGAAGGCAGAATTTACATGGAGTACTGCCTGAAATCTCATCCCAGCTTCTGCTTGAATTTTATTATTGTCTTTTTATCATTGTCTTTTGCCTCAAGGCAACATGTGGAAACTAAAATAGTCGCAGAATCATATTTGTGAGACCATTTCTTTCAAACAAAACAAATTTTACAATTTGATGGCTGACTGGATTGAATGCAAATGTTGGGTTATCACTTCTCAACTGAAAGATAACATTTTCATTCATATAATTAGCTTGGATTTGGTGTTTTCCAAGATGCCTAGGATATATGAATGAAAAATAAAAGTAAACAGTTTTTTGGACAGATTCATGTTGGTTCATGTTGGTTGGATAAGGGTCAAAGTTCGAGAAAGCATTCTATACTCCTCTAACAAGATTTTTAATATGTGGAAGAGAAAAGCAAATGCAGAACTATCTCTTTATCTGCTTAGCATGTGCACTTTTGAGAGCAGAGTCTTCTTGCATAACTTTGCTCAAACATTACAGGCTAAGAGAGTCCACTATATGAGACGAGAGAAATAGAGAACTTTAAAGATTGACAGTGTATTTCCTTCTGACAAAACACCAAGGTGCTCTCTGAGAAAATAGCCCCTATTTGGAGTGCTGATGCTGAGAGGTACTTCACTGATAGGACTTACAGTCTATGATTGTAGGTTCACCATTGGACCGGGAAAATCACAAGTTGTCAAACACACAAGTGAGAATTTGAGGAGTGTTCTGCCCATCTTGGTGGGATTTCTTCCAGGAATAATGATTAGACTACATAAGAGAATAAAGTATAAGTTACCATGTAACTTGAGTGGAAGCTGGACCAAAAAGAAAACCAGTTGAGACAAATGGTTAGTCATAGCACAACTTTGCCAAATGCAGAGCAGGAACTACGTATGTGAATCTTCCTGTTTGAACTGTCTATATCCTCATTCAATTGCACATCACTGACCTAGCAATGGACACTCAACTTTACCAACCCTCACACATAAGATAACAAAGATATCAACAACATTTATTTCTATTTGAAGAGTACCAGTGAGTTTTGTGAAATATTAAGCATAGATAGAAAATTCTTTGTTCAAGGACAGGTGAAAAGAAACAAACATGCAAAGAAATGATTACAATCTTTGTACTGTCTGTTCACTCATGTCTAGAAGTCTTTCTCTTAAATAGATATATGAGAATTTCTCAGTCTTTAAAAATTTGCTCATATATAACGTAACAGAATTAAAGTAGATCATCACTAAAGTAAAAAAAAAAAATAACATGAGTTTTTGTTAAGGAAATATGGGAAACAAGTAGTTTTAGAAAGGTATACTACTTTCTTAATCAAAATATGTCTTGGGGGGAGATAAAAGGAGATTTTAATATAGCCAATTGATAGGAAAAGACGGCTGCCTGTGGTGGAAATAATTAAAGGTGACTAATATGTTATTATCCCAATATGAGATCTGTATTTAAAGCAGAAAAAAGTAGATCTGACACTCCAAAAAACTAAATACTAATGTGAAGGTAAAATTTAAGAACTTTTCCAGAATGCGAAAGAATGACAAAAGACAAAAGCAAAGAGAAAGAAAGAATGGTTTGACACAGATCTGGACATTCAGGATGTTGTCTGCTAGAATTTTGACAAATACAATAAAAACAAAAATGAAGTTCCAAATTAAAGAAATCTTCCATGAGATTTGAACAACCCTGTATATATAATCTCAGCAAAATGAAGTTTCATTGACCATCGGACAAAAATCAATGAAAAGAGATTAGAATGTGTTGGTCCAATTGTTAAGTTTTATCAATAAATAGACTTACATAACAAACAGGTAGAATACAAAGAAATCAAAACATGTCTTTTTTTAAAATAACCTACAGTTTCTCACTTTGTTTCTCCTTCTACTCTCTTCCTTCTTAGGCACCTCCTCTCATTGTTTTTTATTTTTCCAGTGCTGATTTTCTTGAATTTTTTTGATTCTCACTGCAATTACAATCTTTGTACTGGAACAATCTTTCCCTTAAATAGATAAATGATAATTTCTCACTATCTTCAAGAATTTGCTCAAATCTCACCATATCAAAGAGATCTACTCTGAAAATATATTTCACATTGCATCTCTATCTCTCTTCTGGAATCTAACTTCTCCATACTCAAGAATTCTGTTCTTTCGTTTTTTGACCATGATACTTAACATGAGCATAATATATAATTTATCATTTAATATGCTATTTTTTTTTTTTACTTTTGAGCTATGAGAGTATAATGTAAACTTTACAAGGGCTCAGACCATTAACCGTTTTCTTCACTGATGCCATTGCTTAGAACTTTGCCTGGTACATAGTAGATACTCAAAAAGTCTGTGACATGAAGAATTATTGAATAATATGATATAAAATAACACAACATAGTTCAATTATATTGTGTAGAAGGAATAAATAGAGTGATGGAGGGTTGGGTGGTCAGGAAAGTCTTTTCCAAGAATAAGAACCAGCCATGCAGAAGACTGGAACAAGGAGGATATCTGAAACAAACAGTATATGCAAAACTATGGAGGCGATGAAAGACTTGGTCTATATGTGGAGCAGAAAGGATGTCAATGTGGTTGGTGTGTTGCAAATGAGGAAAAGGAAAAATAATTGTTCCATGATGAGGTGAGAATCCATTAGCAGGGCCTTGTTTAAACAGACCATCAGACTTAAGGAAGTCTTTAGGTATAAAGTTTGGAAAGAGACAAGACAAGATCTAAAAAAGATAGGATGCTCCAGATTTTAGAATGAAAAGAAGAGAAGCAAACAAAGATAATTTATAAGGAACTTATCAGTAGAGGAGATATTTCCAGGAGGAAATGATAGACTATGTCAAAGGCTGATAAAAATAAAAAGTGATAAAGTAGAAAAGTGTCCCTTGACCCTGACAACATTATAATAATGAGAGCACAAATGTATAGAATGATTTCTATGACTCAAGTGCAATTCTGATGCTTTTACATACAATTATTTCATTAATTGTAACCTTACGATAAGCTAGGAACTAATAAACTCTGATGATTTCTTTTTTAAATATGAAAAAAACACTGAGACCAAGTGCCCAGTACCTTATCCCAGGCAACACAGCTAGTTAGTGGTGGGACAGGTAACAACCCAGGCAGTCCGGCTTCAGAGTTTATACTCTTAAATCTTAATATGAACATACTTTGTCACTTTTCTAAGATTAAAATAAATACTCAAAGATCTATATTAAAATGCAAACTATTGTTATCTGGAATATTTCAATTATTCTATTCTTTTATAAGGGTTTATTGTTCACATTTGAATATTTGAATTATCTATTTTGGTATAGAAACTATATGATATTTTTCTAATTAAATTTTTTAAAATAAAACCTCTTATTAATTCTAGAAAGCCTGAAATTTGACATGATAAAGGTAGCCTGTATTCATTATCTCTTGTTACATAGCAAATTCTCTCTAAACTTAGAGGTTTCAAGGAACAAATATTTAGCATCTCACAATTTCTATGGATCAAAATATCATGAGCAGCTTATCTGAATAGTCTGATTTAGAATTTATCTGAAATTTCAGTCAAGGTATAAGCTGGGGTGCCATGATATTAGTTTCTGCAACAGCTGACTCGATTCTTGAAAGGAGACCTCAGTTCCTTACCAAACATGATCTTCTCCAGAGGGTGCTTGAGCATCCTCTTGTCTTGGCAACTGACTTCTTCCAAAGCAAGTGATGTAAGATTTAGAGCAAGACAGGCATTGCAATTCCTTTTATGACCTGATGTTAGAAATTACATATGGTTACTTCTCCCACTTTGTATTCACTAGAAAAGAATCACTAAGTCTAATCCACTCAGAAGTTCTAACTCTAAAAGGGAATAATATTAAAGAATTTATGAACATTTGCAAACCACAGAAAAACAATTTATAAAAACAAGAACAGAAGGTGAGAGAAGAAGGAATGGAGATGGGGAGAAAGAAGAGGTAAAGAAAGAGAAGATGGAAAGGAAGGCAGGAAAGAAAGGAATGGAGGAAGGAAAGAAGGAAGGAAGGAAGAAAGGAATGAAGGAAGGAAAGGAGGGAGGATAAAATCAGATGAAATTATCTGTTTAAAATACTACGGTTCACTTATTAAGCATTGCTCATTTTTATAAATTCAGATGTTAAAAATGAATTATTTGCTAAAGTGCATGTGTTTTGGCCACTTTCATTGCTAACATTTTAAGTGATATTTCAACTTTATTAAAATGATTAAAGTGGCTGCTTTAGGCCAAAATTCTGTTCCTCTAGAAAGACTTTCATGTATTTTTTGGATAACACAGAGATCTAATTCAATCCATTTCACTGTATGCTAAATATAAAAGACTATTGGGTAGCCCATTCCACTTTTATGCATCTCAATTTTCTTTTCTCTGTGTGTTTGGACTAAATAGATTTTGAATTTCTAATCATTTCTGATATTTTTGATTCTGCAGTTGATATCAAACTTCTTTAAGTTAGATTTCAGTAATGATAAATACAATTTCAGCACATTTAGGCATGTGAAAATGACTTTTATGTAAACCATAAATGCAAGCAAGTAGAATATCAAGAAGTTTTCCATGAACTATAATGTCTAATGATTTGATCATAATATGTGAACTGCATACCAGATTATAACACCAAAAGAGACAATAAGAAACAGTGTTATCTCAAGGAGATATGTTATTTGTTGGAAATCTAGGAAATATTTTTATGGATCTTACATAAAAACTTTTGCAAAAAAATTGTACAGTGTGTGCGGCAGAATAATGGATGATCATGGCATTTTATTTTAAATTTGTGACTTTACTGAACTTTCACTTTTAAACATTTTTCTTTTTATCATTGATTTTTTTTAAATAACATAAGTTAATTTGATTAATTTGATTTTCCATTTGGTTTACTTGATCTCTCTAAGTGCCTACACTATTTCAATTTGTCAGTGACATAATAAACTGTTAAGGCATCAGTTTCTGTCATTTCATATTATTTTACTGTCTTAGAGGAATGGCCTCTTTCCCTTTTTCTTTGACATGATCTGTTGCAAGAGGTCATTTAAATCTGTTTCATTTCTGAACAGTCTTTCAGATTGGTTTTGAGATTTTGAATTTCTGTTTTAGCTCTCTACATAAGTGACATCAAGCATTTTCTCATGCTTCTATTTCTATCTAATATATAAAGAAAGAGGAAGAAAAGGAGAGAGGAAGCAGAGAGAGAGAGAGAAGAGAGAGAGAATGAGAGAGTACGTCCCTAGAGCATTGTCATTATGAATTGAAACAGTGCCAATTTATTAAAACTTTCAGCAGCAACAAGTTTCTTAATTAATCTACCAATAACCTCACTAATAATCTTCATGATTCACTTCAAAGTAAGCACTTGCTCCCATTCTCTCTTTCTTCACTAGGCTTGAATTTTCTTTAGTGAGGCATTATAGTCATATTGCTCATAGATCTTAAAAAGTCAGTGGATCAAGAAATAGACTTCCAGTTTGTAGTTTTATGCTATAGGAGAAACTATTAGCAATTATTTTATAGAATATGTCACCTCTATAGTGAGTTATTTTTTTTCCTGTAGTTATGTTTGAATTAATCTAACCCAATGTTGTTGGCATTTGCAGTCACTATTCTTCCCTAGTGCTTTTTTTGTAGTAACACATTGTTTTAATTTGTCGTCATCTTATTTTTAGTAGAATCAAACTTTCCACCCTCTCCTTATACTAACACTTTGTCATAAGCAGGTTAAAGAGACTGGTAGATTATAACTTAAAAACATGAACCTATTTTTGTTGCTACTCTTCGTCTCCTTATTTCTGCAACCTATCCAAGCTCTAGTCAAGAGAGACCACAGAAGACATAAAGGGGAAAGAAATCTGAAGTCTGTTGAAGCTATAGACCAGTGTTCTGTCAATCTGTTTTTGGTGTCTACTTTGAGGCAATCTCATGTATGCATATTTTTATGGCACTAACTTCGACTTACCTTTACCTTTATGACATCTTACTCTAAATCTTACGCAAAAAATGTAGCACAAGACACAGATGTTTATCTTTTCATACTAATTCCAGTTGGGCTCTTGGCTATATCAGCTCTTACCCAAATGGCGTTTTATCCCGGCCTAGAACATGGCTCTGCACCTCAAATCTGATAGGTTTCTTTTCATATTTTTAGCTATTATCTTTGAATCATAACAGATTACATTATTTTGAGATCATCATTATAACTTCATTAAAAGTGGAAAATTTCAAGCATGTTTCTTTCTGGTTAAGGAAGACATAAACTCTGAACCAAGGCTCTGAGGACACAGAAAATTTGATTGATTCATCCTTAGATTGTGAAAATCATCAGGAGAGTGATGGTAGAACAAAGAAGTTACTCAGAATATGTCTGTCACTGCAATCATATTGTCAAGTCGGACCTAAAATTGTGCAGAGAGAGAGAAAGAGAGAGAGGTCTTTTCTACATCTGTTTCCTGGTTTCCTTGAAGGACTTCCTCATGAAACTTGGGGATAAAGGACAGTTTGTTTTCCAATGGAGGACACTAAAGTTTGGTGTTGATCATTGGTCATTATTGTGAGCAAAGGGTAATTTATTTATTTCTCTATTTGCTGTGTCTTGTGAGATGATTTAAACTCTGTATCTGAATCTGTAATTGCCAGAGTGCTAATGATATTTCATAGGAAGGGATAGTTTAAGTTTTGGACCACGATTGAGAGATGGCTCTTCCTGTTAATGTGGCTGATAACCTCCCTCACATTGTCAAAGTGCATTAATAGTCACTGAATATATTTTGTATATAATTCTATAGTATATGTCTATATAGAAAGCTAGAATAGTACATTACAGTTCATTCTCATTACAAGGATTTATTTGTTGGCAACAAATCTTTTGTCCTCATGAATTTTAATAGCAATTTTAACTAGGTATCATAATTGTTGGTTCTTTCTTGTTATTCAGATCTCAGCTGAAATGTCACTTGTCAGAGGTCTTAACCACCTCACATCATCATGTTTTAAAACCTATCATATCAATATTTTATTTACTCGGCTATGGTATGCTATCTTACTTCCCTTACTAGAAATATGAAGTCCATGATATTATAAAATAAAACCCTCAATTTTCTTATCCAATATCCTGTTCTTAAATCCCAGAAAGAGCCTGTCTAGGCTGAATGCTCAATAAATATTTGATGAATGAAGTAATGAATCAAAGTAAAAATTCTTGCACCCAGGAAAGTCAAAACTATGTAAGTAAAGCCTTTAACTTTTATATGGATTTGTCATATCCAGAAGTTTATTTTAAAATTGAAAATTGTAAAGATTACCATACTTAGATAATAAAAAAAGTATGTAGATAGACTTTCATGTAGAGTGAGAAAATAATAGATAAAAACTTATTTCTACTTTTCCTAAAGACTGACTCCTAAACTCAGCATCGTGTTTAAGATACACTAAATCCTTTAGGTATTTTATATTTATGCTTATTTTCTATCTGTGCTTTAACAAATTATCAAATGCTTATGGCTTAAAACAACACAAATTTACCATTCTATATTCTGGAAATCAGAAGTCCAAAATGGGTCTTACTGAGCAAAAGTCTTGGAGGTGGTACTGCTGTGTTCCTTCCTGGAGGTTCTAAGGGAGCATTTCTTCCTTGCTTTTTCCAGCTTCTAGAGAAAACCTCTATTCCTTGATTTATGGCCCTTTTTCTCCATCTTTGAAACCAACAACATTGAGTTAATATCAGGTCACAGTTCTATTCACTGCTTCTCTCTCTTCTCACTACCTGCATGTTCCATTTAAAAGGACCATTTTAAATTACTTCATGCCTTCTTTAAGATCTGCTGATCTAATATTAATTGCATTTGAAACATTGATTTCTTTTTGTTATATAACCTAACATATTCACAGTTTCTCTGGGTTAGAACTTGGGCATCTTTGGAGAGATATTGTTCTGCCTATGACATTCCACCTTCTGACCCTCTGTGACTCAGGTGTGTCTCACACACAAGATATTCACCCCAACCCTAAATCTCCAAGTGTTTCCACATTTTACTTGAACATCAACAAGTTCAAAATTTTCATCTATGTCTCTTGAACTCAAAAAGTCCCAAATCTTACCATTGAAACAATATTAGGTACAAATCAGGCTCTAGATATAATTTATCTTGAAAAATAACTCTTCTCTATCTATGAACCTGTGAACCTCATGACAAACAATTGGGCAGGCAGAGGTTAGCAATTATAGACATTCTGTCTAAAGGAGAAAATGGGGAGAAGAAGAGTTACCAGTCAAACACAACCTGTTTCAAAAGTCAGTTGGACAAACAGAAGCTTGTTATATAAAATTAATGAAACTTATTATATAAAATTATTTATTATTTTACATATATAATATAATGTAAGTATAGCATATCCTATGTTTGGGTGTATTGTGACAGAGAAATGGAAGTACTGTATACTTTATTAATAGCTTGCATTTCCAAGATTTATTTAAAAGACAATTTCTGGGAAAATAAAATGCATTTTCCATAAATCCATTAGTTTAGCAGAGTGGTCATGTTTGAAGATCATTTTGAAACTTAATTTCATTTACAATGCAATTGAATGAGAGTGGTTAGAGTCTAAAATATAAATTCAGAGGAGTAGAGAGCCTTACATGGGAGAAATAATAATTATCCTGATGATTATTTAATATAATAATGAATTGTGATCATATTTATTATACTAGTCAATTGTCATTTTATATTCTTTGAATTTTATTTTAAAAAGGTATAAAAATTAAAATATTTCACCAAAAAAACCTCCTACTTCCTATTCTAAATATTTCTCTCATCTTTTTTCAGCTTTTCTGTCAATCAAGTACCCAGCCTCTTTTTTCCCAATTTGTCTGACCAGTAAGTTTTTACAGCACCCATGTTAAAATGAACTCAGATGGAAAACCTCTGCTAGAGAGGAAGCAGTATAGGATGAGAGAAGGTCAAAGCCATTAATGTTTGCCTTTGCAGCTCTATTTTTGGTAGTATTCTTATAAAGCATCCCCAATTTAAGTTTAATAAGTTTTGACCTATATTGAATCACAGTACTTTTATTAGCTCATTTTTAACTTTATACTTTGAAATCATTGTGCATTAATTTTATTATATATTATAATAAACTCTACTAATATCATTTGTTGAAAACTGGATTTCTTTCTTAACTGACCTGAGATGTTTTATCATATACTTAATGTTTGTCAGTGGGCATGTTTCTGACTCATACTTAGTTGCACTGATGCTTAAATCAGTATCATACTGTTTTAATTACTGTATCTTTTAAATGTAAGATAATAAATATTTTTTATAGTTAGTCTCTGATTGTCCTTCCAATAATGATTTTATAATTCCCACATTTTCTGCTATTGTGCTCCAAATTAAGAATAATTTTTAAAAATTCTAGTAAAATCCCTTGACATACTGAATAAATTAGATTAATTTATTGATTCACTCTGGAAAAATACGTAGTTTTAATTTATGAATCCTTTAACCCAGGGCTATAAAAAGACTTTGAGTATATTTGACCTTTCTTATATTATCCTAGTAAACTTTTAATTTTCTGTTTTTAGGTTAGTACTACAGTTAAATATTTTTCCTATATATATTATACTTTGCTATTTTGAGTAAACTGGTTTTCTCAATGACTTACTCTAAATCTAAATTACTATTGAACTGTTGATTTCATGATTATTTTCATGACTATCTTTTTTATTTATTATATTATTGATCATAATATTTTAATTAATTCAAGTGATTATCTTGGGCTTTCCAAGAATAAAGTATATGATGTATACATAGATGTAGTGCTGTCTCTGTGTAATAGTTATACCTATAAAGTGGACATAGTTTATAACAATTAAGCAGAACATTTATATGTTGAAAATAGAAATAACTTCAGAATCTCACAACCAAATGATAGCATTGTCTATTATTTTGAGACAGTCCTTATGGAGTGAAGGAAATATTTTATGAGCTCTGGATTTTAAACGGTTTTGAAAAGAAATGAAGATTAAATATTATTGATACCTATAAAAAGCATGTCATTTTTCTTCTTCAGGTTAACTAACCCTAAATTCTTGAAATAACACCTTCTTGGTTATGTTATTCATATAATATACTGATCAACTAGACTTGATGACGCTTTATGGAAGGGCTTTGTTACTTCACGTACAACTGTGATTGATTTATGTTTTTTTGCATTTGTGTGATAACTAATTCTGCGCAGGAGTTTACAAATTCCTTAAAACTTTAAGAATATTTCTTTCTATTCTTAAGACACTGAACAATGTGAATAGCATATGAAATTATCAAAATGTTAAGGTTTGATAAAATTCTATTCAATAACATGTTCATTCTTCCTGTTCCAAAGGGGGTTATAATCTAATTATGTCATAAAACATAATTCTGGTTCACAAAACTACTAAAATATTTCCAGGATAACTAGCTATGAGTATAATGCACAGAACTTCCAATTGAAACTCAGGATATCTGGGTTCTTTATCAAGACCTGACACTCTCCTTATCATTTTGACCAAGTCTTTGCTATTGTGATTTGAAAATTTTACTTGGAAAATGGGACCAAAAAATGACGACTTCTACATATATCATTTGCCATATTATTTTTACACTTGTTTTTTATCAGTGTCTTAATTTAATTTTATTTATAGAAATCCACTTCAAATTATAAAAAGTTATATGGTGAAGGCTTTAAAAAAATATCCTAAGCTGTTGAATAACGAAGACATAGTGGACTAAGACACATGTGGTATGCTGGGTACCACTGAAATGTCTCAGTACAGAAGGCCAAATGAAAATACAATATGTGGTATTCACTGAGAGAAGGTACATGTGCCCTTGAGTCTGCCTTGAAAAAAGGAAAAATGAAAATACTTTCCTGGTCACATCTTAATTTACTATAATTGATGATGAAATAAAAAAGATATTTTATGAGCCTCATTTTATTCTTATACATTTATAATAGTATCTACAGAATGTGAGCTCTTAATTCACATTTTATCCATCACTTATTTTATCTCCACAGATGTATGCACAATTGTTCTTTTAGGACTCTGCTCAGTCCACAGATGTCTCCACAGCTGCTCTCTATTCCAAACGGGAATTATTTTCCTTAGAAGCAGTCATGTAAGGTTTTTGTTTCAGTTTGTGTTTTTTATTTAAATTTTATTTAAAGCATTATCTAAATATTTCTCCCATTGAGGGGTGAGGAGGAACTTACCTAAAAGAAGGTCTTGAGAATTGCATCAAGAAAGACATGAAAATAGAATACTATGCTTTTGCCCTTTCTTTGAATCCTGCTTAATGTCTTGCAGACTGGAGGCCAAAGAACTATAATCACCCAAGAGCTGAATCTCCTGCCTCCTGTTTCTATGACAGAGCTGATATGCTGAGACAAGGTTAAAAACTGTCGCAATTCATTCAGGGAAGAAAGAGGAAAAATCAATCAAATTAATGCCTAGTTTAATCAAAATTGCCAGTTTGAGAACAGCTTGAGGTTTGGGGGAGCAAAGGATTCAAATGGCTGCGTATATTATGTTTATCAACTAAGCTTATGAACTTTTTTATTTTCTTTGTTTTATAAAGATGACCACACAATTCAACAGAGTGAATATGAGAGAAGGGCAATTGTTTGTCTGAATTACTCTAGAAAACTCTTAATATTTATGTTGTATAGGAAGATCTTTCCTTCCAACAGAACCTATACGCAACGTTTAGTGAATATTCAAATTATAAGTGGCCTTACAGAGAACTAAGATCTTTTCCTATATTTCAGAGAATGCACACTGACAACCAGGACCTTACTATGAACTTACATAAAAGCATAGAGTTAGTTTGATCTCTGAAAGAACTAAAGGTCCAATATCCTAGTGAATAGGTCACCAGCAACATATTTATGCATATCCTTGTCTTACATTCATCAGAGGTTCAAACTCTTAAAGATCCTTGATGCCAAATCATTAGAAGAATGAGAACTTACTGTTACCTTCTTTATTTTTTGGAGTGTATGTTTTCTTTGTTTTTGTTATTTGTTTTGAGGGGAGATGGTCAAACACTTGCATAGAACAAATGTACACAATGAAATAGTCAACTTCTTTATGGAAATTAATGTAGTAGCAAAGATCCCTACAATTTAAAATTATTGGTAAAATATTTAAAAAAATGTAAAATAAAATGTATATATCAGTGTTTTTAAGAGTTGCTATTTTGAATATTTCACTTATCTGTTGTGATGAAAATAGTAAAACATAAACTATGCAAATATAGCTCCATGAAAGAAAATTTATGCTTCAGGGACCAAAGGAGGTATTTATATTTCATGGCAAGAAGCACTATTGAAATATTGAGAATGAATTAGAGATATTATTTTGCTATTAAAAGTGATACATAATAGATATACTTCTTTATAAATGAAGAAACTTAATTTGAACCAATGTTAAGGTATTGTCTGACAGTTATAGATCTGTATTGCTGAGAGATCATACATCAAACTTCATCACAGTTCACTAGGAACTATGATTTTAGTATTCAGATTGCAAATGCATGGTAGTCTTGGTTCTTGCAAAACACAATCTGAAATATTCAATAATTTAAACAGCATGTGTATTCTCATCAATTATTATGAGAAGAGTTGAATTTGCTTCTGTCTTTCGTTTGTTTTTCTTTTGTCAATATATTGTTTCATTTGGTTGAGTTTCCTCATCAAAAATGACTTGGTTATAAAGGCCTAATTATATTTTGATTAGCAATTTTGTATAATTGATATTAAGACGTAGAGTTTCACAGATGTGAGTATATAATCTTATAAAATTCATCTTTCTTTAGGTGATATATACCGTGCTAAGAAAAATGAACCAATGTAATGTTTTGATACTCCTAATTAGACATTAGAATTATATGACATCATTCACAAGATAGTATACAATAATTTTTGAGAGCTATCATATGACATGCTCTTTTACCAAGATTATTATTGGAGCACTTTTGTTAGGAAGCAATTGTGCACATACCATATGTTGAAAACTATTTGCTGACTTAAAGGGCTGAGGTTTTGAAGGGCAGAATTTGGTGTTCATAATGCTACACATGCAATTGCAATTTCCCCACAATTACCTAGTCATGCCATAAACTGTCAACCACAGAACTCATTTACTTCTTTTTGAATGATTTGCTTTGTTTGCAAAGATTTAGTGACATATTTTTCTACTTTTTTCTTTTTCAATGAACAAAAGAAAATTTGTAACTATTTGCTTGTATCCCAAATGCTGAACTTACAAAGAATCTCTTTTCACTTTACTCTTCAGAAGGGCTCCCATTTCCATCAAATATTCTTTTTAATTGTCTTATCATCTTTATAATACAAATATTGTTATGAAAACAGGACTACTCACTACTCATAGAAAAGTTACAGTAGAGTATGATCATAATCTCTATCCAGATTGCCTTCTTATATTAAAATATGAAGAAAATGAAATAATATGTGTTGATTCTTTGAGGATGTAATGTAATTTTATGACCATGGGTATTATACTCTTCTTTGGTCTTGTTTGCTAAGATTCATTAAAAGTTGCAAACATTTGCACATTTACACATTCTTTTTCTTTTAATAACAAACTCTTCCTCTGCTAACAACAAAAATGTGTAACTTGAATACCAGGTCGCTTTAATGAAGCTTTTGAGTCTTACAAAATATGATTAATCTGATTAGTGATTCAGCCTCCTTTTATGCTTACATTATCTAACACAAAGAGCCCCCCTACAGGTTAAAGTTTAAATGTGGATTACTAGATAAAGCTAGTCCTGACGAGGTTTCTATGGTGCAAGGAAAAATTGGATTTGCTTTTCACCTCATCTCAGGCTCTGTCATTCTGGTTTTTGCCCTGTTCCCTTGTTCACAGCGAGGATATTAATTTTGCAGTAAAATCTTTAAGCAATTATGCAGATAGCTCTGAAAAAACAACATACACGCACAATAAGAGAAGCTTAACTGAAAAATGGACCCCAGATATTCATTAAAAACAGATGGCTACATTGCCAACAGCATAACTTTGGATGTTTGGGCTAAACTGGTATTAATCCGCCACAACATGAAGAGAAGATGGAACTGCTGGTGTACAAACTATGTACTGCTCTACTTTTTGCTTTCCAAGGAATAAAATGATGATTTTTGATTGCCTTTTTGACAAATATTCATAAAATAATTCTTTACTCAGAGTGATGTTACATTGTTATAGTCCTGTCTATCACTGAATATTGATGCTTATTTTTAATATACTAATACAATATGAAAAATAATATTTTTTTTTATTTTTCTGAAATTGCTTTGAAATTAGCTGAATGAGTTCCATTTAAAATTTCCTATAAGTTAGTCTGCTTTTAAATATATTGAAAATGGAAAATCTTTTGATTAGTAGCATTTCAAAGTTAATATAAAAATGCAACTTTTAATTTATATAATTGGGTTATCTGGTAAGTAGAAACAAAATTTCCACTAAACAATGTCAGGCAAAGTAAGACAAAAAATATTTGGCTAAGTCTTCTAAGTAAAAGGATGATTAAAGAAAATTCTGCAATTGAGGTAATGAAAATGATGATATATTTATACAATATTTATTCATTTATATAATTATCTAAACAAGATGAATTATTGAACAGTGACATCTAGCTAGAAATATATACACATGTACATATGCATATATATATATAATAAGTGGTAGAAGAATTACAAAAGATTTCAAGAAACTTTTACAGGAAAAATTCATCCAACTAGAAAAATACTTTCAGGAGAGAATTGCCTTTTTGATGTTATGTGGACTGAATCATACTCAATACCATCATGGATACAACCATATTGATTGTTGGCTCTAAAGACTAGTTGATATTACTTTACTGCTGCCTCTGTATATGAGACTAAACTGGGAATGAGATCTTTGTTACAGCTAAAGAGTTCTTCTCTCCACCACTGAATGTTAGCCATTATCTCTCATATAAATTATATATATACCTATTGTAGAAAAAAATTAAAGTAAAAGGATGAACTATCTTGTTGCTAATGGAAACAATCACATTGTGTTAATCACCCTAAACTACCTTTCCAATCAAATATAATTTCAATAATCCCTGCCTCGCTTTTCATTTATGCTCTGTGTTTTAACCATGCAGATTACTTGCTGCTCTTGCAGCATGCCCTCTGTTCTTAAATACCAGTAGACCTTTGAAGATGCATTTGCTTCTAATAGCCTTGATACCACTAAAGGCTCAAGTGCTCTGTGAAATGTTCATTAAACTCCACCTGTCACAATCATTTGCTTTTCCTATGTATAGCCCAATGTGCTGTTCTCTATTTGGCTCTCTTTTAATTGGGAAGATTTGTTCAGATATCTGTCTTTCTCAATAGATTGTAAGGAACAATAAGGGTGGACCTATGTTTCATCTCTTTTGCATTTCTAGTACTTGGTGAAATATCTGACTTCAAGTAGGCACTCTGGAAATGCTTATTAAAATAAATAATGACCTGAGGACATCTTGACAAGAAGATAAAAGAGAAAACACAGTCACGCTCTGGTGGAGTAGCAGTTTAGTCAGCCAACTTCTGCTGAGAGCATGGTCCACATACATTCCAAAGTCCAGTGTCTGCATCCTGGGGCCAGGGGAAACAACCAAGATGAACAGCCACATGAAATAAAGTGCTTCTTCCTCTTCTCTGTCCCTGCCTTCTTGCTTCTGCTTGCCTTCATTCCTGCCTGCACTTTTCCTTAACAACAAAAAAAACCCATCTCAAATCAAATCACCACAAACTAGGGGCATGGCTACTCTCAGGAAGTCCTGCCCTGCCTAGGACTTAGAAAAGCCCTGTGACTTCACTGTCACTTTAATGAATGAAATGACAGATTGGGAAGATAGCTATGACTGGTTTATTCGTCCTTTTTACCACTTTGAATGGATCAAATCTATGTCTGGACTCACCCAAAAAGAAAACTACATTTTGGGGAGGAGGGGGCGGAGTGAGATTGTGAAGCAAAGACAGAAGTGGTAAAATACTGGTTGAATGTGCTTTGACATTTCCTGTGATTTCTCCTTCCCTTAAGAACACTTTTTTGGGGGGAATTGGAGGGGAAATGATACATTATCATTACCTAAGTCAACAAAGTTCCAGATATAGAAGAATCTAATTCATGTAATAATGACCATTTGAAACTACTGAACATATATTGTATAAAACACCATATTAGCAGGCAATATAACTATGGCTATTATCAGTGACTACACAAAACTCTTTCCTTCACTTGTTTTGTGAGATAATTGTGACTAGAAGCCTAGGATTCAGAGAACAGGAATTCTGACTTACCCCAGATAAAATTGTAACAATCAAATGAAGCAGGATTTCTCAAAAATAAGGTGCTTCTTATTATTGGAAGAAACCTAAAGCACTCATGGGGTGAGGAATGATGCAAAGAGCTGTCTCTTCTTTGCAAAGCTGCATTACATAATTTCCGAACTCCTTCTGCATAGTCTGTGAAGATAACTCCTCTTTTGTGTACAAAAAGCCTTCACTTAGAATAAGAATTGAATTTACAAATACTTGTTATTTATTTTATTGTTTTTATTTCCAACTAAGAAATCAGCTACACTCCATTATGTTGCATTTGAAAGAACTGTCTAGATTAAGTTTGGGAATAATAATTATATATCTAGAGCCACATATAAGCTTAAAGAGACAAACTCCTGACAATATAGAAACTTTTTCTTAAAAACCCTTTATCATATTAAGATTGTTTTTATATATTGGTATCTGTCATGAATAGCATGATTATTTTAGCAATGGGATTCAAAACATGTATGTGGTTTGAAAATAATATTAAAAAATCTTTTGTTTCAGTGATACCAAATGTTTCTTTGAGGTTAACATCTTGTGACAAGAAATGAGCAGAACTTTAAAAATTACACAGCTAGATACCATATGAAAATTTAGCATATTTTTCTATGAGGATATTTCCTTATACAGATACTTATTTTAAACTTCTTAGTAAATAAAATGTCCTACAGAGTTAAAATAAAAATATCTATAAATAAAGCATCACCAACATTATTGACGGTTGAATAGTGCTTTACTTGAAATTGTTTTCATTAACTGCTTGTGGGTATTTTTAATTCTGAGAACTCAAGTTTGATTATAACTAAAATGTCTACAGCTAAAGAAGTAATAAACTATTTAACATAATCAGTCATGTGGGCTAGATCATTCGCTTAACCATTAGGATTCTGTGCAAATAAGGAGGGGCCATGATCCCAAATGGAAGACAAGGAAATAAATCTATTCCATCCAAAATCACTAGCCATACTCCAAATGTAACACAACTGCACCAAAGGCACCCACACAGCCTCAGCAGTTCATTATTCTTACAATCCCACAAAAGAAACAAAAGTACATTGCAAGTACAACCAAAATATGCAATCAAAGAATGGTAGGAAGTCTCAGATTTACCATAGGTTCAGATCTCTACTTTCATATCACTCCTTTAGTTACACAGGTAGCTTGCTAGTTAATTAATAAATTAATTAAACTCATCTTGTTGAAACAAGATTTGATAATACTCCTATGAAAAATAGCTGGAACATTAAGGTACGTAGCTTCTCATAGCTTATTTTCCTTCCTTTAAAAAAAAGACAGGAATAAATATTATTACCAAATGAATACAAATCAAGGTAATTAGAAAATAATGCAATAAAGCTTAAAATTATTACTGTACTTATTTCATCACTATAATTAAAACTCAGGCTAAAAAAGTTAATCTATAAAAGAAATATAGCAAGATAATTTCATGTTTAACCACTACCCCATCAGAGAAACCAGGTGGATTCTACAAGAGCTCCTGGTCAATCTTTCCATGATGTTATTTCTGAATATTTGACACAAAATGTCTGGAGTGGTAGAGAAGGAGAAATGAAAAAACCATCACTGACATGGAATCATGGGTACTTTCCTGGACTGGCTCATATTATCAGCACATATTCAGATAGACCTGAGAATCTGAGACAGACCTCAGATTCATACATAGTTCACAGCCAGTTTATAAGTTCTAACTGAGAGTTTAATTTCCTATTCAACCAGGAGAAAGACAGTGCCAGAAAAGATTCTTTGTCTTAAATCTGGGGAGAAGTTGTCTTTTCACACTTTTTAAGAGTAGCTAAACCACAAACCCTCTGAAGATACTGGAGGAAGAGCAAGGAAATTACTAAGTGCAATGGGCCTAGAGTGCTGTAGGTAATGTTAGATTCAGCTAATGAATTTTTCATGATTTCTAATTTGAGTTCTTGTGCTAAAAATCTAACATGCCTTTGGGGGTCAGGCACCTAGTTTAAATAGGTGAATCAGGTAGTTATACTGTGAGACAGAACAATGGTGGGTAAGTGTGAAAGGGAAAGTTCAGATGTGATCAAAAGGAATCATTCAACCACTACTCAACTCCAGTAACAAAAGCTCACTCTGACAGTCATGAATTTTTAAGAGAAACCAATAATCTGGATTTTAATGTAAAAATTTTAAGTTCTGTCAAGCAATTCATTCCTCCTCCTCTTTCTCATCATCATCATTTTCATCATATGTATGGACAAACAAAGCATGTCCATAGTTTGCATTTGTCTCAAAAATATATTCTGCTAGAAATTCTAGCAGACTGGGCTTCAAAATATCAAATTTGTGCCTGCTATTGTATCTTGCTACTATCAGTACCACCTCATGATTGGCAGCATAAAATAATTAGTTGATTTGAGAGCTAGAATGCTATTAGGTTTGCTACAGTAATGCTCTATTGCATCTTGTTATGGTATTTGATATAAAATGCAGATTTAAATTAGTTTAAACCAATGTATAAAAGGTGACTTTTATCTTTCTTAGAGAATAGATTGTTAGTTTAACAAAGTTAATTTGCTTACCAATCTGAAAACAAAGACTGATTTTAATTTATCACACACATACATAATGTAAGGAATCCAATTATTACTTTTCTATAACTGAGGAAAAGAAACATTAACACAGACATTATTGTGACATGAATAACAATATTTGTTTACTGAACACAACATTTTTGCCAAGTTTTAAGGACTTTATATGCAATACTTTATTTAATGCCCATAATAATCTTCAGATAAAGTGCTATTAATTAGCTTCATTTAATTGATGATCAGAATATATAAGCCATTTGCTCAAGATCTCACAGTTAGTAAATAGAATTCAAAGCAAGGAAGACTAACTCTAAAATCTGGTTTTTTAAGCTGTACTTTCTATTGCTGCTATTACTGCTGCTTACACTGAACCCCTTAATGAGCCAGATACTCTCAACCCCCACCAGCCTTACGAAGAATTTGTTATTCTTATTTATATAGGAAAAAAATGAGATTCTGGGAGGGAAAGTAGCATGGCCCTCTTAAAGAGTGGAAAGATAGGATGCAGTCTCAGGCCAGAGACTCCAAACCAGGCATATCGCAGTATTACTATGTCATAATTTCAAAGATATTCTCAAAAAAAAAAGAAAAAAAAACCTAAACCACTCCTGTTACAATTAACTTAATATTCTTTGAATTCATATTCAACACCAATACAGGCCAATTGGACAAACAATTGCTAAGGAATTAAGTTGTTGAAAATTCATAAAAGTTCTTTAGTCTACTTAATTTCAAGATAGATAATTTCTCTTTAACATCAATTATTATTTATATACAATAATGTGTATTCATCTGTAAGCATACATCTAGAATGATTCAAAGTTTTAAACTATATGTCATTTTGTTTTAATAGCTAGATCTCATTTTTTCCAATATTAGAAAGATTTTATGAAAATTGACAGTTATGTAAAGTCAGAATTGAAAGGAAAACACATTTTTACTGTTTTTCATGATGCTGACACTAGCTTGATTTTTGTGTGTGAATCTGATCTTTCTAAGCTAGACTTTTTAAGTAGAAATTTTGTATAATGATTAACATTGCTGCTTAAAAAAATTAAAATATCACAAGGAAATTAGAGTTACTGCTTGTAATTTCTCTTTTATATTGAGACACCCTAAGTTTTGAAGATGAATATTACCTTTTCCTACATTATGTCTATTCAAATCACATAAATTGACATATTTTAATGTATGTAGTAAATAACATTCAACTATATGTTTATATGAAATGTTAGAAACATCAGTAATTTTAGAGATAATTTAAAATATAATTGCAATATCTTTCTACTTTATTCATTGATTCCCATTCAATTGCAGCAAAATTACTTTTAAATATTGTTCCAAGTTCTATATTTAGATAACTGTTTTATATGAATTCAGGAGATTTAAATATGCTGTCCTCTTACTAAAGGCATCTCTTGAAAGATTTGCAATTGAAAGTACACTGTAGCTTTTCATACCAACAGCCAGGAAGACAGGACTGTGGGAAAGTTTGAAAAATCAAAGTTTAAGATTCGTAGCCTAAAAGCTTAACTTATGCCCATCCCGTATTGTTGACCTTGGTCTGGTCTGTTTCTCTCAAATTATTTGCAGTACCTCTCCTTCATGGATGAGGGTTTATTAAATTATTTATTGATGTGGTGGACACTCCTTGAATAGATTCATTAAGTTTCACAAGTTGTTGGAGTCTAGTGCAGTGGAAAAATAAAACAAAACTAAACACACCCTCTTTAGACTCTTTAAAGGACAAAAAGCATCATGTTTTTTTGAGGCCTTTTAAAGCATTTAATAAAGCATGAAAAGATATGACATCAATCCTACTAAAACACAAGGGAAAATGAATGATGTTACTGTAAATCTTTACATCAATCACATCCAATACTTGGGAAAACAATATAGTTTTGTTGGCATTTCAGAAGTGACAAACAACTCTTGTGACTGGCTTAACATAGTCACTTTCTATTAGTCAAAACCAGAAGCAAGTCAGAATTAAAATGTGGCCCTGGGTTGCTAGGCAGCGGGGTTGTCTTGACATGGTGGTTAGTTTCCTTTTCACTGAATGACAACAGTGAAATGAAAGAAGTTTTGAAAAACTTGATAATGGTTTTCAGAGGAGGAGGATAATTGGTGGTGCTTGCTTGTGCAGCACTGTGTGGAAACTTTCAGGCGGCCCTAAGACAGGACTGTCACTAAAAATTTAAACTCTTGTACACAAACTTGACCTAGAGTCTTCTCTAGGTTTTGGCGGTTCACTTTCAGAACACCCCTCTGAGACTAAGGAGTGTAGGATGAAAGCATTAAGACAGATGGGAAGAGTCCCAAAGGAAGAAAGGAATCAATAGTTGTGATTTAATCCATGGGTGAAAGGGAGGAATTAAGTGAAGTCTTAAAAATGAGGAATGTGTAAAAGACCTTTGGCTAGCAACTCTAACAAAATGTTTTAATTGCAAGGTGAGCTGGATGTGGGCAGAGAAGTGCAGGAAATGAAGAAAGGTGCAAAATCTTTGCTCGACTATGCCAAAGTAAAACAATTGCCCTGACGTGATTCTTTTCTTTTTTATGTTCTCTAGTTTACTTCCGATAAATGTCCCCAACATGTTAACTCCCGAAGCCTGTGAAAACCATTACAACGTAAGCTTTTGTTGTCTGTTCTAATCACTGAAGAGGGACTATATTTAACAACAACAACAAAACCCAAGCAAACAAAAGACACACCCAGAAAATACATGTTGCTCACAGATTCATCCCAAACTCTCAAATGTAGGAACATTTTGTTTCACTGTCTTCACCACTGATTTACCCAGAATTAAAAACAAAACAAAACAAAACAAAAAACTGAGCAAAATGGACTCATACTGAAAAAGGAACCAATTAGTGTTGGATTAACATTCATGGTTATTTACAGTTGTTTTTGTACTTGTTCTTGTGCTCTGACTTCCTAAAATTTCACAACCGAAAGATTTAGAAAAATGGGGTTGTTTAGACGCAAAGTGCAATGAAGTGGCTGTGACCATTGTGTAGACACCACCTCTCTCATTATACCCTCTCAATCAACACTCAGTACACAGGAAACCCCAATAAAGCCCATCTGCCACGGTTAATCTGCAGGCAAACCCACACCCATGTCTCTGCCCGTTACTCTCCAGCCTTATTATTCTCAGCTCCAAAGCTTCATAAGGGATCAGCCAAAGTCCATTAAAGTAAATAATAGCTAGAAATGACAGGCTTAGCAAGGATTGGGAGGAAGTTGAAGACCAATCTGAGCTCTGAGCTCTGATTAATAGAGAAAAGCATTAGGAGAAAAGGGGAGAAAAATGACCTCAGCCTGCTCCAAAGAATTCCTGAACCTTCGTTGTTAGGGCAAGTGCTGCCATCTGAGACGTTAGCGATTCTTGAATTTCCTTCACTTTGATGCAGCTCAAATGGGAAAATTTTGAAGGTTCAGCAAGACCCCAGACCTCAGCTGGAAAGCTGTCTGGAGTCAACCCTGTCAAAATTCTCTTGTGTAAGAGAAAGCCTGTATTAGCTAGGTTGCAACAACAATAACAGCACCCACGAACGCCCTACACAGTCTTGTCAGGAGGGGCCTCTGCTAGAGATGCACAGGCATTGGTTATTTCCTTGCACATAGTCATTTTTTAAAAGTCTCCAAATAGATGTAGTAGAATAAAGTAACTGTGATCCTTAAAATAAAATGCCTTTCAGGAATTTGCTGGATTCAGCCTAACAGTAGAAAGTAGATGTGGATGTGTACAGGGAGGGGAGGTATTCAAATATTTATTCAGTTTCATCTTGAACTATGATATTTATTCTCATTGTTCAACACCAAAAATCTTTCTTGAGCAGTTTCAGATTTGTCGAGTCAAGAGAGAATCATACAATGCCTCAGTTACCTCAATTGTGCATTTTATATCAATTGACCAGGCAAAAATCATCCCAAATGGGTTGTAAAAAGAGTTTTCTCTATCCACCATTGAAAAAAAATTGTTTACAGTCTCTGCTTGATAAATTTCCTAATGAGAGTTGCCCAAGCAGTGTTATCCCCTCTGGTCTCCATCTAAGTGTATTTGGTCTTCAAATGAAGAATTTTTGAATTTAGAAACAGCTTTGAAGCAATCTACACCTGGAAAACCTATTTGTGATTAGGAAGAACTCATTTCAAGCTTGCTCTGTTATTTAAAAAAATGACTTTGCTTGTAAAAATTTCCACATTCTTTATGAAATGTGAATGGAAGAGAGTAGTAAAGAGAGCTCAAACACTGTAAAGGCTCTTTAAAGTTTGAGTTGAAAACTAACAAAGCATTTCCTGCTTGGCAGAAACCCCAGTCTGGGGGGTGGGGTAAGCATTTGGCAGAGGCAGGTAGGTATTGGGAAAGCCCTAGTGAATTCGCAAGAAGATAGTAGTGATCTAGATGAGGAGTCGATGTCAGAGAGGCTCACCTTTGAATGCATTACTTGTTCAAGTTTATATTGTAGCATGCAATTTTCATAAATAAAATGAAGGGGCAATGTAAAGAACTATGGTTAAAATGACGGTTCTTCCTAGATATTGCTGATAACTTGGTTAATGAACTGTTGATGTGCACGTGGTACAATTTTCATATTTTAATCTTAAGTAGAACAAGAAATGACAATTATGAAAAGACAAAATAGATACCACCAACAGCTGTAATTGCTATCTAGGCTGCTCAGAGATGGGCAAAAGACATAGTAAATCAATATTAAGGTCTCCACAAATGCAGGTATCACAACAAGGGCATCATATAACATCATTATAAGCAAATTCTAATACAATTTGGACAGTTGTAAAGAATACAGGATGAACATGGGGAATGTGAGGCTAACTTGTCCTCTGCAGCTTCAGTTGGCATCTTAGAGGAAAAAAAAATCCTGGGAATCATGGCTATGTGTTTAGTTAAGTAAACAAACTGTGCTGGCTTTAGTAAATGACAGTGATTTTCCTTTTCGTAATTTAAAATGTTAAGATCATCAAGGGTTAAATAGTTCTGCCACATGCAATTATAATAAGTTGACATTCAGTAGTTTTTATTCACCATGATTTGGTGAAATGCTTTTGTATATAATACCGCATCCTATGATATATTATGTGTGTGGAAAAATACATAATTAATGGATGTATTAAGAAACCAGTAAACTAAAAAAATATTAAAGATTAAAGGCATGATATAAATACAAAGAATGAAAACTGAAATTGTACAGTGCGATCCTTAGTGAAATAGCGAAAAAATGTGAATAGACAAAAATTTAAAGGAAAGGACAAAAGTGACAGATATGTACAAGTAGTTTGACCATAAGACTAAAATTAAGTACTTACTTTTAGATTATCATTTAGAGAGGAATAATTTAAGTGCTCAAGAGAAAACAGATTTGATTCTACTTACAAATTTCTGGGAATATTTGTTTCCTTTATGGGAAATGAAGCAACACATGCACACACACAAAACTGTTTATAAATTCTCATTAATCTTTTGCATTTCTTTCTATGTTATTTTATATATTTATACAATTTGGAGCGTTTCATATTTCAGTTGCACATTTAAAAATTTTAAGTGAAGTAAAATGTTTAGATTCTATTTAATCCTTTATCTTCTTCATTCTCATAACTGATCCTTGTTTTGATTTTACAGACCCTTCCAGCACTACACAGATATGCAACCAAAAAGAGATAATTTTCACTATAATTTTCTAGTGAGCATAAAAGCATTATAACTATGGAACTAAATATGGATGATTTTAATAATTAGCAAAGAAATTGAAATAAAAAATAAATAGAAAACATCTATCAATGAAAGTATTATTAGTGGAAAATCACCCACTCCTTTGTGTTTATGTGTGATAATGAAAAACAACAGAAATCAACATAACACACCAATTACTTATGATTTAGTTTTACACTGCTACAAGATTTCCTATTCTTTGAAGATTGTCTTCATATTGCTATTAAACGATAGGCATTCCTAAATTTTTTTGCTATTCATACAAATAAAAAATAAATGTTCATATAATATACTGGATGAGCTTTTGGAATGCATTTATAAATTGTTATATGTATGCCATACTGTTTTTGAAACATAGACCAACCCATGTATATTACCATGCATAACAGCCATACATAAGTGGATATTTTGGCTTTGCAATGAACATTTTCTAATCATCTAAAGGCAACTGAAATGTTGATTTCATCCACGGAAAATAAGAGTTTTGCAAATAAACCTGCAATGTAATGAGGAAATATTGTTATCTCAAATCCTCTCTCTTAACGTGTATAACAGAATAGACTCATTATGAATCAAGTATGAGCAAAATGTATCTTTGAGTTCATCATGCTGCTATCGACTCTTCAAACAAGTCTGTTCTATTCTTACATGAGAGCAGAATATTTAAAATAAAAAATGTTTTTCTTACACATTTACTAAAGACAAAAACGTATTCCTTGCTTCCTACAGTAATTATAATCTTCAAAGAACATATTTCTATAAAGCTAAGGCCTTTGCACTAACCACAAGGTGTCTCCAATCTCTAAATTCTCTAGATATCCCCCCTCCCCCATCCCTTTATTTCTATACTAAGTGAATCTATATGAGCACATTATCACATTTTGAAACTTCAAAAACACTTACTCAGATGTAAATTGAAAGTGTATATGTCAGAAGAGACTATTAAAGACTCAAATATATACATATGCAATATTTTATCTAACACTTTACATAAATCATAGCTATATATAATTATATATATCATATTATTCTTTGAATATGATAAATATTGAATAATAATTATCAACTATTTTATGGGTTTATGTTTGGAACCTGGCCTCTTAAAAATAAATAGAAGTACAACACCAGAAAAAAAAAAGTTTAGCATCAAAGCTCATTTTAGTTTATCTGTAATCAATACTGAATTTTTAAATAATCGAGTCAACCACTTATAACCAGCTACTCCAAAGAAATAAAAATTTTACTGTAGTCTATACATATTTTCAAATATCCACAAATACAATTAAAAGCCTGGGTTTTACAGATAAAGGTTATTGGTGAAAAGTAATTACTAGCTCTTTTCTTATTATGAAGCATAAATATATAACTAAACCAAATTTTGTTTAAAAGAATTCCAACTTAACAAAGTCTTTCTAATTCAAGGCTATGTAGGGCATCTTTCTATGTACACGCAAAAAAGAGAATGTTACATGTCTGTTTAATGGGATGCTGTTTATCCCACTGTATCTTACCACTCTGTCTCTTTGGATAACAATCACAGGACCCAGATGCTAAGGGTAAGTGGTATTTTCCCACAAGCGGCTTCTGGCTCCTTGGCAGACAGAGTAGGCAGTTGTGTTGGCAGCGGCCGCACTGCCTCTGGCTGTCTTGTGTGGCTTTGCTGTTCAAGGGATGCTTGGCCTGCCCTGTCCTGCTGATACCATTTTCCTCTGACAGCCCTTGGGTTTGGGGAAGCTTTATTTTGTGCAAATCCTTGTGCAATCCCTGGATGAACTCTTTAAAAGAAAAAGTGGCTCTTTCTTTATATTTATGTGTAAAAATCAGCTGAACCACTAGTTCAGGTTTTCAGAAAAATCCAAAACTAAACCCAAACTTTTCCAATCTTTGTGGCTATTATGTTTTCATTACTGTTCTTTTTTTCAATCTGCACATATTAAACCCCAACTTAATGATGACTAGAAGATTTTGTATAAATAGTATATGTTATGATTTTTTATGTTGAGATTTTTATGATTTTTAAAAGTCCCTTGTTTCTCCTTATTCATTATCATGAATACTTTTTGAATTTTTTTCTACAATCACAAATAACATTATAAAATATCACGCAAATGTTGTTTTTACCAAGTGCGTTTGGCTGATGAGCTATTTGAAATAAAGTAGCTTGCTTCTGATATTGCTTCAGAGGTAATACTTCATTCCCTGCATGCTTGTAATCTGGATGACATTTTGAAGCATGTGTTCAAGTTGTACAAACAAAGGCACACAGCAGAGCCAAAGATGGTTTCAAAGACACCGATATAACTGTCTACCGCATAATTTGTGAGACATTTTCCCATGTTTCCTCACAGTGATATTACAAAAGTAGTCATAAATGTGGATCATGGATAAAACGATTCACTGGTTTACCATATGCCTGACCACAATCCCCAAGGCAAAACAATATTTTTTGGGAACAGATAACCATATTTTCTTTGTAATCTGAAATTTCAGTAAAGACCTCTAGTTTTCTCGAAGAAATAGCAGGTACATTTTGCATCGAATGCCCAATCCAATTAAAAATTTTTGAAATTAATTTCATTCTATTCTGCTGTTTCATTTCATGTGACTGAAATGCTAAGTGAATGGTTAAGTGAATGGTTACCTACATATATAAGTTAAGTGAATGGTTACCTACCATTATAGTTAAGTGAATGGTTACCTACACATATAAAAACATACTTTGTAGATGTTATATGTGCTTTTGGATAATCATACTAGTTTCTTACTAGTCTCTTAATGTGCTATATGAAGAACTGATATTGTGTGTGAATATTATAAATTAAGAACAAATATAATTTAGAGTAGAAGATTTCTAAAGCCTCACAGAGAAATCAACATCATACCTCTTCTAAAAACTAAATCTGTTTTGGCAAAGTTTAGTTTTAATGTTGAACCCTCTCAGATGCACAGCAGAGTATGTTCTCATTGCATCCAGCATTCTGCAAACCATGTGTTTCTAGATCAGCTGAAAAATTATCGCATTCCAATGAGATTCCAGTGTTTCTCTCTGGTATGTGATAAATTCATGTCTATATGGGTATTTCTAGTTACATTAGCATAAAACCTCAAAGATTGTTGACAAATTGAGTTGCGATTAAGCATATATTCTTTTTGTTTCTAGATCAACCTTGCTCTTTCTTAAATAGAAAACATTTAGTAAATATTTATGAAAACTTAAAGGAATTGTTAAGTATCTCTTTAGCATTTTTGGCCATCTTCTAGTTCTAACTGTGAAATATAACATTTTCAGAAAGATGATTGCTGAATTTCAGTTTCTCATTTTCTATGTACTCAAGAACATAAAGATTGTAATTATATATCAGTTCATTATTTAGACCTCACTCCTTTGCTAGCAACTTTTTAAAAATGTTTCATAATTACTTACACTCCACTGTTTGAGCTTTTTCTCTCAGTCTTTTTCTCAATCTTGTAAATCAAAATTTTTATGATGAAAGTGCTTGGGAAGTTAATTGTAGATAAGGTACATTTATACCAGCAGAGTTCCTGGTTGTTTTCTTCCTAGCATTTTTCAAAACGAGGAGGAAAAAACTAAAACTATTTTTGGTTCTCTTCCTACCGGTAGGTGTCACTATTGGGATTACAAGGTAGCCATCCCAACACATTTAAGAGAATTTACTTGAAAGAAGGGAACATGGATTACCTGTATTAACCAGAAAGCAATTTACTGAGCCATGCTAACCTAATTACCTTATAAAAATTGCTTGCCTAAAATTTTATCTCAGATGAAACCATTTGAAATATAAACTGACCCTAATGAAAATATTCTGGGGAGAAATCCTAAGGTAAAATATATCAATCACAGCAAAAAATTAATAGCTCATGGGATTTTTGAAGGGAAATATGCATAGTATTTTGGCATATCAGATTTTAAATAATATTGAATATAAAAATTCAAACATTAGAAAAGAAGGCAAAATGATTAAGTTAACTTTTGAAAGATTTCAAATTGAATTGACACTTGTGGAATCAGGATGTTTTTTCAAGAGGAAAAAATAAGAGCTTTCCTGTACTGAAACAGATCATAAATATCTTCATCCTAGGACATATTAAAGAATTTTTAGCTTCCTTAATATGTCCTAGGAAAACTAAAACCTTTTTCTCTCCATTAAATCACTGTTTAAAACAGCAAGGCTATTGTGACCTACTTTAATGAAAACATAAGACATTGATACTTTCATGTTCAAGCTCCCTTGAGAGGACTATTTCTGGTCCATTTTCTTCATTCTACCTAATAAATCTTGTATGTAGCCTTTTGGTTTTTGATGAATAAAAATAATTTTAGATATTTTTATCTAATTATTCCATTTCAGTGTTTTGCTAGTTGAGGGAAATACATGAACATGTGTGTGAACATTGTGTCCCATCCACTCCCACTCTATCTCCCTATACATACATTATCAAGAAATACAATCATCTATTGCCATGTTTTTCAATCTTAAACTTGCATGAGAGTCTTATTCACAGAATAAAAAAAATCATTACCTGTTATTTTCTTGTTGAGTAATCTTAAAATATCTCAAAGTATCCAAGCAGCTCATACATCAGAGCTTTATGGTCCTTTCATTACCTTAAAAAAGGCAGTGAGGCATGACAACTTCAAAAGTATGAGCACAGTCACTCAGTGTTTTGTATAGTGTGCTCATCGGTGATCCATCTTGTATGTAACTTTCCAATAAAAGCTGAAAATCATTCTCTCGTTTCTTTTTTCCAGGACAGTTCAACGTGGACAATTGCACAGAGAAAGGCTTGCCAGTAGAGGCCTCTCTAGATTTGCCTTCTGATTAAGAACACAGATTGTGCCTCCAATCCACTGCAGTTAACATAACTACTTGAAAAGATTCTTGTTGCATAGGGAAAAAAGATCACTCTTTAATGCCCTTTTAAGTTCCACGATGTTGATTAATGTTGCCCTTTACATTAATGATGTTTCAAGTAAAAGAAAACAAATTTAAAATGGATCAATTCTATTGAGAATGCATTAATTAGACAGAGGCGCTGCCATATGCTGAGGCTGGAGGGTTTGCTGGCCTCTCTCTTGTAGTTACCTGTGTAAACCCACCCTATCCTCTACATGAATGCCCACACTGAATAGCTATTTGAAAGAAGGCTTTAGTTTGATTCGCCATACAAGGGGTACTGTGTCACTGTGTTTTCTTTCTGGGAGTCACTAAGTGATTTCTATATCTGTTGTCATGGAGATATAGCAAAGCAGGGGAAAATGGGGGCAACTTCAGGCTTTCTCCCCACTCTCTGCTCTAAGATGTTGTTAGCAAGCCTATAAAACATTGGGCTTTCTCTGGGCCTTCTTTTTGTTCTCTGATTGTCAATAAAACTCATTTTAAGGGTAACAAGGACATCTAAATGTCATCTGTCACAGTGTTAGAGAGATTAAGTTTGTTTAGGGACTTGTGCTGGACAAAGGCCACTATTTGTTCTGCAGATACAAAGCAGTGTTGGCTATCACCACTCTTGATTTAGAAGGAGGCCCAGAGACCATCGAAGAAATATCATCTCAGTTGCAGGTGACAGAGAGGCCTTCTTGACATGACAGCATTAAAAGAAGAGAAAAATAATTATGGTTTCTAATGAGAATCTGCACTTCCATTTCCCACACCCCTTTGTAGATGCCCCAAGTTAAAAGTTTCCTCTTAGCCCCAAGGTGAGAAAACAGCCCTTGAGGTCCACAAGTCTGTTTCAAAACAGGACATACACCTGACAGTCCTTGAATGAGTGATAAAAGAGGAAAGAAAGAGTTTGCAAGGGAAGTTCAACAATAATATGCACTGCATTAATTCAGCACTTGCTCAATAATGAGGCTAAATGGAGTACACAGATTAATGAAGACATTGGTATTATTAAAATCAAATCCTGTGGTTCATATGCTTTTCTTAATAATGAACATTGTGGCTATTGGAGAGGAAGACAGGACTTTTTCTATTAATTTGGCACACGTCCCAGATCTCATTCAACCAGAACCTATCCCCTGCAAAATGCAGCCCATGGCCTTTATGTGTCTTAGTCTTCTATTTCATGTCTGTGCTAATTTCAGGAAAAAAAAAATCTCTCCTTTATAAAAATATATTTTTAAAGTGATCTAGAGTCTAAATGAAAATTAAATAATTTTTAAACTAAGATGTTTTTTCTAACATAGTGATTGGGAAATATATAAAATGGCACATGTATAATGGGGTGCTTACACCAAATTTGCTTGCACTATGGATGTTAACTCAGTTATCTTGGGATATTAAAATCTGGTTAGCTTAATGAACCCCAAATACTATTTTTTAAGAAAGATTAAAGGTAGAATTGGGTCACTATGTTAAGACTCAGAAGAACTGGTTTAAACACTGGGCAATGGGGAATTATTTGAACTTTACTAGGTTTTGATATTTAGATATTTTTAAGATTTGAGTGAATGAAGGCAGAGCTGTATGACTTGTTTTCCAATATGTCTGTGAGCACAACCCCATGTTGGGACATGTGTGTACACAAGCACAACACTTGGCGTGAGAGTTCACATTCAGAAGGACAATGATAAACTTCCTCAGGATCGTGGCTCTGGAGAGGAAAAGATTGTGTGTGTCTGCAGTTTTAGATGGTAACTGTAACATTTCCTTAGCGCATGCATTCTCAGATCGAGTTGAAATTTTTATTTTAATCAAAATGAAAGGAATGGATAAATGTAAGATGCTTCAACTATTGGACAAATACCATCTTAGGTGTATATTTAGCCATTTATGATGAAGAAAAAAATGTATAAAGAAATCTAGCTTGCTATGAAAACAATCACCCAAGCAACTTCACAATCACACATTTGGTGATATGTCTATAACATGAAACATGGAACTGCTAAAAAGTCCTAGAGCAGGATTCCCTTTTTAACACATTCCTGGAGCAAATTATCACAAAGTTCAGTGTGATTTATTCTGCACAATCTAATGAAAGCAAATACAGTATTGAAATGCTGTTACATCAATATTATGGGCCTAGATGACTTTTGTTTAGTATCTTAATAGCTTGGTCATTTGTTATTCATTCAGCCACACACGGGACACCAGGGTGTTATGAAGGACAATACTCTCGGGGCATTTTGAGTTCAATTTGTGTTTCCCTACTTATGCAGAACATGTGTTGGCATCAGCGATGGTTACAACAGGGGAATCACAATATACAATGAAGTTTTACCACATTGTTCTGAGATAAATATTCCTTTTTCAGAAGATAATCTTTGGAACTGCTGGAGTACAGGTCTGTTGAACTACTCTTGAACAAACTATATATGCTTCCTTCCTATTTTTTCCCCTCTTGGCTTTTAATTATTTCAAATAGTTATCTGAAAGAATGAAATTGCATCCCTAATAAAAAGTACATTATGCTTCAAAATAAGACAACAAAAAGGAATATTTATTACTTATGCTTAAATCTATAAACTAGGTGGCTCTGAAAATAGATTGGAGATGTCCAAAGATTCCCAGAAGTGCACAACACACGCAGATACACAAATACACACACAAAACACACACACAGAATTACATGTCCGAAGTCTACTATGTTTCCACAAAAGGATATCTCTGCTACTCTAGATGTCTTACAGATTCAGAGTAATTCTAATGAGACCGGTAAAAGGAAATACATTTTACAAGAGGTCATTCCTTTTATTCTTTTTCTAAATTTCATGGGATGAAAATCCTCTAAGTGCCTTTAAGTAGCTATGCAATTTGGATAAATGATTTAATTCCTCTGGCCTGAGTTCTCTCTCCAGGAAAATGTAGGGATAGGATTAGATAAACTCTAAAGCCTCTTGCAGCTCTAAAATGCAGTTAAAAATTCCTAATAAGGTTTTCAGCTCTTTAAAATATCTAATATTTTCAAAACAAATATTTTTATTAAAAAAAAGTAGCAGAATTGACGTGAGATTAACCATAGCACTAATATTCAAAATATAGACAGTTCCATTTAAGATTTACTATGGAAAATTAGACTCCAGGCAGTTGTATTTTCTAAAAAGTGTAATCTTTTCACTTTTGACAGATTGAGTGACAAAAAAAGTTCACCAAATTGGGACTAAATTAATTCTTCAAGGCTTTGTATTATCCTGAATTTTTAACTACTCCTTTTCACTCAGGAAATAGTAAAACAGCAAATGAAAATCCACTAAAGAAATGAAGACAGTATTTTGGTAAATAATATTTTACTTGATATATCATTGTCATTTGAAACAAATACAGCAGCTGGCAATAATATTTCCTCCCCCCATGAAAACTTGCTTCTAAATTCTTTGATAATGCTTTGATTTTTGCTGTAGAGCAATTATATAATATCCAAATTTATCATGAAATAGCTGACTCTGGTGGATTATTTCTACATTATAAAACTTGTTTTCTCTTATAGAATCCAATTACTTCTTTATCAAGCATGGTACTCTCCAGGTATATCTGTAAATGATAATAAGAAAAAAAAGTTCAGCATTAATTTCTCAGAATTTTTTTAATTTCTCAACTATCTTGGGGTATTAGACAATGTACATAAAACAGTGCAATAAAAATATTGAATTGATGCAGTTATAAACAAATCCTTTTTATCTCTTTTGTTTATCTATTCTACTGACTAGAGTTTCGATATATTTTCATTCCAATTTGTGGATATCCAGTTATTCATCCAAAATCTATTTTATTCAGCTAGTAATCAAAATTAAAATACATACCTTTTAAGAAACACTTTTTAAGAGTTAATAATCATTCATTTTTCAATAAAGATAATTTTACTCTATGATAAAAATTTTCTTAAAGATGTTAAAAGAGAAACAGTCTGATAGTGCGTGCTTTGAAAAGATGACCTTGTTACATTTTCTTATCGCTTATTGGTAGAAATGTACAATGCATTAAAATATTAGAATAGTAAATGGTATGTTATAAAGTAAAATCTCTACTTACCTAATCTTATTTTTAATTGAAATATTTTATTTTTTATATTTTAAATTATCTTAGCAACTTACTATCCTAATTTTTTAAAGCAACAATATAAGAGAAAAACAAAAAAATGATTATGCAATCAAAATAAAATAAGTTTTTTGAATCTGCATTACAGGTAACTATTTTCAATAGTACGGGCTCTTTGATTTTATAAATAAACACTGTGAACTTGCACAAAAAAGATACATAAATAATAAATCTAATAAGACAGATAACATAATATTGACAATTTAAAATACATTTTAAGTAAAAATTTTAAAACAAAACTATAACTTTTTTCTGAAATCTACCTTCTAATCAAAAACTTATTTCTATTTATGAATGTACATCTGTGCCATTTTTATATTTAATGCTTTAATGATGCACATTATATAAACAAAAATTTGAATGATTAAAAAAGTTAGAATTCCTGCTCATATGAAAATCATTTTCTTTGCGTACTTCAAGTTGAAATGATTGCATCTCTCTATTGTTCCATTTGCATTTGTACTCAGGTAAACAAACAAAACAGCTTAGAATATAAAGCCTGTGTAAATGTATACTTTTTCCATTTTCTTTGTAGCATCTGAACAATAGACAGTTAAATCTGAATAATGAACCAACCTGAATTTATTTCACTACCTTTTCTTGAGTGGCAGTATCACTATTTTATTTATTTTATTTTATTCAGTTTTTGTTACAAAATTGCATAAAGACTATAAGGGGATAACTTGCTTCTTTTTTATGCTATTACCTAAACTTATGATGTTTTAAGATATTTTAGTAGAAATATCATATTTCGGTTCAGGTAAAATATAGAGATTTCATAGTCTGTTTATAAATATTTTTCCTGTTAGTTCTGGGGAAATATTAGAGCTTGAAGAGCTGAAAAGTCAAAATTCTACTATTAGGATTTCAACTATAAAAATTGTGACATTAGGGATATAAAACAATATTCAGTGAACCAAATACATATCACTTCAAACGCTAGCTAACAGTAGATAAAAAATTCTTAATTCATTTATTTCATTGAAAGCAACATTTTAGTTACTTTTAAAAGTAAATTTTTCTACTGATGTAATTCTATATGAGACAAAAATAAAACATCTTGAGGAAAATGGTAACAAGAAAGCTAAACATTTTTCAGAAAATATTTGAATATGAGTCATTTGTAAATGAGTCTCTATGTAATTTGAAAAAGAATATGTTAATTTAAATAGCAATATCTTCATTGGAAGGTGATCATTTTGGAAACTATAAAGACATCTTCCCTTCTTTGGTATTACAAGACTGAATTTGTTTAAGTCCCTTTCTCTTTTTTAATCCTGCAAAAGCTAATTTAGCTTATGCTATTATAATCAGTATGTCTTTCTTCACTTCATTGTATCACTTATTTCTTTAAAAGTCTTTTACAAAAATATTCATGCCTTGTTAAGGATTCTTTTTCTTTTATAATAACCTTAAATCACATTATCAATCATTTTACATTTTAGTCTTTGTCATTATTTTAACTTGATATTTAATGAAACTGCTTTAAATATTCTTGGAAAAATTAGTTTAAAAAAAGCCCTAATATTTTATATTTAAGTAATATTGTGCTTCCTCAAATGTTTCCTAAAATAAAACTCGTCTTCTCTTAATGCTTGAATTTATGTTATAATTCGGCTTCTTCTTCAAAGGACATGCTGAAATTAGAAAATCTAGAAGAGATGCCTTTGACCTCACAGAGCAGAGAATGAGGGAAAGCATTTTTTTTTTTACCAGTATCAAAAAGAAACATGGAGGTTAATTTTGATGCAATTTTACAGTATAAGAATCGAAGTAAAAGAGAAGTCAATTTTTAAGTTTGATATCAATAATATTAGAAATTTACAGTATATACTGTGTCTCTGTCCACTTTTTTTCTTTCAAATTACTCTTGACAAGGTTATTTGGGTAAGCAGTATGAGTAGAGGTCAGAGGGATCTGAGTTCAAATCCTATTCTTGGAAAAGGCAAATAAATTTTCACAGCCATATTTAATTCACCTATAAAATAAAGATGAAGGCTATAACTAATCTGTGACAAGATAAGACATATAAAATCCTTATCAGAGAATCTTGTATCCAGAAAGACTTCAGTGAAGTTGACCATTATGTTGATAGTATTTGCTAGACAGCAAAGCATTATAGAAGGAAAAGTATTGGTTTTGAGTCAGGCAGAACAATTTGGCTCTAATACTTATGAGTAGTATTGGGTAAATCAATAACTTCTATGAGTTAACATTTCCACTTCTATATATCTGAGCTATAACATCTGTGTTATGATAGTAAATCTTGCAGCTGCTTTATTTGTATTTGTCAATTTCTTGTACTGTAAAACTTTTCATCATGACCAGTTTCCAACTTCCAATGCATAGTTGGAAAGAGACACACAGTTGTATATCATTAAACTGTATGGAATGGTATTTTACATTACTTTCACAAGAGATTATTTCTACCATACAGATGCAATAACTATTTTAAAAAACTCAAAAGCAAAGATATTTGTGAAATATGGACATTATTAATGAATGGTTTTAGTATTACTTTTGTTTTAGTGTAATTTATTTCATGAAAATTTTAATGTTTTATATTTTGCGATGATAAATTGTTCAGCAACCAGGCTCTCAAATCTATGAAAATTAAACTCATCTCTGTGGAGCAAGAGTGACTTGATCCAGTATAAGAGTGGCTGAGAATTAAATTAGGTAATATTTGTTCATAATGATTATTAGTTAATAAAGCATTTCATAAACTGTAAAAATTATCTCACATTTATTTGCTCATTTCTTTGAGCAATAAACTGAATTAGTGCTTTTGTCTCAGTAAGTGGAGAAAGTAGGTAAGAATACCAAGATCAGCTTAAAAATTAAAAAAAATATTGGACACAACTCAATCTGGAAAACATTCGCGTGACAGTGTGTAATTAGTCAATAGTCAGAACATACATCAGTATCAATTGACTGTATTCACTATTGCCTTATTTAATAATTTTAAGATTATTATGTGAATATAAATGCTATAAACATAATAATAAATCTGTAATGTGTCAATTTTAAATCAGCAGTAGAAAGTCTGACAGCATTTAGATATCACTCTAAAGGAAATATTCATGCATTTGTCTAAGATGGTTGATTTTTTAAAAATTAAGCATAACATGATTTGAAATTGCCACCCTGGAGAATCATAGCCACCATAAGGAGTTCTCTGAAAAATCAATTAAAGCAAAGTTAAGTAAATTATATGAACTGTTTCTCCTTCATTGAGCTTTCAAAAGGTAAGCATATTAAAACTATTCCAAGTTGTTCTATATCAATAATAGCATGTAAATATTTCTTCCTAATTGCTAACATGTTTTCTTTTAATCAATTTCACAAATATTTATTGAGACTTACTATATTTTAGATACATTCATTAAGTGATTTTACATATTGCATTCTTATCTGCCTGTTGCAATTTTATTTAGTGTATTTAAGTTTTATAAAAGTACTCTCACATTTTCATATATCTGCTAGAATTTATGTTTGCAAAGAAGAATTGCATTTCTTTCTCTACTTTTTACACATCATGTAGTCTTTCTAATGAGTTTGTGCAATTATCACATAAAATGATGTAAGTTTAATCAGAAAGAGTAATACTTGGTTGTATTATGCAATATGAAAAGAATATTTAATTTAGTTGAGCTGAAAATTTTAATTATAGACTAGTAACTAAGAAAAAAATTACTTTTGATATTCCTCAGGAATAGGAATTGGTTAAAAAGAATAAGAATTATTTAATTTTCATGTTTAGACTAGAAGCAATTAGCCTGTTATACTACTCATGTTTCTGAAATATAGACACACATGCACATATATAGTGTTGTTAGTATACTCTTGAGATCAGAGTTGGGTCTATGAATTTCTCTCCAAACTCAGAAAATAAAATTCAAATATCTGGATAAATGACACGTGTAACCTGAATAGTTAAAGAAGCCAATTCGTAAGAAAATAATTCATATTCATTAAAAATAAAAGATTATTTTTCAAGGTCATTATAGCATACAATAAAACTTATTAAGCTTCTCCCACTGATAATACAGTGATGCCTAACTAGATGTGTACAAAAAATGTATATTATTATAATCTTCCATAAATATTTTGCAAGTTTCAAGTATGTAATGGAAATTCCTCCTAAGTGTTATATTTTCACTTTGATGAAACAACTTTTGGAAACTCTTAACAAATAAGCACTGTGTTTTCACTCTTAGTAATATATCAACATTGATTCACAGAGCAGATCCTTTAATTTGTAAGTTTTATTATGATAGAAGAGTGGCTTACAGAAAGGGAATGTGTAAATAAATCACAGCTTCCTAAAAAAAATACAGAAACCTTTACAAACTTTCCACTGGCATAGGAACTTGTTTTGAACTATATTTTCATTTCAAAATAAATGTAAATTACTGAAATTCACATTCCTTAAAGAAACTGGGGAACAGAAAAACAAAACAAAGAAGTGGAAAGAAGTCATAAATTGTGATAAATCCTAAACGTAAAACTCATGCTTAACCTGGGAGGTTTAGTTTCAGCCTAAAACGGAGAAAACAGAAAGTAAGTACATTTAAACATGGCGGTAATTTACAATACATTTTATACACGAAATTGCTATTTATCACTAAAAAAGCATGCATTATACAGTGTTAGGTGGCTACTTATATCTATGACCAAAAATGATGAATTATTCAAAATACCAAAGACAGACACAATTAAATTACCTATGGTTTTTTAAAACATCAGGAATGAAACAAAGATTTCATTCATGGAAGCATGGTTTATGAATTCATTAGTCTCTTTAAATTTTAAGACAAATAGTTAAATGTTCTCATCTATATTTCCTATTAAATAAGGGATATATGGGAAATTTAAAACTGCATTGTAGTAAAATTGCAAGTTTTGAATCAATAGCAATAGTCTCATTAGAAACAAAGTTGTAACTTTAAACTGTTTTTAAAAAATGCTGTTGTATCACTCTCCTTTGTCTTAATATTAATATAAAATTAGCAGCTAAACAATAATTTTAAATCATAGGGTAGAGATTTAAAAAATGTCAACTAAATGCTATAATCTAAGCAAATTCAAAACAATCTACCTTAGGGCATGTTTTCTCCCTCCTTTCTTAAAGGATACACTGAATTTGTCATGTTATTGACAATGCTTTATTTTGAGGAATAATGATTCACATAATGATAATTATTTCACTTTGTACAGAATCTTGATGCAACAAAAGCATCCTGAAATAAGGAAACTTGACATCACAAGCCTTCCTTTAATGTTCTGTATATTAAAAGGCCATATTATTAGTTAGTCACCATAAATGCATAGCTACTATAATGATGCAACTAGAGGACTAACCTTTTGTGAGTCTATCATTAATGAAATTGAAAGGTTAAAAACTGATGTTTAGAATTTGATGGCTAGAGATTATTTATAGGATAGTGTGCCATTGTGATTTCAGAGCCAAAGTTTAATTCATGACTTCATTGTGTTTTAAACTCATTGAACCCAATGGTTAGCTGTGTCTCAAAGGGAAACCATGAATTTTCATTTCAAAGTATACATGGATATTAGAAGATGACCAAATATAGCAAAAATAAATTATTTAAAATTATGACCCATGAAAATTCTTTTATAATTTAATTCCTGAGTAAAGGATTAGGGTTATCTTTGAGGATATTGAGCAATTTTGAAAAACATTACTTGTTATAATAGTGAAAAAACCATGTATTAAAAATTTTAGTAACCTAAATTTGAATCTTGTTTCTATCACTTATCACCCTTGTATACCAAGTAAAAGTGATTAACCAGACTCAGTTTCCTGAGCTGAAACAAGATAAGGATAATAAAATTTACCCAAAAGATAATTTTATGAGATAAAATGAGAAAACTTATAGGATAGCCGACCCAGTGCCTCTCTTAAATTAGAAACTCAGTATCACTCTTGATGTTCATACTCTTTTCAGTAAAAAAAAATCTATATTTATATAATCAAACTTTGTTGTTGTCATCACGTAATTATAAATTTGAAGAGAAATTTTGCATAAATCAGTCATTACAATTTAAAGGTTATCCTGGTTGACTTAAATGCTGCAGGACTTCTCAAAGTTGGACTCGTATTAAGATTTTTTATTAGAAAGCTTGTACTCCACAATTTTATCCACATATTATTAAGCAATAAAAAGGACAATGAAACATCTACTTCCTGTGGGTGAAGTAATAACTTTTAGAAGTCAATATCACAATGATTCCTTGCCTCATGTGTGTGTTCCTCCTGTAATAATCATAATCTAAGCAGTTAGTATGGTTTTCAAGGTATCTTTGGAAGTACAAAGCAAAATTTTGGAAGAAAGATACAAAATTAGATGCAAACCCTAGGTAAGAATCAGAAAAGAATCAAGCAAAAGGACAACAAAGTCATTAAAGTGAAATAACCAAGGTGGAGAGGTAATCAAGGTCATTAACAGAGTTCAAAGAGAAATCAGACTGCAGAGAGGCAATTAATATTGACTATCAGACTATTTATGCTGACCAACATGAACGTACTTTTTATAAAGTGACTTAAGCCATCAACAGGTGATTAGAGGAATTTTGGAAATTTATATTCTATTGCTTCACCAAAATAACTCTAGTGAGATACACATGGATCTCTGTGTTCTAAAAGTCAGTGGAAATATGTTGGTTTTTCTTGAACTCTAAGCTAGATTTGGCATTGTTGACTTTTTCCTTAGAAAAATATTTCCCTTGGTTTAATTTATAACTGCATTTCCATTTTTCTAACTCTGACTACTCAAATGTCTTTATTGCAGACATCTTTCTATATTGACCATTCACTGTGTAATTATTTAAAATTAGGTCTTAGATCCGATTCCCATAATAATTCATAATATCATCCCATATAATTTTATTCACATCCATAACTTATTGATTAACAATACCCAAATAAAACTTAAATTGTTTATCTCTATCCAAGATTTTATTTTTCAGATTCAGATCTATAAACCCAGTAATTTATTCAACACCTCCACCTAGAGTTCTCTAAAATATTTCTACTGTATGATATTCTAGAATCTTTCTTATAAAAAAACTTGAACACCCATGTTCAGGGAACAGATACACCATCTATGTAGTTACCAAATTAAGAGTCATCCTAGATCCCATCCACCCCTAAGTCTTAACACATTTCTTTCTTTCTTTCTTTCTCTTTCTTTCTTTCTTTCTTTCTTTCTTTCTTTCTTTCTTTCTAAAAATCTTGAGGGGAAGAAACATTCTTAGGTTTTAGCATTTTTGTTTTTTCTCTTCAGGACTGGGTATTTAACCTGGTTCCTTGGACTTTATTTTTTCTACAACCCTGTTACTCACTTAGTAACTGAGCCACCTGGGCACTCTAAGTCTTTCCAATTTTAGTACATAAATATTTCTCAAAGCATATGTCTTTGTCACCAAATTCATTCCTTTTATTATGAAGATGACTTGTTCAAATCCAAAACTTACATCATTTATTATATTATAAGAGAGGGCAAGTGGAGGGTGGGAAACCACCAAGATAAACAACTAAATAAAAATAAATAAAATGCTTCTTTCTCACTCTTCACGTCTGCTTGCCAACAGACCTTCACGCTTTCCTGCAGTTTTCTTTAAAAAAAGAAAGACAGCAGTGGAGTAATCAAGATCTCAGAAGTGAGAATCAATAATATAACTCACCTGTGTCAAAGAGAAAAGATGCAACTTCCAAGTAAACAAAAAAGGGTAAAATGAACTTAAATTTAGACACAAATATGTACAGTTCATAATTGTTTTCAACCGAATTATATATTAACCTTGACCAAGTAGTTTATATTTCATAAGCTCATTACCAGACACAAGATGAAGGTAAATCTTGTTTTTTTTTAATTTGACTTCAGTTTATTGTAGCATGTTTTATAAATGTATTTAACAACACAAATTATTTTATATTCTAAAAGGTTTGTTTTCTTAATTTGGATTTTCAATAATGTCAAAAAGCTCCAGTGTAAAATTAGGTATAAGACATATTTATTTTTAGTTTACCAGATTTTCTGTGAGTTTTAAGATTCACTTAATGATACTGGACAATTTTTAGTTGACTACACCAAAAAGCAGGCTTCTTCTAAAAAGATAAAAAAATTGCACTACTGAAGATATTCAAGAGAAGTTGCTACAGCCGCTGAGGGTAATTCATTTATTAGCAGATGCATGCACTTATGAATATAAAAGTACCTCTTCATATCACTTTATCACTCATAAAGTGTTTCTCCACAAACTACTTTCTGGGAGGAAGCCAAGCACTTTTGGAAACTGAATAACTCTTTCAGGAAACTAGAGTTCTATTCATTTCACTGAAACAGTGAACAGTCTATGAACTGGAAGAATCTGGTTCAATAGGTATTAAATAAATCATTTTCTGTATAATTTTACCTAAGATATGACTTCAAAGGATGGAGATGGATTTTTATATGCATATTGGAGCATAAAAACCCTCATAGCTGCTATTTATAAAAAGAATAATCTTGAGATGGTATATGGTTACTTCAATAATGATTCTAGCAATTAAAAAGAAAACATGGAAATCCTCTTTTGGAATTAACTTCAAAGTAAGGTTATTGATCAAATAAGAAATCTTCCAGACATTTCGGTCATAAAATCTTTTGTTCAGACTGAAATCTGATTTCTTGCATTCCTTACTTTCGTGTTTTCTTATTAAAATTGTAACACTTAGAGTGATTTTGAAAAAAAAAACAAATCATGTATAGGTGTCAATTATCTATCACAAGAGAAAGTTACTCTAAAATACACATGACATAAATATTTGGAAATTTGCTATCTTCATTTGAATAAATTTACAGATGTTAGGTGGGAATGATATCATGAACATAGGCACTTAACTAGTCCCGGCCTATGTGTTGACAATGTAATCAATAGACTCCAAAGAGAGGACAAAAGTCATCAAAAGTCCTGAGGACAGGAGAATAAATTTTAATAAAATACAATGAGTACAGCAGCAAAAGAATCCTGTTAAAGGAAGTTACTTTAAAACACAATGTCACTGGGAAATAAATTAGTTGACTTATAAATAAGGAAAACATATTCTCATCATTTTAAACGAAAGAAGTCAGTAGACTTTGCCTTCTTTGTCATGAAGGAAATAAGCCCCATTATAAACAGACTTAAACATGCAGGTTCTGAGAAAATATATCCCCCCATTTTTTTTAAATAAGGAAATGTGCGGGATGGAGCGAAAGTTCATAGACAAGCAGGCAGGAATAGAAAGGAGTAAGAAGCATTCGGTTTTATTTTTATTTGATTGTTTACACAGGTTGTGTCTCTCGGGAACCAGGGCTCCAACCCAGGGAAATGCAGCTTACTCTTTCCGAGCTGACTGACCTAACCACTTCTCTACCAGGACATGTGCCGAATTTTTAAAACAGATATATTAATTAAATAATGATTCAATTGCCTCATAATATTTAAAACTTATGTTATAAAAGAATGAATGGTGAGCATTGAAGCTTATTTAATAATTTTAAGTCCATCTTACTGATTATTAACTGATTAGCTTATTTCAATTCCATCTCAACCACAGGTCAATATTGGGAAATCTGAAAGTCTGATGAAAGAGCTTCATAAGAAAAAGAGGAGAGAAAAGTCAGCAGAGACAGGAGAGCAAAAGCTTTCAGAAGCACTAGTAAACACAATTTTTGAGGTAAGGGACACAACCAAAGGTGAAGCATCTATAGCCCCTGTTTTGAGCAACAGGAACAGGAATAGAGGTGAACAAATGGCTGCAGGAATCCCCAACTGGATTTTGTTCATAAAAACAGGAAAAGCGTGGTTCTAGGAAGAATCATAGAGAGATAGAACGCCGGCCGACAGGGAAGAAGTTAGACTTACATGATGAAAAACAACTATCTGGGATACTACTAAGCCATGCCTCTCTACCTAAAGGAATCTCTCGAATATAGCTGGTCCAGGAAATCAAACATTGGAACTTGGAATTGCAGAACTTGGACACGCACTCATCATAATAATGCAATAAATAATTGAAGCAGTATACATTTCCCCAAAATGAAAGCTACTCACCAGACATATGTTGAGACTCAGTTTATAAAACTGTGAGCAATAGTTATCTGATTATTCTCTGAATAATGAAGTAATTGCCTCTTTGAAGAAAGATGTAGCAGTAGAAATGAAAAAAATTCAGAGAGGAAATAAAAAGACTTGATTTAAATATTATCTGTCAGAATTGCCAAAAGAAGATGAGTAAAATGATAAAATCATAGAATAAATATTTTTTTTAAGTTAGAAGGTAAAGAAAATGAGAATCACATAAAATACATGAGGATACATGGAGAAAATTTTAAAAGAAACCAAAATTAAATAGAAATTCAAAAGGAACTAAAAACATTAAGCAAAAAAATAATAGCTACAAAAGAGAAGTGAAAGAATTAAGATATATGCTCCTAAAGACAAAAGTAATACACAAAATTGTTCAGAAGAAATATTTAAGTTTGTAATTCAAGAAAAGTTTTCCTGAAATGTCTTTAGTTAGCATATGAAAATGCTAGAATTAGTCTGTAAGTATCTACCAACATTTTCTCTATCAACAGATGTTTATTTGATTATAATAAATGAATTTAAAATATAAAGAAAAATCTACAAAAAACTTGCCTATGACTTCACTTAGAGACATTAATAGTGACATTTGTTATAGCTGTTTAATTTTTCTGCACTTAACCAGGAATATAATCTATATTGTAATATATAGTTAATATTATATATGACATGATAAAATATATGATGCAATATGTATTTTAAGAAAAGACAAGTTTACCTACCTAGATATAACATTTTACTATGTATATTAGGTCTATTTTCCATGTATTTATAAATTATAATCTTTTGTTGAAAAATACATTCATTTTCAAGGTAGAAAAGTTTTACACAGACCAAAACTGTATGAGTGAAAAATTCATCTGATTGGTATCTCAGCCTCTTTTCTCATGTATCTTTCCAGGTCTTTATACAAATGGAAACATAAATGGAAATAAAACAAAGTTTGAACATTTTTCCATATACAATGCATGTATTGACAAACTCTGAAAAGGTCAAGCATCAGTAATATTATACATCATTCTTTTTGATGACCTTAAAGTATTACATTGAAAGGCGTGCTACCTTTAAGTATGTTGTTAGCTTGTTCAACAATGTTCTAAAGGATTTTCGTGCATGTAAGTGTAAGATATATGTTAATGTTGCTGCAAGATAAATACCAAAACAATGCAATTGCAGAATCAAAATATAAATACATTTCATTTTTATAGCTATTGTCATATGTATCTATACACATTACCATTTTCCATACCTAGAAAAAATGGAATGAAAGCAGTTGCCTTCCTTCACCCTCATCAGACTGTTACATTACCATTTTATTTTGTTTGTATCATCATGATAGGTTAAAAATGGGTACGTCCTGGTAGTTTTGACAAGAGCTTTAAAATCAAAGTTGATAATCCTCTTGGCCCCTTTCATTTCTTTATCTGAAAATTGACTGTTTATGATCACTTATCATTTCACTGTTGGGTGCTTATTTTCTTACTGATTTACAAGAGTTCTTTACATATTAAGTAAATCAATATTTTTGCTTGTCATGTGTATTGCAATTAGTCTTCCCCAGATTGCTATTTCTTTCTTGATGTTGTTCTTTTCTACTGCTGCAGACAAAAAGTTTAATTTTAATGAAGTGAAATTACTTCATGACTTTATTTAAGACTTTGTTCCTCTATACTTTTATTTTTGCTATATATAATTTCCTTTATTAAAAATAGTGCACGGTATCCTGTTATATTCTTGCATCACAATTTATTTAGCCTACCCACTATCACTGGTTATTTCATTATTTCATGAGGGTCTTTTTTTTTTTTTTAATTCTAGACAGTGTTCAAAAGAATATCCATATATTTTGCATATATTATCTTATACATGTTTTTTTCTTTCTGGTTGATTATATTTAATAACTGCAGGATCAAATAGAATCTTATAATTTATGCTTTACATTTGTAGTCCTGCCAATGGTACTCCATGAACACTAATAACCTTTATGGGCACAAGCACAGTATGAAAGATGTCATTTTTTGGCACCTTTACCAATTCTGACTGTTGCTACTTTTAAAAATACTTGCCATGCATATAATTTTATGCTCAAATTTATTTCAGAACAAATACTCATTGCATTTTTATTTCCAATCTTTTATATCTTTTTCTCCAGACTTCTTTTCCAATACATTTTTACTCAACCTTGTTCCGTGTCACTCAGACAAAGGACTTGCCGCAACGGGAAGATGCCCTTTGGGCAAATGGGAGAGAAGTCGTCAAAGGGAAATTGAGGTTGCTGCTTCCTCAAATAAGGGAATTGCTCTTTTCCAACCATATGTTTAGGTTCTTTTTATTATCCAATTTAAAAGCCCAATTTTTTGTGTGTTGTGATGAAAACATCATCCCAATTACACGATGTCTGCCCCCACAGCCCCTGAAAGTTGTATTTTATTCTTTCCTTATTTGCCTTCAAAAAAGACAGACTATGTCTGTAAGACTGAAAGACTTTGTGTCATTTCCTTCTTGTGCCATCATCCTGACGTGGCAAAGGAGGGGAAGTCATCTTTTTCCTCTGAAAACCATTGCCTCACATGAGGTACGAAAGCTCCAGGCAGGCAGACTGGAGACTTGCCAGCCATCCAAAGATTGCAGTGGTGAAATCCTCTTTGAAATATCAGAAGCTTGCTCATTTTAATACTAACATCCATTAACTTTTTCATTGTCTAATTTTCATTTGTTTCTTAAGACTAATACCAATTGCAACTTTGAAAATAAAATAACGCTAAATAGGTCAAGAAATCTAGGAACCCATATTCCTCTACTGGTACACATTCTCTCATTAGGCGAACTCAGAAGTGGAGGGTTGAGGGAATCTCTCCAGGAGATTGCACTGCAAATTATTTTTTTTTTTATAAGTTGTATTTTTTCTAAGGTTATCGAATATACTATTTTTTAAAACTTATAAAGTGAGAGTTTGGAGATAATCAACTTGGTAAGCAGTCTCAATGAAAAATTTTAAATGAGGAAAAACATGTTGAAGAGGAAATAACAAGTGATAAAAGTACTTGATCTTGAAAAGTAATCTGGGGTTTAAAAAAGGGAAGGACTTTATAAACATGATCTTTGCTAAATTTGCTATGGATATAGCCAGCAAAGATTATAGGACTATTTTGCTAGGTAAGAAAATGTCCTTCTTTAGAATGATCCTCCTTTCTGAGCTACTATTTATCCCCTAGCTACAATTATCATGTTATATCATAGCTAAAATAAATTTAAAATAAAATAAATTTATCCTAATCAGGTGAAGAGAGGATGAACTTGTATTCATTAATTTGGTAGGAATTTTTGTTCATTCATATAATCAGTCATTTTGTACTCGGGAAAATCAGAATCTTCACTTATCTGTGTTGATTCCTGGGGCTTCTAGCCACAGGATACATTTCCAGTATTCAAAACTGAATTTGAGACATATTTCTTAGGTCAGAGTTTGCTATCCTTGTCAGAAACCAGATTGGTAGTCCATTTTATTAGAGAGTGGGCTAAGGTAAAAATAAGAAATCAGTAGTATAGGACTCATCTCTGTTATTTAGGGGAGTGTCAACTAACTTAAATTGATAAACATAAGAACAGTCTTTATCCAAAATGCCATAGCACATGCAGCTACTATGCGTGGTAACCAGGTATGGAACTTTCTGTTTCACCAGCTGCATCAGACGTTAAAGGTGAGATTTATCACATAAGCAGAGATGAGTCCTTTAGCACTTTTTCTCACCCACAATGATCCAAGCTATCAAGACTTTATTCACAGAGTTCCCTTCCATGCAATATCTAGTAACTTGCGGATTTTTGATCTCTGGGGAAGAGTGCATTATGGACTTAGTCTCACAACCACTCAGAGGCTTAATACCTCCATGTGAAAATTTATGGAGGTCCTTCTGCTCCAAGATTTTAGATTCCTCTTATCAATAATCAAAAACTATGTTTCAAAAGCAGGAGAGAAAAATAGAAACAGCAAGGTATTTATATTGTAAGTCCTGAACTTAGAAGAATTGCTAACATAATTAAACTACTGCTTTCCTTACATACTATAATAGGGGTCATGATTAAACTTACTCCGAAGTACTACTTGTCAAAATACAGCTTCTTAAATAAATCAGTAAACCAACACTAGGATTATGGGAGCAGAGCAGAAATGCAAGGAAAATAGAACTCAGAATAATAACTATGTTAGTGCACTTTTGCAGTCATTCAATTTTAATCTAACCTGCAAATGCTACCTTTTATGACTACTCATTATAGTTGGAGAGTCCTCGAATTGACAGATTCCCTGACTTTGCATTTTGTGCAATGTTGCTGCTGCTTCATGTTTTTGGTACCAAGGAAAACATGGGATAGAATAGCAGTAAAATCACTTCTCTACAAAGAGGACAGCACATGGTCTATGATCCAGGGAAGAAGTACTTATTCTGGCAGGGTCATTATTACTCTGGTGAAATACCATGCACACACTAAGAATGTGAGGATTGTGGTCAAGTAGATCATTATTGAAACAAAGATTCAGGATAACCTGAATCTTCAGTAAGAGACTGCTTAAAGCTTTTTCAAGTATAATTGCCAAAAACAAAAAGCAACCTTCCATAAGGCACTGAAAAGTTTCATTATGGAATCCTTTTAAACATACAAGTGCTAGGAGGCATGATCAATTTAAATTATTTGAGTCTATTTTATAAATTAAAATGCCACCGTTTCAAAGATAAACTGATGAAATATTGGTAGGGAGGATAGTTCATAAATATGACATGAACTTGCTCATCAATAAATATCAAAATTAAAATGAAATATTGACATGTGTAAAGCTATTCTCACCTAAAGTGAAGGAGAGAAAAAGAAACAACTATTATAATTATTTAATGTTTTATGGAGGTCCTAAGAATACAATTATGAAAACAGAGCTTATAAAAACATTAAGAATGAGGGGCACCACTTTTTATGGATCAATAACTTGAGTCTCTACCCAGGAAAATAAAGTTAATCTTCTATAAAGCTGTCGTTCAGTAAAATGGCCAGGAAATAAAGAAATAACCTAGACGTAATCACTTCAATGTTATCTGCTTGAGCTTAGTTAAAAAAATGCAAAGATGATTCAATGTTAGAATTTATACTACAGTTTTTTTCAAAATATTGTCATCTTAACAAATGCATAAGAAACATTTTAAATAACTTTTATACTTGGGCTAAAGACTTTAGTTTTTAAGGCAATATTAGGTTCACAGCAAAAATGCAGACAGAGAATTTTCCCATATATCCCCTTCCCATGTAATTCATAACCACACTCACTATCAACATTTTCCACCAGAGTGGTACATTTGTTTCAATTGATGAACCTGTGCTGACACATCATTTTCATTCCAAGTCTATAGTCTACCTAAAGGTTTACTCGTTGTGGTACATTCTATGGGTTTAGACAATGCATTATGATTATACTGAGTAGTTTCACTGCCCTAACAATTCCGTGCTTTCATCCCTCCTTTTCCCTAAATCCCTAGAAAATTTAACCCCTGATATTTTCACTATCTTCAATTGATTTTTTTTTTTTTTTTGGTTTTTACAGAATGTCATGTAATTTTAAAAATCATTTTATTATTATTTTTCTTTGCATTGATGTACGATTTTTTTTAAGGCAAGGTACAGGCAGGAATGAAGGCAGGTAGGCAAGCAGGCAGGAAGAAAGAGGAGAAAGAAACATTTTATTTATTTTATTTAGTTGTTCATCTTTGTTGTTTCCCCCAACTCTGCATTTTGAGCCTGGGTCCTTGGGATGCATGTGGACCATATCCAGTGGCCTTACCCACGAGGCCATCATTAATACATGCTTTTTAGGAAGTTGCATTTGCAACCCAATTTGTGTACATTTTACACCATACCCACAACCAGAGTTCCAGGATTCTTTATCACCACTTGTTAACAACTTCCTTTTCTTGTTTCCTCTCTCCACCTATAGTCTTACACTCCATGAATTTTGATGATTTTGCCTATGTGTTTATTTTGTTTACATTGCACATATGAATAAGACCATGCCTACTTCTCTTTTTATTTCTTGCTTATTTTGCTTAGCACAATCACTTCCAGTTCTATGCATGTTGTTGGAAAAGGTATTTCATCTTTTTTTAACAGCTGCATAGAATTCTATTGCAAATACATAGGTATGTATATATGTATATCACAGCTTCAATTTTGTTTCAATAATTTTATTGAAGGAACATTGCATTACAACATTATATAAGTTTAAGGTATGCATCGTAGTAAATTCACATCTGTATATATTACATTATTTTATGACCATTGCCATTAATTAATCCCTTTTATTGAGCTTGCTTACCCTCTCTCACCTTTTCTTTTCCTGCAATCACTGCTTTCCTCTTTTTAATTAAGTCCATTGTTGTTTGATATAGTTCATTTGCTGAAAGTTTTTCTTTTTTAACTTAGTTAATTTGCTTGCATTTGCAGCAACTTGGATGGACCTAGAGAGAATTGTGCTTAGTGTGATCAGTCAGAAGGAGAAAGATAGACATTGTATTATATCACTCACATGTGGCATATAGAAATCTCTCCATTTGTTTATCCAGTCATCTGTTTATGAGCATTTACATTGTTTGTGTGTCTTGACTATTTTTAATTATGCTGTTATGAACACAGGGATTCTGATTAGCATTTTTTCATTCTCTGGGAATATGCCTAGAAATGGGATTGCTTGATCAAATGGTAGATCCATTTTTTGAGGAATCTCCATACTGTTTTCCAAAGAGGTTGTATTCTAATAGTACAGTGTGTTGTTTTTTTCAAATTGGCTCCATTCATTTAGAGAAATACATAAAAACTTTTCTTCAGAGGCAGTGATATCAGCAAAATGGCAAATGTGAGGATCCTCACTTATATCCTTCATTAACAACAATAATTTTGTAGCCAAAGTTGGGTGGTGGGAGAAGTACCTTTGTCTTATTTTTGGAATCCAGGTAGGAAATTGTAATATACACTAGAGTAGAACTAAAGAGGGTTTTTTTGTACTCCCTGGACTGGAAGTGTCCAACTACAGAGTTATGCCACAGACTTAATCAGGTTTACTGGCGAACATGGGTAAGTGGGGCCCAAGGTGACTTAATCCTCTAGTTCCTAGACTCAAAAGTCTAGGAAAAGGACTCTCTGGTCTGGAGATGTCCAGTTGTGAAAATGGATCTGTTCTTGTGGGATGTCTTGTGGAATTATGCCACAGAACTAATGAAGCTCATGCTACTCCCTGGTCTGGAAACATCCAACCACAGAAATACAGGTAATACAGGTCAGAACCACGAGAAACATCAATGTGTTCCTAAAAATTTTTTAACTGCAAAGAATTTGACCTCCGGAATTTAAGATAGCATCACTTTGTGTTTCTCTGCAACATTTACCGGCCACAATATAAGTTAGAAGATAGGAAACTAACTAGAAGGAGATTCCTTAAAATCATTATACTTTACTACAACTAGACCTTTATTGTCATAGGCAAGAAAATGGCCTGAAGGCCTCTATTTTCAGGCTTTCATAGTATTTAGCCAGGATCCAGAAACTACAAAAGCATTGTTGCATGTCTGGCAAAATTCCATGTAGAAGACCTTAAGGACATTTTAGATGATCCACTCCTCAGTAGGCCATCCCCAGCTTTAGTCCCAGTCTCAGTGAATCCAAACATACAACTTCCCACCTGCCTTTTACTTTAGCGACAATAAGAATTATCTGAAAACATGTTTAAGTAGTCATGATAGAAGTGCTTATCTGAGAAATTATAAACATGATGAAAAAAAAAAAATAAAAGAATAGAAATTCTCCACCTACAGTAAGGAAAGAATGTACAACAAGAAGAACCAAATGGAAATTTTAGTACCAAAAGAAACTTTTTCAAAATAGAGCTCTGTAGATGGGATCAATAAGACAATAAAGGGGACAGAGGGAAAAAAAAAACAAAAAACAGTGAAAGGAATATAATCTAAACAAGAGATAAAATAGATTGAAAACAAGGTTCTCGCTAAGATGATGACCTGGTAGGTATAAGACTCACATCCTCCCCACAGAGCAACTAGAAATTCACCTGTTTTCCGGGAACAAATGCCAAGAAAAGCAGGCACAGACAATGTAGAGACATAACATCAATCGTGACAACAAAGGGTAGGTGAAAACGTCTGGGTTCAGAGCTTTACACAAGACACATAATCAGAATTCTGGCCATGGTGGAAGGAATTGAATCTCAGGATGAAACAACTCTCCCAGGAATCATGAAAGCACCAGACTGCCCAGCAGGACTAAGATATGGTACTGGAAAGAGGGTCTAGGTGCAGAAGAGGCACCACTGCCCCTTGAACAGGAGTTTGCTGAAAAACTCACACTGGGGGTGTCATAATCAGAAGGCAGCTAGAGGAATTGCCCTCTCCCACAATCACCCACTGTAATGCCCTGTAGCTGCAGAACCTGCCCACCAGAAAATCTACCCTAAGGCTTAAAGAGGGGAAAGTGTCAATGATACCCACAAGCGCTACCTTGTGGGTATAGGTGAAATTGCAACCTGATCACTAATTATTTATCAACAACAATGTGACCATTGCAGTTGTGAGCTGGAATGCTGGGGGAAAACTATCCCATACATAAACTTCAATCCCTTAGACTGAACTTTTGGGCAGCAACAGAAGGCCCACATAAGAACTTCAACAAATCCAACCAGTGGTGACACAGAACTCAAGAATCCCAGTGCCCAAACCAAGATCCAGGCTTAATTAGTGCAAGTCAGTACCCTACACAGGTCATCACTGCAGGAAAAACTAACACACAGAAAAATAAAAAAGAAGGCCAAACACAACAAAAACAGATAAATGTATGTGAAATGATGGATCCATTCAAGACCTAGGAGAAAATCTGAATGCAACAGATGTCTGCAAACTACTACTCGAGGATGAATTTAGGGCAGCAGTGATAAACATACTCTTGGAAATCAAGAAAACAATAGAGGACGACAAAGAGAACAACAAAAAAGAGAAAATAAATGAAGCAGCTCCAAATATATGTCAAAGAACTAAAGAACGTAAGAGCTGACCTAAAAAATTCAATAGAGGGACACAAAAATAGGGTGGATAAAGCCTCAAATAGAATCAATGAGCTAGAAGATAAGGTAGATATATGCACTAAAGCAAAGTAGCAAGGAGACAAAATCATGTATAAAAGGAAAAGAGACAAAAAGAGGACAGAAAACATATTTGAAGAAATAATAGCTGAGAACGTACTTAATCTGAAGAATGAAGCAAGCCTCCAGAACCAGGAATCTCAAAGATTTCCTAACAAAAGTACCCAAACATATCTACACCAAGACCTGGTGTCATTATGATGTAAAAAATACAAGATAAAGAAAAAATTTTAAAAGCATCCGGAGAAAAATGAGTCACATACAATGGAATCCCCATAAGATTGTCAGCATACATCTCAAGTGAAACTCTACAGGCCAGGAAAGAATGAATGATATATCTGAAAGACTGAAAGAAAAGGATTAGCAACCTAGGAGATTATATCCTGTGAGATTATCATTCAGAACCGAAGGAATGATAAAATTCTTTTCTGATAGCAGAAATTTAGAGAAACTATCACCACAAAAATAGTTCTACAAAATTTATAAAATATATTATATAAAGTGTAAAAAAAACCCACTTAAAAACAGTAAGACCAAAATTTTAAAAGTGGGGAGGAAAGCAAGAGAAAAACAATGTGGATGATTCGAATTAGTGGAAGACTACTCTGTTTTTAAATAAAAATAAGAAATAAACACTAGAATTCTAAATGCTAACTTCAGGATCACCTCAAAATACATCTCCAGGAAAAAGTAAAGACGAAAACAAAAAGGGAAACCAATCAAAACACCACCAGACCCAATCCATCTAAGAAAAAAGAACAAACCCACTGCCTGGTACAACACAGAGAAAAACAAATTACAAAATGACACCAAACAGTTGTATATCAATAACCACCCTAAAGGTTAGTGAAATGAACTCACCTGTCAAATGATACAGAGTGGCTGGATGGGTTAAAAAGCATAAACCAACCTTCTTTGTCATTTAGAGAACTCACCTTCTTTCAAAAGATATACAAAGACTCAAATTAAATGGTTAAAAAACTGTCAAATGGCAACTGATAAAAAACAGTAACAGTAACATAACAGACATACCTATATCAGATAAAATACTAAAAAACATAAAAAAGACAGGGACAGACATCATATAATGATTAAGGGGTCAATTCAGCAAGAAGATATAATGCTTACATACATCTGTGCACCAAATGATGGAGCATCAACATATAATAAGCAATCGTATTTAGAACTGATTAGAGATAACTACAGCAACACAATCATAGTAGGATAATACAGCACCCCACTGACAACTTTGGGCAGATCAACCAGGCAGAAAATTGACAGGGAAACACAAATTTTAAATGACCATTTGAAGCAGGTCTAATAGACATATATGGAACATGTCTTCCAATGACTACAGATTTTATTATCTTCTCAAGTGTACATGGAGCATTTTCAAGGATAGGAAGAATCAACATCATCAAAATGGTCATCTTACCTAAAACCATATAAAGATTTAATGCAATTTTTGTTAAAATCCCTCAGGCGTATTTCTAGGAAATAGAACAAAAATCTTAAAATTTGTGTGGCACAATAAAGGACTTTGAATAGCCAAAGAATTTATGAGACAAAATAAATATGGAGGGATTACACTCCCAGGCATTGAGTTATTCTACAAAGTTATAGTGATCAAAACAGTATGGTACTTTAATAATAACAGAGGGACATACCAATGGAATAGAACTGAATCACCAGAAAATGATTCACTCACATAGAGTCAGTTAATCTCTGACAAAAGAGCCAAAAGCATACAAGGGAGCAAGGAAAGTCCTTTCAATAAATGGTTTTGGTATAACTGGACAGTTGCATGTGAAAGAATGAAGCTAGATCACTAATACCATTCACAAAAATTAACTCAAAGTGAACTAGAGACTTGGATATAAGATCAGAAACCATAAAGTAATTGGAAGACAAAATAGGAAAGACATCCCATAACGTCAGAAGTCAGGTCACTGGGGACTCAACTCCAGCATCATGGGAAACAAACAGAAAATAGATAACTTGGACTACATGAAACTAAAAAGTTCCTTCATAGCAAAAGAATATCACCATACCCAAAAGGCGAACAACTAATTAGGAGAAGATATTTGAATTTCATTCTCTGATAAGGGCTTAAGATCTAAAATGCGGATAGAACTCATATAACTCAGTAACAGAAAAATAGGTAATCCAATAAAAAATTGGAGGAGGAGTTGGTGACGATATACTAATGGTTATCAGGCATATGAAAAGATGTTCCTTCTTACTGGATATCAGGGAAAAGCAAATTAAAACAGCAATGAGTTACCACCCTCCACCTGAGAGACTGGCTGTTATTCAAGTCTGGAAACAACAAATGTTGGCCAAAATGTGAAGAAAGGGAAACACCTTTACACTGTTGGTGGGATTGAAAATTGGTTCAATCCCTATGTAAAACAGTTTGGAGACTCTTCAAAAAGTTGAAGACAGAAGTCCCATATCATCCAGTCATCCCATTCCTGGGTGTTTATCAAAAGATAAAAAAATACTCAATCACAGAGAATTATGCACCCCCATGTATACTGCAATCCCATTCACAATAGCTAAGAACTGAAAACTCCCTAGGTGCCCAACGTCAGATGAATGGCTAAAGATGTGTTACATATATATATATATATATATATATATATATATATATATATATGTACAACCCTCAAAGGGTTGAAATCTTGTAATTTGAATCAGCATAGATGGATCTATGGCACACGAGGTAAGTCAAAAGGAAAAAGATAGATACCATATTACCTCACTCATAGATGGAATTGAATAGACAAAACAATGGAACGAAGCCAACTATTGCACACTTGCAACTAAACCAAGGTTAAATAGGGAATGGAATGGAGGGGTCAAATGGTGGCACAGCCCAAAGAGCCAAATGGTGAAACTTAGTGATTTGGTGGAGGGCAGGGTGTGTTGACAAGTATAAGAGGAGTAGGGAGCCTTTACACATTAGTTTAATTTAATGTGTAATAGTAAAAACAAGATTGAAAAAAATAAACAGAACCTCAGAGACTTATGTACTGTAACAGAATTTGTAACATTCTTGCTATAACAGTCCTGGAGGACAGTAGAAACAGGCTAAAAAGTAGTCAATATTAATGACTGAAATCTCTGAAAGTTTGACAGAAGATATAAATCTATAATTTGAAGAACTATGGAAAATTCTAAATAAGATAAGCTAAATAAATTAATTAAAAATCCTAATTAATCTTTTGAAAACTGAAAACATAGAGAAACTAGTGGAAACAGCCAGAGAGAAAATATTCTTGATCTATGGGAGGAAATAATTCAATAATAACAATTATTTTTATCAGAAAATCATGGAGACTCAGAAGAAGTGCCACAGCATTTTAATTGTTTTGATAGAATATGTCAATCCAGAATCTTATATCCTACCAAAATATCCTTTTGGAATGAAAGAGTTCTAAGTTATTCTCAGATGAAGGAAACAGATCCCTCCTTTAAAGAATGACTTGTAGAAGTTTTCTACACCAAAGGAGATACAATAGAAAGAACTTTGGGACATCAGAATGGAAATAAAAAATGACAATAAGCAAAAATATGAGTAAATACTGTAGGCATTTCTTCATCTTTAGGATTTTATTATGATTTGTAATTAAAGTTAAACTTATAACACTGATGTGGTTTCTAAATGATGTAGAACATTTATCTAAAGTAATTATTAATGGAAAATAGGGGATAAAAGTGGAGGCAACGTTTCTATATTTCATTTGAATGAGTAAAAAGACAACACATGAAGACTATGATAAATTATGTGGATAACATGTGATCCTCAGAGCAGCCACTAAAGCTACGCATAGATATATAGTAATAAATAATAGAGATGAAACAAAGGAAATTAAAAGAATGTTCATATTATCCACAAGAAGACAAAGCAAAGAAAATCAGAAAACAAACAAAACAAAATCAAAATGACAAACTTCAATTTATATATATATATATAAACATCTGTTCCTTGTCTCAATTTATAGCACTTCACAGATGCTGCATTTTTAATAATTTGAAGATTTATGTCAACCCTGTGTCAAATATTTCAGTACAATTATTTTCAGCATCATGTGTTCAACTTCATGTCTCTATTCCACATTGAATCAGCTATTTACTTTGCTTTCAGTCACAAAGCTATTGAACACAAAATATTAAAGTATAATGTAAAAATGACTTTTATATGCACTGGCAACAAAAATTATATGATATGATTTATTACCATATTTTCTTTAATGTGATAGTCAACTCACAGTCTCTCAGATATGTCAGTAGCTGCATGGAGATTCTCTATATATGCCAATTGTAATACTTAAATCAGCAACTCGGTTAAAATATGAAAACCTACATGCTGCCTTGAAAAACTGTTGGTAGTAGTTATAAAGTAGATGATTGAAAGTTAAAATTTAGGAAAAAAGATAAATGTATCTTTTCAAATATTACTCAAAGAAAAGCAGCAATGGCTATTATACATAGCATATAAATTAGACTTCAGAGCAACAAAAATTACCAGAGACAGTGGAAAAATATATAATGATTATAGTTTCATTCTATCAATAATATATTACAATTCTAAAGGTGTTTGCCCCAGGAAGCCCAATAGCAAAATATGCAAAGTAAAACCTGATGGAACCAAAGGGGGAAATAGAAATAGAAAAAAAAAATATATATATATACAAATGAAAACTAGTTTTTTTCAATAATTGATAGATTAAAACAGAAAATTAGCAAGAATACAGAACAATTCAAAAATATAACCAAGCAACAGGAGAGCTGTATTTCTAATCCTCTACACAACAGTTGAGTGCATACTTTTTCAAGTTCTCATGAACACATAAGGATACAGAACTTACATGGGGCAATAAAGCTAACTTCAGAAATTTAAAACATTTAAATTATACAGAGCACATTCACTGAACTAAACTAACCTAAAAAGTATTAAAATATAATAGAAAATAGCTCTAAACTCTTGGAAACTAAGCAGCACAATCCTAAATCCATGGATTTAATAAACGCCTCAAGAGAAATTAAACAATATTGAGTTAAATAATGAAAATACAACATATCAAATTATGTAGGACAGTTATAGCAGTACTAAGAGGAAATTTATAACAATGAATGTATACATTTGAGAAAAAGATATAGCTCATATCAATAATTTAAGTTTCCATCTCAGGAACCTATAAAAAGAAAAGTAGTGTCAGAGCAGCAAAAGGAAAGACATAGTAAAAGTAAAAATACAATCAATAAAATTTAAAATAGAAAACAGAAAATGGTAGTGATATGAATTTGTTTTCTGAAAAAGACTGACAAAGAAATGAGAAGATATAAAATACTAACATCAGGAAAGGATGAGGACTAACTCCACAAAATGTGTAGACATCAAGAGGATAACAAGAAATACAACACACATCAATTTGATACTCTAGAATAAATGGACTATTTCTTCAAAATAAAAACTATGACAATTCATCCAATGAAATATTTGAATAACTGACTTCTAAGGAAATTGAATTATTAATTTTTATTTTAATTCAATTTTGATTAAAATTCCAATAACATTAAAAGTATCAAAGTAAAAAAAACTAAAATAGCATGGAATCATAAAAGACTTCAAACTGATAGTGAATTCTGAAAAAACGGAATTATCTTGTTCCCTAACTTCAAAATACATTATTAAATGACAGCAATGAAGAGTGCAATACTGAAGCAAGAACAGAAATATAGACCAATGGAATCTCATCGAAAGTCCAGAAATAAACTAACACACAAACACACACACAATATATACATATATGTGTGTGTATATTCATATTTGTATTTACAACAAAGGAGTCATGAGCATGCAATTGGTAAAGGAAAGCATTTCAACAAATGATGTTAGGAAAATACAATAGCCACATGTAAAAAAATGACTAGACCTGAGAGTGAACCTATAGCAGTATATATAGATGTTGACTTGTAATGATGTGCCCCTGGAACTTATATTCTTATAAACCGATATTAGTTCAATATCTTTTTAAAAAATAGTAAAACTGGAGCCTTTCTAACACCATACACAAACACTAATTAAAATAGATTAGAGAACTTCATGTAAGATTGGAAACCATAAAATACTTAGATGAAAACATAGATGATATATTGAATTATGTTATCCCTCGATGTGTCATGTACTCCACTCCAATGGCAAATAAAAGAAAAAATAAACATATGGTACTACATCAAACTAAAAAGCTTCTGCACAGTAAAAGAAACTGTTATCAAATAAAGAAAAGACAGCCTTCTAATGGAAGACGTTTGTACATCATAAATCCAATAAGGGGTTATACTCAAAATATATAAATAACCCATACAACCCAACAAAAAATGGTCCAATCAAAAAATGAACAAAATATTTGCATTTCTTCTTAAGTATGATATGCAAATTACAAACATACATGAAAAACTGTTCTTCATCCTTAGTACTAGAGATATGCAACTCAAAAGAACAATGAGATGTTGCCTTACACTGGTGATATTAGCCTATATAAAAAGGCAAGAAACAAATGTTGATGAGCAGAGAAAGAAAGGGTCCCTCATACACTGTTGATGAAAATGGTAGATTGGTGCTGCCATTTTGCAAAACATTATGGAAATACCATAAAAATTAAAATGAAAATTTCTTATGATCCAGCAATTCCCCTTCTAGGTATGTAGCTGAAGAATATAAAAATATTAACTTGAAAGCGGTATGGTTATTGCAGCACTATTTAAATAGTCAATATGAAATCAATTAAAGTGCCCATCAGCAGATGAACGAATAAGGAATATATGGTATATATATGTATATATATACATATATGTATACACACAATGGAATATTACTTAGTCATAGAAATATGATGTCTTTCCTAACAACATATGAGGAACTCAAGGGTATTCTGCTAAGTGAAATAAGTTAAAGAAAGGCACATATTATATTTTGCCTGTATCTGGAATTCAAAGAAACAATGCAATTGAACTGACAGAATAAAGCTAAAATAAAACTTTGGACCTTGAGAGCAGAATTGAAGTTATCAGATGGGAGGGGTAGAGGATAGAATCCTGTGGTAGAAGGGGTTTGTGCTTATTATTTATTTTTCTTTCAGTTTTAATACATTTTTAATTTTTACTTTTTAATTTATTTGCTTCACAATGTTAAATTCATTTTGGGATATTGAAATTGCGTCTCAGATTATGTATCTTCCCACACCCATTATTGAATTATTCAGATTTCTTTCACCACCACCTTTGTCTCTCTTTCCTTCCCTTCCCCCTCTTTACTCCCCAGTAATCACAGTACTATGTCTTACTATTTATGCTGGGATTTTTATCATCATTTGTTACATTATATTCCACATATGAATGATACCATCCTGTATTGCTCTTTCTCTTTCTGACTTATTGTACTTAACATAGTCCCCTCCAATTCCATCCAGATTTTTTCCAATGGCAAAATTTCATAATTTTTAACAGCTATGTAAAATCTTTTGAGTATATATACCATAACTTCTCTAGCCAGGCTTCTGTTGATGGGCATTTTAGGTTGTTTCCACATCTTGGCTATTGTGAAATGTGCTGCTATGAATGTAGGGGTGAAGATTCTTTTTTATTATGGGTATGTATGCTATTTAAATGGGATTGCATTATCAAATGATAGATCCATCTTTATTTGCAAAAACTCTATACTGTTTCCCAAAGAAGTCTACTAGTTTGCATTTCCAACAACATTGCAGGAGGGCTCCTTTTTCTCCAACACTTGTCATTTCCAGTATTTTTGTTATATGCCATTCTCACTGGTGTGAGGTGGTATTTAATTGTAGTTGTTACTTGTATTTCTCTGATGATTAATGATATAGAGCATTTTTCATGTGTCTGTAGGACATTTGTGTGTCTACTTTAGATGTGTCTATTCAATTGCCTTGTTCATTTTTTGGAAAAGATTATTTTTTTGTTGTTGAGGTGTATGAACTCTTTATATATTTTAGATTAATCTCTTTTCTGTTGCATTTTGTGTGAATATCTTCTCCAATATTGTGCAGATTATGTTTTTGTTTTATTGGTGACTACTTCTTCTGTACAGAACATTTTCAGTTTGATATGGTCCCAACTATTTATCTTTACTTTGGTTTATTTTGCTGTGCTGTTCCTTCTCCAAAGACATCTTTGAGGTTGAGGACTTAAAATACTTTCCCCATAGTTTCTTCTAAGTATTTTATGGTTTTAAGTCATATCCAGGTCTCAGATTCATTTTGAGTTAACTTTTGTGTATAGCTATAATGAGTAATCTAGTTTCATTTTGTTGCAGATGTCACTATTTTTTCACCACCATTTGTTAAATAGACTTTCCTTACTCCAATCAATGCTCTTGGTGCTTGTTATAAATTAGTTGTCCACAGAGGTGTGGCTTTATTTATGGACTCCCAATTGGATTCAACTAATCAGTGTATCTGTTTTTGTTCTAGTCGATATTGTTTTGATGATGATCACTTTTGTAGTATAGTTTTAAGTCTGGGAGTGTGATCCCATCACTTTTCTTTTTTTCTCTTAAGATAACCATGACTATTTAAGTTTTTTTTTGTGATTCCATAAAAAACTGCAGTATTTTTGATCCATTTCCTTGAATAATGTGCCTGGGATTTGATGGGAAGCCCATTAAACCTATATATAGCTTTGGGTAGAATAGCTATATTGACTGTTAATTCTTCTAACCATGAACATGGAATTGTTTTCCAATTCTTTGTGTCTTCTGTTTCTTTTGCTAAGGTCTGTTGTTTTCATTATAGAGGTGTTTCACCTCCTTTGTTAAGTTTATTACATTTCAGTCATCACCCAAACCTGAAAGGAATGAATTCACCAATCAAAAGACAAAGAGATACTGAATGCATCAAAAAAGAGAATCCATCAATGTTATGCCTACAAGAAAGTAATATCGGATTCAAATATAAACATAGGCTGAAAGTCAAGAGCTATAGAAAAATATATCAAAGTAATAATGATAAAAGGACGTATAATACTAATATTATATAATACAAACTTCCAATTAGAACAGTATCATAAGGCAAGGGTGGATACTACATCATGTTCAAGGGAGTAATCCATCAAGAAGAGCTAACTTATCAACATATATGCACCCAATCCAGGACCATCTAAATATATAAAACAAATATTGACAGAGCTAAAGTCAGACATTGACACTTAACACAACAGTAGCAAGAGAACTTTAACACTCTTCTTACATTAATACATCATTCAAGCAGAAAATCAACAAAGAAATAAGGACCCTAATCAAAACGATAGATCACACGGACCTATCAGACATGGGTGTTTTACCCCAACGAGAAGAATACACATTCTTCTCAACCGTACGTGGAATATTCTTGAGGATAGACCATATAATAAGAGCATAAGGTTTAGTAAGATTGAAATTATGGATATTATCTTCTAGAATCACAAGGGAATGAAGTTAGAAATGAACCAAAAGAACAAAACTTGAAGAACCTCAAATATGTGGAGATTGAACAATATACTTCTGAACACTGTGGATCTTTGATGAAATTAAAAGTGAAATAGATACTTATTGGGAAACAAATGAAAATTCAAGGATGAACTGCCAGAATATATGGAATGTGGCAAGATTAGTTCTGAGAGGAAAATTTATAGCTATAGAAACACATCAAAAGTCAAGGGACAGCCCAAATTAGTTATCTAACCACACACATGAGGGAAATAGAAAGGGAAGGATAATAAAAAAATAAAAATGAGCAGAAAAAGGAAATAATAAAAATTAGAGCAGAAATAAATGAAATTTAAGTAAAAAAGAACATCCAAATGATCAGTGAATCCTACAGCTGATTCTTTGAAAAAATAAACAAAATTGATAAGCCCCCAGCTAGACTCACTAAGAAAAAGAAAGGGAAAGGAAAAAACACTAAGAGCAAAAATAAAAATGAAAGAGGGGAGATTATAACTGACATCACAGAAATACAAAAGATCATGAGAGACTATTGTGAATAATTATATGCTAACAAATTTGTCAGTCTTGAAGAAATGGATAGGTTTCTAGAATCCTATGACCTTCCCAAGCTAAACTAGCAGGACATAGACAACTTAGACCAATCACAAATGCAGAAAATGAAGCAGTTATCAAAAAAAAAAAACTCCCCCCTAAGTAAGAACCCATGTCTAGATAGCCTCACTAGTGAATTCTACCAAACATTCAAAGAAGCGCTAATTCCCATCCTCCTTAAACTCACAAAACTCAAGAGTAGAAAAAAAAATCCCAAATACATTCTATGAGACCAATATTACCCTGATTCAAAGATAGCTTTAAAAAAGAAAGCTATATACTAGAATTTCTGATGAATATGGATGCAAAAATCCCCCAAAAAATCCTAGCAAATAAATTCAATGACACATCTAAAAAATTATACACCATGATCAAATGGGATTTATTCCATGGTCACAAGATGATTCAAAATATTCAAATGAATCAATGCAATACACCACATCAATGAAGTAAAAATCAAAGTCCTCACGATCATCTGAAGAGATTCTGAAAAAGCATTGACAATATCAAACACCCATTCATGATAAAGAAAAACCCTTGCCAAAATAGAATGGAAGTCACATTGCTCAACATAATCAAAGCAATATTATTTTTCTCAGATTTTTGATAGCTTCTTTCCATTTGTGTAATAAAAATAAAGAGAAAGCAATGTTTAAATAACATAAATGTGAAAAAATCCCCAAACATAGTTTTTAAATGCTGATGATTTCATTAAAATTCAACCACATCTTGAAAAACTTATTCTATATAATCTCAAGAAATAGGAAAAAGAAAGTAAAGTTGCCAATAATTTTGTTTCCTCCAACAGGATGTATATATATATCTATATATATCTATATATCAATATCTATATCTATATCTATATCTATAATAAACCCATCATGCTGTATAAATATATTTTGAATATAAATATATGTATATACATACATATCTTACACACCATGATCAAATAAAATTTATTTCAGAAATGTCTTGTATCCAGAATGATAAAAACTCATAATGATAATATATAAAAAATTAAAATGTGGGCATAAAGATTTGAATATATTTCACAAATATCTAACACATGAAAAATAGCACATGAAAATTGCTCAAAATTATTATTCATCAAATAAACGCAATTTTAAATGTCAGTTATTTTTAAAGACTAAATATGCAACTATAATAAAGCTTAGCAATTATATTTATGGACATTTACCTCCGATAAATAAAAAACATATGGTTAAATTTCAGTACTTGAACATAAATCCTTATAGTCTCAAAATTGAAATTGCATAGATTTTCCTCAACATGTGAATGGTTAAACAAATTGCAGTATATCTATATCATGAGTGTTTACTCAGCAATTTCCTTGTTGAGAGATTGTACTGCAATTTTACAAGCTATTACCATTGGGACAATGGGTAAAGATTATGTATGACATCTCTATAATTGTTTCTTGTAATACATTTGCATCTGCAATTATTAAAAACAAAAATTTTAATTTAAAAATAACAGATATAAAAACAATTAGACAAATTCAAAACAAATACAAAGATGGGAAAATGTTAAAATATTATTAAATATGTAATAGTCCACACAAAAATTATAAACCTGGAAAAAACAAAACAAAACTGCTTTATATAATATTTTTAATATACATCCTTAAACAGAAAATACAGAAGGTTTGAAAGAAACAGAATGGTAAAAATAAAATGCACCATAAAAATATCTGAACTGAATGTTGATTTACTCTTCTTATGTCAGATTTTAAGAAGTAATAATAGAACCATAGATTGCCATTTCATATAATACTGAAAATATATAATTCCTTAATATGATACACCTAATAACACAATCTATGTACTATGTATCTATGTTTTATGTCTCTACTTATAAATCATCTATCATCTATCTAAACACCTGACAAATATTAGATGATAAATTCACAAACACTGGGGATTTTAACATACCACTCAGTATATGCTAGAAGTGCTAGTGAAAAAAAACGAAACAAGCTACTAATGTCACATAAATAATACTTTATTTTTCTTTAACAATACACATATACATTATATGTATTTATGTGTGTGTGTGTGTGTGTGTATATATATATATAATCATAAAATATTGTAGCAACAACAAAAAAAGTTTTTGAATCTGGAAGACTATTGCGAAGAAATTAGCATTTCCTTTAAATTGCTTGAAATGTTCTAGAAAATATGTATTAACTTTTTCTAAAGGTCTAAACATAAATTTTCTATTTTTCCTATGTAACAGAATTCCAACACTTACAACATCGGTAATACCAGAAGCAAACAGTAATGAAAATGTTTGCATTTTCTTTCCTGTTGTTACATTCCCCTAATGTTTGCATCAAGGCTTTGTCCAATTTGACAATATGCCAAGTGCATCAGGACCATGTCTAATTCTATAATTGGAGGGCTGTGAACACCATTATTGCTGCCTAGCAAATGTTACGATACAATTAGAGTAATAAGATGGGTAGCTTCCACATCTGTTAAATAGATACACGGTACATTGTGAATATGAGTTCTTGATACTTTTTAGCTTTCATTTACTTTTGGGTTAATCATCTACTAAGCTGAGCATGTAATGAAAACCATTTTTTCTAAATGATTTACAAGCCTGAGGGAATTTATTATTAGCAAATCTGTACGAAGTTGAATTTGTAGAGTTCAGGTCTGGTGTACAAAAAAAAAAAAAAAAAAAAAATGGCTGGGATGCAGAAATTGCTCAAAGAGGAACTGATGTGTAGATATGGAGCCCAAACCTATTTTTGAAATGATGCCACTCCTAGTCAAGGAATGCCAAGGATTGGTGGTTACCACTGATAATGTAGGATGAGGCAAGAAAAGATTCTACTTAGAATCATTTATGGAATACAGCCTGTTGCTGCTGAAAACTTAATTTCAGACATTCAACCTCCCAAATTGTGAGAGAATAAATGTCCATTTTTATAATTTTCTCAATTTGTGGTAGTTCATTATAGTAATTATAGCAAACTAATATATACCAAGCAAATATTTGCTTAATAAAATAGAAGACAAATTATACTTTTGTGTTAAGATGCTTATTTAATAATTTATAGAATTTCATTATGACTAAATATGGATAAATTTACTTTAGAGGAAAGTAAGAAAAACATGACATTTTATTTAATTTGTGCTTTGGAAAATTTTCACTTTCTTACTTTATATCTATAACTAATAAATTTTATTTGTATATAACTTTATAAGTCATAATCTTCATGATACAGACATTGCTAAATAATAATTAAAATCTGAAAACTACAAAACTATATCTTTTGAGCAAATACCCAGAAGTGAAATGGCAGAATTATATGGGATTTCCATCTTTAAATTTTTGAACAATCTCAAAACATTTTCCAAGGGGGTTGCACCAATTTGCAATCCCACCAACAGTGAGTTTTAGATATTAAGCCTTTGTCAGAAATGTGAAATGCTGATGTCTTCTCCCAGTTAGCAGATTTTCTTAAGTTTTGGTGATGTTTGCTTTCACTGTGAAGAAGCATTGTAGTTTGAATAGTACCAGTTGTTTATTTTTGTTTTAGTTTCCCTTGATGGTAGAGTTGAGTCCCCAAAAGCCTCTCTACAACTGATGTTATGGAAAATCTTTCCTATGTCATCTTCTAAGAACTTTATAATTTCTGGTCTTACATCCAAGTGTCCAGCACATTTTCAGTTAATATTTGCAATGGTGTTAGAGAGCGTTCAATCTTTTGCATGTAAACTGTCCAGTTTCCCCAGCACTATTTATTGAAGAGACTTTCATTCATTCATTGTATGATTTTGGCTCCTTTTTCATAGGTTAACTGCATGTGAGTAGATCAGTTTCTGCTGATTCAGTTCTACTCCACTGATCAGTACCTATGCTATTATTCCAGTACCATTCTGTTCTTACTACTATTTCTTGGTAATACACTTCAATGTCTGGGCATATAATCCCTACAGATTCGTTCTTTTTTCTAATGATTGTTTTGGCTATCCAGGGTCTTTTATTGTTCCACACAAATTTTAAGATTTTTTTTTGTTCTTGTTCTTGGAAATAAACTTGTGAGGAAGCATTAAATCTACATATTGCTTTGAATAAGATGGCCATTTTAATGTTATTGCTTCTTCCCGGTCACAAGCAGGGGATGTCTTTCCATTTCTTTGTGTCCTCTATTTCTTTTAAGAAAGACTCGTAATTTTCATTGTACCAGTCTTTTGCTTCCTTTGTTAGGTTATGCCCAGGTATTTTATTCTTTTAATTTGTATTTTAAATGGTGTGATTTTCATGATTTCATTTTCTTCTAGCATGTGGTCTGCATATAAAAATGCAACCAATTTTTGTGCAATAATTTTACAACCCGTCACTTTACTGTATTCATCGATTAGTTCTAGAAGTTTTTTGGCAGAGTTTTTAGGGTTTTCAATATATATAATCATGTCATCTGTGAACAATCATAGTTTTACTTCCTCCATTCTAATTTGGATTCCATTTATTTCTTTCTCTTACCTAATTGCTCTGGCTAAGACCTCCAGTGCAATGTTAAATAGCAGTGGTGAGAGTGGACAACCTTATCTTGTTCCTGACCATAGAGGAAATGCTTTCAATTTCAATGTTTTGCCATTGACTGATGTTAGCTGTGACTTTTTCTATGTGACCTTTATTATGCTGAGGCCTTATTATGTAACTTCTATTACATTTTGTGGAGAGTTTTTATTATAAATTGCTGTTGGATGTTGTCAAAATCTTTCTCTGCATCTATAGATATGATCATGTGGTTTTTCTCTTTACTCTTGTTGATATGGTGTATGATATTAATAGATTTACATACATTGAACCATTCTGGCATTCATGGGATAAATCCCACTTGGTCATGATGGCAAATCTTTTTGATGCATTATTGGATTAGTTTGCTAATATTTTGTTGAGAATGTTTGCATCTATGTTGATTTGAAATATTGGTGTGTAATTTTCTTTCTTGGTGACATATATGTCAGCTTTTGGTATCAGTTAATGCTAGCATCATAAAACACTTTTGGGAGAGCTTTCTGTTCTTCAATATTTTGGAAGAGCTTGAGAAGAATGGGTGCTAATTCTTCTCTGAAGTTTTGGCAGAACACATTAAAGAAGCCATCTGGTCCTGAGATTTTATTTTTGAAAAGACTTTTGATTACTTCTTCAATTTCCTGTGATTGTTCTTTTCAGGTTTTCCTGGTCTTCCAGGTTCAGTCTTGTTAGACTGTATTTTTCTAAATATCTGTCCATGTCCTCAAGGTTGTCCGATTTGTTGCATAGAACTGTTTATAGTAGTCCCTTATGATGTCTTGCATTTCTGTGATATGTATTGTAAATTTTCCCCTTTCATTTATGATTCTACTTATGAGAATTTTCTCTCTTTTTTCTTTGAGTCCAGACAATGGTTTGTCAATTTAATTTATTTTTTCAAAGAACCAGCTTTTGGCTTCATTGATCTTCTGGATTGTCTTTTCATTTGCTATTTCATTTATTTCTCCTTGAATTTTGATTATTTCCTTTCTTCTACTGATATTTGACTATATTTATTCTTCTTTCTCTGGTTCTTTTAAATGTAGAGTTGTTTATTTGAGATTTTTTCTTGTTTCCTGGATTGTAATTAATTTCCCTCTTAGTACTGCTTTTCCTGCATCCTATAGATTTTGGTAGCTTGTGTCTTCATTTTCATTTGTCTAGTATTTTTTAAGTTCCTCTTTGATTTCCTCTTTAACTCAAGAGTCGCTCAGGAGTATATTGCTTAGTTTCCAATTAATTCAGGGTCTTCTATCTTTCTTTTTGTAGTTTACTTCTAGTGTTGAGTCATTATGGTCATACAAAATGCTTGGTATGATTTCAATCTTCAAAAATTTGTTAAGAGATGTTTTGTGTTCCAGCATATGATCTGTCCTGGAGAATATTCCATGTGTGCTTGAAAAGAAAGTGAAATCTATAGCCATTGGGTGAAGTGATCAGTGTATGTGTATTAGACCAATCTGTTCCAGATGGTAATTTAAAGTGGCTGTTTTCCTGTTAATATTATGCCTGGTTGATCTGTACATTGCTGTAAGTGGGGTGTTAAAGTTTCCCACTCATATTGTGTTGCTGTCAATGTCTCTTTTCAATTCTAATAATACCTGCTTCATATATTTTGATGCTCCTTCATTTGTTGCATGTATGTTAATAACCATTATATCTTCTTGCTGGATTGATCTTTTGATCATTATATAACATCTGTCTGTCTTTTGTTATACTTTTTAAATGGAAGTTTGTTTTATCTGATATGAATAAAGATGTTCTTGATCTTTTGAGGATGCCATTCAAACATAGTATTGTCTTCCAGTCATTGATGTTGAAGCTTTGCTTATCTTTTGAAAGAAGGCAGGTTTCTTGAATGTAGTAGAAGTTTGAACTTTAATGCTTTCAGCCACTTTTTAATCTGTTCATCAAGTTGTTTGACTGACAAGTTCAGTCCATTAACATTTAGGGTGATTATTGATATGTAGCTGCTTACTGTCATTTTGTAATTTGTCTTCTATGCTTTTCTCCAGGCAATGGCTTTGTTCTTATCTTTCTCTTCTTAGTCCAGATGGGTACAGCTATATTTTGGTTGGTTGGCCTTTATGTTTTCTTCTTTGCTTTTTCCTTAGGGATGTATTTTGAGGCTACCCGGAGTTAGCATTAAGAATTCTATGTTTACTTCCTATTTTTATTTGAAAGCTTATTAGTCTTCCACTCATCCTAACTATCCTCTTTAAACTTTTTGTTCTCTTCTCTTCCTCCTCACTTTTTATATTTGCTGCTTTCTCTTTTTATGTGTGGTTACTTTATGCTTTATAGAGCATCCTTTAATAATTTTTGCAAAGCTATTTTTGTGGTGATGAACTCCTTTAACACTTTTTGTTTATCAAAAAAACTTTATCATTCCTTCAGTTCTGAGCGATAATCTCACTGAGTATAGTATCCTAGGTTGAAAATCCTTTTCTTTCAGCACTTTGACTATATCATGCCATTCCCTTTCAGTCTGTAGATTTCTTGTTGAGAAATACACTGACAATCTTTTGGGGACTCCTTTGTACATGATATATTTTTCTTTAGCTGCTTTTTAGAATCTTTATCTTGTGTTTTTGACATTTTGATGACAATGTTCTGGATGTATTTCTGTCTGAATTTCTTTTATCAAAATCTTTCAATTACCTGGGTCTGGAGGATAGCTTCATTTTTCACATTTGGGAAGTTCTGATCTATTATTTTTTCAAATATAGTTTCTGCCACTTTATCTCCTTTTAGGACCCCTGTGATGTTCCTTTTGATGCTATCTTGAAGTTCTTGAATGCTATCTTTGTTTCTTTTCATTTTTTAATCTCTTTACTGGTTTGCTTGATTGAGTTCCTCTGCCCTATCTCCCATATCACTGATTCTATTCAAAGCTTCATCCATCCTATTATTGAGTCCCTCTATTGAGTTCTTTAGTTCAGCTATTTTATTCTTCACTTCTTTGATATCTTACTTTACTTCTCCTCTTTCTTTTTTGATGGTCTCTTTTACTTTCTCTGTAGATATTTCTTTAAATTATCTACATCTGTAGATAATTTGCATACATGCTGTATTCGGATTTTCCCCTGGGTTTTTGATTGAATCTATCATTTCACATATATTTCTCTGTATATATATATATATATATATATATATATATATATTTCTCAGCATTCTGTTTATATTTCTGAGTGTTTGGTTTCCTTGCAGTAACGGCATTGTGTGGCCTCACCTCCTTATTGCAGTCCCAGATTTTGCAATCAGGCTACAGATCTGCCTCTGCCCACAGGGTGGCGCTAGTGGGAAATGTTGAGCTTGAGTCCCTTCTGGGAGACTACTATCTTCCTTTAATTCTAGAGGTAGGAAATCCAGTGGGCTGAATACCTGGTGCGTGGGATATCTGGTGGGTGGATCCAGAGGCTCCAGCACAAAACGGTGTTTAGTGGCGTTGAGGGTTGGGTATTTCCCTAGTTACCTTCCGGTTATGGTGGCACTCAGCATAATTTCATCACACAGGATCCAGCTCAATCCCTGGGGTGCTGACTCTTTCCACCCCATGCCAAAGTCTTCCCCACCTCCATGTTCCAGACCTGGTGGACTTGCTCCTTGCTGCCTATGCACCAGGTCTTCAACCTTTTCGCGCCCTCCCTCAGCTCCACCCCAGCGCTGTGGCTCTTATATAGAGTTTCAAATCTGAGGTTCAGCTGCTAGCAGTTTTCTCCTACACTTTGGCAGCAGGATAGCTGGAACTACAGCTCCTGCTGTTCCTCGGTATTCGTCTGAAAAACAGGTGAGTTTCTCATTCCTCTGTGTGTGTGCTGGGGGAATCTGAATCGTCTTCCTTTGAGGTCACCATCTTCCTTCTCTCTTCTCACTGATTTTTAATAGCCTTTGATATCTATTTTATTTCTGCTGTTTTATTATTTCATTCCTTCTACTAAATTTTACTTTCAAATTTTCTTTTGTTGTTCAAGTGAACATTTAACTTTTTATGATTCTTTTTTTCTCAGGTGCAATAGCATTGCTATAAATTTCCCTCTTAGTACTGCTTTTGTTACATCCCTAGGTTCTGATAAGTCATATGTTCATTTGCATTTGGCTCCAGTATTTTTAAATTTCACTTTTGATTTCCTCCTTGATCCAATAATTATTCAGTAACTTGTCATTTATTTTCTATTCCTTTTTGGTTTTCCTTTCTTTCATATTTTGGTTGATTTCTAACTTGATGTTATTGTGATTTTTAAAGATGTTAGGTATGATTTCAATCTTTGTAAATTTACTGACATGATTTGTGTCCCAATATGTGTTCTATCTTTGGAGAATGTTCCATAGCACTTGCAAATAATGTTTAGTCTCTTATTTGGGGTTAAGTCCTCTATAAATATCATTTAAGTTCATCTCATCTCATTTGTTACAGTCTATTATTTATTTATTCACTTATTTGTTTATTATTTTCTCTCTGGATGATCTGCCCTTTAGTGTGAGTGGGACATTAAAGTCACCTACTATTATTTTGTTGCTGTCAGTGTCTCTCTTTAGTTTTATTAATATTTCTTTAAATATTTAAGCGTTCCTATATTATGTGAATATATATTAGTAAGTGTATGTCTCCTTGTTGTATTAATATTTTTATCATTATATAATGACCATATTTACCTTTTGTTACCTTTTTTAGCCAGAAGCTTATTTGATCTGATAAGATCATATTGGTTCATATTTGTAGAAATTCTCTGTTGGTTTGGAGTACCATTTTCTATCTCTTGATTTTAAATGTATGTTTGTCTCTATAACTTAATAAGCAAATATCATATAGTTTAGCTTTGCTTTTTAATCCTTCCTATCATTCTGTGTCTTTTAATTGGTGAATGCAATGTTTTTATATTCATGGTGATTACTGATACTTGAGAACTTGCTATTGCCATTTTGACATTCAGTATTTCTTGTTAAGAGAGTCTTGTGGAAGTAAATTCCTTTAGCTTTTGTTTGTCAGGGAAAAATCTTTATCCCTCATATCTGATTGAAAATTTTGCAAGATCTAGTAATCACGGCTGCAGTTTTTATCTTACGGTATTCTGAATACATTATTCTATTCTCTCATGTAGAGTTACCACTTAGAAGAATGATGATAGTCTGATGGGAGTACCTTTGTATGTTTCTTGTTTTTTTCCTCTACCACCTTTATTATTCTTTCTTTGTTTTGTACTTTTGATAGTTTCACAAATATATGTTTTTGTGTAAATTTCTCTTCATTCAGATAACCAATATTTCTGTTGACTTTATTTGTATATTTATTTTATTCACCAAGTTTGGGGTCTTTTAAGTTATCATTTATTTTAATGCAATCTCTCTTCTCTATCCTAAAATTCTTGGATAACTATTACGCTTATCTTGCATTTCTTAATGAAGATAGATAGCTCTCAGAGGGTTTCTTTACTTTTATACTATTTAAATTCTCTTTCTTCTTCTGTCTGGCTACTTTCTACATTTCTGTCCTCTAGATACTAACACTTTCCTCCATTTGGTAAATTCTATTTCCGTATCATTTTTTTGGTACTCTTGATCTATTTTACTGCATGTATCCTCCTGAATTTCATTAGTTTCTTTTGTAAAATTTCATTTTCTTTCTTGCTAATTTTATTTTTGAACTTGTTGATTTGTTTTGCTGCTTCTTTTACATCTTTCATCTGTTTTCTCAGTTTTCTTTTATCTCTTTGAGTTTTTATGGTAGATACTTTGAATTATTTATCTACTAAAAAGATCTAATCCTTCATCAAATGGATTTCTGATGAGGTGTGGTCTCCTTGTGATGTCATAATACCCTGAGATTTTGAAGTATCTTGAACTTTTACTTCCCCAATTGGATCTTTGTAGCTAAACTGATTTCTGTTGTTATTTCATTAGCAGGTGGCACTATGGTTTTGTTTTATATTTTTGAATTTTGTGGTCTTCCATCATAAAGTTTTCTTGGTTAGTCAGAGAATTGGATGATAGCCTCTGGGTGAGGGAAAGACATGTAGGGAATTAATATTGTTGTGGTCCTCAAGAGTAGGGGAACATTTTTATGTGGTATATTTGGGGTCCTTACTGTATCGGGCCCTCTGTCTCCTGTGATTATAGAGCTCTTCTCACCTAGAACACTCAACCCAAGGGTTCAGTGAGAAATGCTCCTCTCTTTTATGCTCCCTATTCCCAACCCATGTGGGAACTGGGATTCAGACCTAAACTCCTTTTTGGGCCAAACTCAAACCAAGCTTATGGCACTAACATTTGCTCCTCCCTTCCTGAGATTCAAACATGAACCCACTGCTTTGTTATTTGGTCCCAGTGACTGCCTGTGTCCCTGACTCTCCCACCACCTTAGCCTCCATCTTCCCACTCCCTCTGGCATATTTATTCCTTTAGACTCACATTCAAGCACCCAGAGATCTATAAATCCTCAGGCAATCACTTCAATGCAGTCACTGTTGTCCCTGAATTGCTGGACAAGCTGTGTTGTTCTCTATTGATTTTGCTTCCATGGAGAAAGGTTAGTTATGTACCTTAGATATAAAACATGAAATGATCTCAGGTGTCATCTCCCTGAAGATCTGATTAAAATTTTCTTAAGTGCCATTGTTTGATGAAGCATTGTGGGTTGGTGCTTTCACATATAGAATCACATTCAAGTTTCCATTTTTTTTTTTTATTTTCTGTTTTTGAGATTTAATAAGCAGCAAGCTTTTCATGTTTTTGAAGATGGCAAGATTTCATTTTCTCCTAAGTAATATTCCATCATTTATATGTACCACATCTTTTCTATTCATCTATTGATGGGCTCTTGGTTCAGTTCCTTATTTGGCTCTTGTAAATAATATTTCAATGAACATGAAAATACAGATAGCTTTTCAGTATCTTATTTTCATTTCCTTTAGATATTACCCAGACATGGGATTGCTGGATCACAGGGAAGTCCTATTATTAACTTTTTTAAGGAAGTTCCATACTGTTTTCCACAGTGGCTATACCAACTTACATCCCCATTCATAGTATACAATGGTTGCCTTTTATCCACATTCTCACTGACATGGTATTTGTTATCTTCCATATACTAAATATGCAGATAATTATGTGATGCAGGCATTGTTGTGGTACTGGTAAGTTAATATAGGTGTTCTGAGGAGTAATAATAGTTTGTCTGTAGTGACATTTATTTTGTTCTAAGTGCTGAACTAATCATTGAATAATCACTACCAGTTCATGTGGGAAGAATGAGTACTTTCCTATTGCAGAGGTGAAGCAGCTGAAGCTTAGAGAATTAAGATGATTTGCTCCAGGTAACATTTCTATAAAAGGAAGAGAGACGATATAAAACCAGAACTTTCTGTCTTTAACACTCATGCTTTGAACCACATATTTGTTGCTTCTTCATGTAAGAAGACTTCTTTGATTTCCCCGGTTTTAGGATACAAGTTTATACATGTTGGACTTTGTATAAATGGATGAAACTTAGAGTCTCATCAGTAATATTTACATATGCTATATTCTTATTTCTATTCTAAGTGTGCAATAAATATAATAAATCTTCACCACAATTTGGAATGATTCCTTTATGTAATAGAAATATAATTTATTTGGCATCCACCCTATTCCTTCAAAAATTCAATAAATATCAAGTTTGCCCATACATTTACTTTTGCATTGTTATTGTCTCCAACATTTACTCATCATTAAATTCAGTCTCCAAATCCCTTATTCAGCCCACACTCTCTCTAACCAGACTGAGTATCCAAAAAATACAACTGGTGCCAAGTAAAGTAGACTTTACCAGCACTACTGGTGAGAATGTTCCATTGGTGGTAATCTGAAATCTTCCTACCACTTTCCTTTGAGTTCATCCCTGAACTCATTAACAAATCACTTCCCAGATATTGAGCCAATATCTGGTGCTCTGTTAAATGGATACTAAAGAGTATGTATGCAAGGATTTTCTTCACTTGTCCTCCCCAGTTTCCTGAGACAAATACAAAACAGTACCAGATGGAAGAGATGACTTCTTAGGACCCCGTTGCCAGTTTATTATAGCTTAGATCACAAATGACTAGAGAGAATGGGACTTGTTTCTCTCACACTGTTGTTAGGCTGTAAAGAAATTGATACAGAGATTGGGCATTTTAGTTTAGAAAAAAAAAACTTCAAAGTAGGAAAGCTTGGCAAAGATACCAAGAAGAATCTTCCTTTCTGCTTTCTTGGAGTACAAATGTGTCTATGAAATAAAATATTTGCACACCAATTTTGGAGGGTAAAGTGTTAAAAAATAAAATGCAGCAAGTATCAGGATAATTATTCTCTTGTTATAGATGAAGTTTTATAAAGCTGAAAAATAATTACTGGTGATTTAAGTGAAAAATATCTAGCACAATGATTTATATATATATATATATGTATGATACATAACAAATCTTTGTGGAGAAAATGAATAAATAATGAGAGGAGAAAATGAATGATCAACATGTAATTCTTTCCAATCATCATTACTTATCAAGTCACAAAATATACATCTTTTTTGGAGTTCCTCACTGAATTCTGCTCAGTTTCATGTACAACATGGTCACTGAGTCAACTCTATATTTCTAGAGAATTTATATATATATATATAATTTACATAATATAATACTATATATGTGTATGTAGCATGTGTGCATATACATATATATATACATATACAGTATCAATACCATAAGAAAACAAGCTATCACAAATAGTTCAAAATAGTCCATTTCTATTATAAAAAAAATAAATTGATTATAACCGGGTATAACTGGGAGACTTCCAGGTTTATCCCAACTTCATATGTATCTAAAAATTGGAAGACTGTCAGATGTCTTATTACGTAAAATTAATGCATATTGTATAACTAAAAACTTAAACATATGGGGAAAGCAATGCACTCTTAGTGCCAGTGATCATGCATGAAAGTAAATGAGCATTAATCAAGAATTTGCAGTGAACTGCTATAAAACTTAGCAAATTTTTCCAAAATAAAAGCGCAAATCTAAATTATTTTTTCTAACCAAAAATTATTTCACATTTGAGCAATTAGAACATTGCTTGTCTGTCATTGATTTTGAGAAAGAAAAAGACTAGTTGAATAGGTATGTGATATTTTTCAGTAAATAATCACAGATTTTAAAATGCCATAAATTACAAATTGCATTTATTACATTTTTAAAAAACAGTTATTTCAAGACTCAAATTAGCTACTTTTTAGAATTCATATTGCTGAAACTTGATGTATGTGGATTTACAAATATTGTCTTAAACCCCCTAATATATCTCCATTCCCCAAGGATTCTGCAGTTTTAGATAGAGATGATTAAGATTCTCTAGAAAAGTTTTAGCTTTACATTTTTGGCATGCATTTCAGTGACTAAAAATATACCTTTAAAATGAGTTAATTGTAATCTATGTGATATTTAAAACTCCCCAATTCCTAATATGACTAAGACTAAAATAATTTTCTTATCGACAGTAATTTAGACTTAATCTTCTTCAGAGAAAATAGATTTTAAGCATAGATGTATGAATTAATGCCTTTTTAAAACTCAAAGAGTCATTTATAGTAGACTCAAAGAGTTTACTATTTCAAAGTAGGGCAATTCATTACATCTTTACAAGTTATCAATTAAAGTACCTATGAGAAAGGAAGAATTGTTTAAATATCACAGGAAACATCCCTTGAGGGATAAAGGACAAGTTGGGGTCCGTCAGTGATCTGGTCAACACATGGCATGATGGAAAATCGGTGGCAAAGAGACAATAGACTCCTTAAGGTGAAAGCCAGTGGATGAAATTAAGTCTAAATGGTCCAAAACAGCTTAGTGGAGAGGCCTGAAGTCCACATTTTTACTCTTCTTATATAATAGCTGTCAAAGATATTATTTTCTGATATTTATGGTTAAAGAGACGCTATCACCTGTGGTGGTTATAATTTCTGCCAATTTCATTTGTGCCAGTTTTAAGAGAATGTATTCATTAATAAACTATCTTTAATAATTTTTAGCATTTTATAATATCTTGTTATATTGACAAAGGAATCAGAGATTCCACAGAAAGACTTAAATAATAGAAGTCTGAGATCTGGGCTTTCTTATACAACCTTTTAAAATAGTCCAATATTATGGCCACAGTTTCAGGTTCACCAGACTCCCTTCTCTTTAGTAAAATCTTTTGTCTAATCTCTGGCTTACATAAGTGACCTGAACAGACTGTGGGAACTCCCTCATATTAAAGCCTAATGTCATGCTAAGTTTTTTCAAACAGGATAGACAGAAAACAACTATAAATCAAGCTGTTCTTTGTGAATCAAATTCAAGATCCCCTTGTGTGGCGAGAAAAATAGGGATGTTTATGACTAATGAAGGTTATAATAATAACTGTATCAGACGAGAGACTAGCAGAAACTGTTGGATGGAATCTATGTGGGGAACAAAAGTACTAAAATATTGCTTTTGGAATTTGTGAAGAAAAGCACACTACTTCAAAATCAAACCAACAAACAAAACACTCTATTCAGCAGAAGTAATTAAATTTTTGTGGGTAATAATGTCAAATACTCTTATTTTCATCTGAATTATATTATTTCTTAAGAATTATAAAGATAAATATATCTATCACGTGTCTGCATGGAAATATAAATAGGTCAGCATGAATTGGAAGTTCTTCAAAGCAGAAATTGCAAAATAATTCTTTATTCTATCTTGTAACTGGTGGTTCTTACCAGACTTAAAAAGAATTGAACTTGAGTAATAGCTCCATTAGAGCTCTTTTCCAGGAGTCAGTTCCTGTGGTCTCACTGGATCCAGCTGCTGATGACTCACAGAGGAAGTGGTAGAGATTAGGGTGTATGTGGGGTGGTGGGGGAAATCAGAGCAGCACAGACATAAAGCAAATCAACCAACCATTACCTTTTGTGCCAAACAGAACAATGGCTTAACTACTGTGGTTTAGAATACTCCATCTTATTCCACTCATTTATGCTATTCCTGTTGGAGGGACCACCGGGAAACCTGTGAACCACTATGGAACACACACCGGAGTCCACGGCACATCTCAATTAATATTCCCTTCTGACTCAGCTAGAACAATGAAGAACATCAAACAGTTTAATCTCCGGCAATAATTCCTTTTGTCAGGTTGAGAGGTTTTTCCCCCTGAATTAGGTTTTAAGATCGGATTTTCAAAATTAGTTATTCTACCTATTGTAAAGCAGAGAGCCCACATTTTATAAACACATGCATACATCTAGGTAGAAAATAATGAAGTCTATGTGTTAGCTGAGGCATTTTTGTTATCAGTAATTTTTGCTTGCTCTAAGCTAAAATCAGTCTTTCATTAGCAAACAATTGTAACCAAACTACACAGTTGTTAAAACTCTTCTTTCAATTTTCCTTAAAGGGTTGGAAATGTAAATGGTCTTTATATCACCCAGTAGAAGTAAATTTGATCAGGAAGATTTTAAAAGACTATATTGCATGTTCTTAGCTTAGTTACTGATGAATGGAAGCATTTATGGGTTAAAAAATTACACGTTCTCAACATTTATAAGTATATACATATATACATATATATAATAAACATAAATACATTTATTGGAGGGATATGTATTATTGTCTCATCGTTTTGTTTAACCCAAATGAGCTACGAACACTGACAAGTGTAGAGAGCAACTTAACTCCTTATCAGTTGTTTAAAACAAAAAGATTAAAATCACTAGTCTATCCTGAATCCCAGTATTATTTAAAAATTTTGATAGTATCAGAATGCTAATTAAAGGATGAATTTTTTTATGATCAGTTACATATAGGGCAATGACTAAGAAATTATATTTAAATCATATAACTATTAGAAAGTGTGGTTTTAATGTTTGATGGGTGTTTTTTTTCTCTAATAAGTGATAATATCTTAAAACATTATATACATAGGCTGTCTAAAATAATATCTGCAGTGTATTTTCTAAAAGTTAGTATATTCTTTTTTTATAACAATGCAGGAGAAAGCACAATCTTTTGATGCTCTTATACAAAATACAAACCCTTTGTGTGAAATGATTTGTAGACACAATATTCATGTTTTATTGACATGTAGATGAAATGTTTTTGTTTGTTGATATAAATAAAGGAATATTTTATTTTTTAATTCTAAAAAAATTAACTTGGAAATATTAAACAATGCCTATTGATCTGATTTTATTTAAGAGATTATTTCACCAAGTCCACAACAATCAAATAGTAAAATATTTTAATACAAATTATTTTAAATTACTTATAATTGCAATTAGGTAATATTATTCAAATGGATCAGTATCTTATCATTTTGTCAGCACAATTTTTTGATTGATGTATATTCCTTAGGCTACCTCTAAGTACATTTTAGAATCAAAAAAATTGAAATATTAGACATAAATATTGAACATTTTATTCATGTTTTTGAGACAGTAAAATCCATTTGAGAAATTTTCTGAAATCAGGGAACCAACTCAATCAAAATTTCAGGTAATGTCTGATTTGTTCAGACATGGAAAACTTGTACTTGCACTAAAACATTATTCATTGAAGTTTTGAAATAGCAAAGCTAGTCTAAACACCTATTCTCAATCTTTGGATTTCTAGTTGCACTTAGTCCAATGCAAAATACGACCTGATGTCCATGTGAACTGGTTTACCTGAGATGTTATTCATGTGAATTCTCAAAGCAAGATTTACAAAAGTTGGTGTGCCCCGGTGGTGGTGCAGCAGATAGGTCATCACTTCCAAAGGAACAGGAAACAACCAGTATGAACTAAATAAAGATAAAATAAAGAATAAAGATGCTTCTTTCTCCTTCCTCCTTTTACTTCCTTTCTACCTGCCTGCTTGCCTTCATTCCTGCCTGTATCTTTAAAAAAAAAAATTTTTACGGAAGTATATTAAGTCTTCACAATATTCTGAATTTACTGAGTGCTTAAAAACCTCATCTGGGCCTAGAGCCCAAGAGACTGCATCAGTTTAATTAGGTACTTTATTCCTGACAACTCTGTACTGCCAGTTTCTCATACAGTGTAGAGAGAGAATTTGAATGGATGTGTCAGCTGATCATCAACTGTGGTCTGCGATCATAGGTTTTCTAAGAAAAAGGTTGAGAGTTTGGAGGAGATGTCATGAATGGGTAATACCAATGTGTAATAAATGCTGTATTAACAAAAGTGTCTATTCAATAAACATTGTGCACTTACCATGAGCAAGGCATTTTGTCCAGCCATTTACAAGGGGATAATACATAAATAAAGAGACACTTTTTGGACATAAATCAACAATTTTGATAGTTTTTTTACCTATAAAGATGCCATTTGCATAGAGTTCAACTATATACATGCTCATATATAATAATGAAAGTACATTACAACTACTAGTAATTATTTATTATTAAATTTTCAAAGAAAAATTTATTTGCTTCTATAGGAGAGTTATCAGATATTTTTCTAATATTTCTGTCTCTTTTAAATAATTTTAGAGCAAACATACAGTACTTTTTATGTGGCTTCTTTGCAAGAAACACAACCCTGCACCTACCCAACACACAAATATTTTTTATCCCATACTTAATGAAGTAATTTAATATTTAATAAAGGTACATTGAATCAAAGTAAATTTTTTCATATTCTCATATATGGATTCATGATGCATGTTTTTACACATGTATGTTTAAACTCATATATCTTGAATGCACTTTATAGACTTCAGTATATTAAATAGGTTAAGGGACTTTATGTCCACAATAAAGGTCAGAAAACTTCTTTATTTTTTGATCAAGAATTGCTGTGCTTGATTGGCTGATTGCTTGAAACAATGAATATTTGTTTAGTTTAAAAATATGTGTGTGTCTGATTGAGTTCATATAACCTATTGATATGTATGCATAATCATTCTGTGAATGCATACAATATCTTACAAAAGTTAAAATGAAAATGTCTAAAACAAAAAATTTAAGTATTTATTAATGCTACAAATTTATCGCTAACATTCAAATAATATTTAATGGAAGAAATGTCATTTATTTTTATACACTCTTGAAGAATTTTTTAGTTCAATGATTTTAAATAAAGATATTTATCTGTCACTAGTTTCATATTAAATTTATTTTGATACTTGCTTAATGATTGTTACCACCGAAGATACTTCTCAAAGAAAGGCAAGTAGTCAAATGGGAGAAGTACATTATTGGCCTCTCATACTAAATCACAATGCTAATTTTTCAACCCTATCTCCAATTATGCAAAGATTTTTATTGAAATTCACTTGCACTTGCGTGATGAGTATGTTCAGCTGCATTTTCTTTGCAGGAATCTTATAAAGTCACTTCTCAATTTTGAGGGCTAGCTTAATTAAAACTCAACAACGTAGTCCACAATTTCACTTAACTATGCTTTGCATGGTATGCCATAAAAATAACAAATGCCTGATGATTCTTTCCATGAATAGCTCCATGTCGTGCATTCCTCATGTGCCTTACAACACATGTATATCCACTTAACATGTGTCTTCTGTGTGGACTCTTGACTAAGAACATCTTGAGGTCAGGGATGTCGATTTCAAAATAAACAATAACGTTTCATGTGTTTCTTATTTTTAGATGAATACATATGTAAATTTATATATGTATAATTCATATATGTAATTTAATATTTGAATATTTTATGATACATCAAAGATTACCTAGCTTTCCTTTATGGATGCACCCCACTTCCTAGACAATGGGCCACAATCACTGCAAATATCTAACTCACAAAGCCTACCAGATAAATAAATGCTAAATTCTTTATCAGAAATAACAAATGCTGCCAAAATATTAATTTTGTTCATTTTCGTTAACTTGTATAGGTTAAAAAATTAAGTCAAATCTAAACTAAGAGCCTGTTTACTGGATCCAATAAATTATATATAAATAATATTTATAACTCCAAGGTGGTATAAGGCATATTCATTAGTCTATTGACTGTTACCTCCTAACTTATATTTGTTCATAATTAGTAAAAATTCAATTTTAATAGCCAAACCAAGTATAAATTGAAGTGTTTCTTAATAAAACTATATTTTTCCAATTTGAAACATTTCCATATTTTTCATTTAGAAATAAATATTAAATTTATTTTTAATTTGTCATAATTTATGGCATACATCCTTATGCCATAATATTATGCTCTAATGATTAATATGACTAAATTTGCAAACAGTGAGGTTGCTATAAAATAACTTTCCCTAGATCTTTTAGTCAAAAATTAAATGTCTTGCTCCTGTCATTCCTACATTGTCTTTAAAAAAATAGATAAATAACCAAAAAAAAAAAACACAACTCCTACACATTAAATATTTAATAAGTTATCTTCAATAGCTGCTGTGCTCACTCATGACAATTTCTAATTAATTTTAAATGACATTTAATAGCCATTGTCCTAACAAGTACAGATGAATTAGGAGGCATAACGCTTATATTGTATAAAGAATGGACTGCGTAAACTCTCAAATTAAATCCACACTGTAGTCAAAACTCATTTGATGTTTGCATTTCCTACTTTGCAGATGAGATGGTCTCAAAAGGCAGAGTAGGCTAAAAATGTGTTGGACAACTCTATAAGTACAGTCTCAAGACTCTTGTCATCTTAGCTGTCTAAATTACTTCAACAAGACTCAAGGGATTTTAAAGAGAAGAAATGACATGACAAACAATTATATTCTAACACTCTATTTATAACAATGCCCTTTCAGATTATTGTTCCTCCAGACTGACACATCACTGTAATCCCAGAGATGAATCAAGGGACTTAGAGTTAGATCATGCACAGCTTGTAGGCAAAGAAAAAAATACGAATGAAGAGCTGACATTCAGGAAATATAGAGCGACTCAAGGATAAATTCAGCTGGGATGAGCTTAATTTATCAATGTCAATAACAACGGTGAACACATCGCAAGAATACATGCATATTAATTGAAAATAATTCAGATTAAATCACTGCAGTTTGACATTTTGAGATAGGCACTTTATCTTTTTAAGAAAAAGAGCACTATAAAATCTTCAATCTGAAAACACATCTTAATTGCATGTTATCACCTCCTAATTGCTTCTATATTATATTAAACATTTTGCTAATTACTAGCCTGATCATGGTGTAAATAGCTTGAGGCAGGAGCTCACATTTAGATGAAGGGTACCAGGCAAAGGAAAGCCTAAAGGAAGTTTAGCATTCGGTGGATTCTTGGAATTGATCTTCTTCTGGACTATCCACCTTTAACTCAAGTCTTTGTGAGATAAAATAATAATGAGGTGATCAATAAAGAGAAGATCAATGATGTTTATTAATGTGTCAGATTCTAATATTATTCTTGGAAAAAGTTTTGTTCATTCCCATATTATAGATCTGCTCTCACTATATGATAAAAACAGGTTTAGAGATGACAATATGGCATCTACCTTTTACCTTGATCTTTGGGATTTTGTCAGGATAAGGCTTCTAAATATCTATTCCTTATATGGAATCTTTGGCTGATATGTATGTATAAACATCTATCTATCTACCATCTATATAAACATATATTTTTATACATAATACATATATGAGAGAGAGAGAATTTTTCCTCAAAGCAATAAAAAAAGTTAGAGTGGCTAAAATGTCAGTGATTGAATTGTAAACATTTCTTTAAGAAAAAAATTAACTGAAAAAGTGATTGTATTTTCTATATCCTTTAAAATATGTGCAAACAAGAAGGTAATAATTGGTAGTAATAATTGGTAAAGGTCTCATTGGTAATAAATAAGCAAAAACAGTGAAATTGTGCTTTGACAGTAAGCTTGGTAAAAGTTTTCCTCAACTATTTTTCATCCCTTCTTCTCCTCCTTTAATTCTTAAATAATAATGCCTATTCTTTGCATGGATTTAAGTAATTAAGATGTTTTAACAGTATTTTCATGAGGAAAATTTACCTAAGCAATAAAAAGTTCAAAGTATTCCAGACAGATTACTATATCTAGTTCATTTCTAACAAATTTTTCTTGTGGAATTAATATTGAAAAATGTCTTATGAAATTTTTACCATCATCATCATAGCATTATTAATTACATTATCAAAACAATGATACAACAGAAAATTTTATACAACGGATCCTCAAATAACATTTTCTCCATGGGGAAAAAAAATTCTGTACTATGTTGAGTGAAATGACATTTCTGAGGATCAACTTTCATTAAGGTTTCAATTAAAGTTACAATTTATAAGAATCTGTTCACTGTGAAGTGAGAATTTACTGTACATTGTGATAAGAAATTGGGGGTGTTTTTTGATTATTTTGCTATTCCTCTTTTCAGGAACATGACAGAAATGCATTTTTCCTTCTTTCTTGAAATTGTATCTTATCATGTGACTTTCAAACAAACTTTTGTGAACTGAATTATGCTCCTTCCCCAAATTAGTGGTTGAAGTCTTAATCCCTGTTGGAACTGATTTTGGAGATAGAGCTCTGGAGTGGTAATTAAAATTAAATGACATCAGAGGGTGGGCCCTGTCTTCTCTCTGTCTCCCTCTCTCTCCATCTCCCTTTCCTCATACAGAGAAAAGGGAAAAAAATCACAAAGGACAATATTGCATGAGCAACAAAAAAATAAATATTTTTTATTAGACTCCTGAGTTTTGGAGATTTTTTGTTACCATGGCATGACACTACATATATATATATATATAATAACTGGGTTTTAAAAAAATCTGTTTTAAAGGATATTTGTTGTTTAATAAGCAAAAACATTCTGTAATACATAAAATAATACAATTTTATTATCAGTAAAGTTATTAGGAATAAGATAGATTGCTAGTCTAATCCAGCATAAATGGCTTAATTGTCAGAAAAATTTGAGTTACTTTCTTTTCTATAGCTATTTTCTTCTTTTTTTACTTCTTGTGTGTGTCATAAATTCTATTTTCCATATAAAGTTTTTCTATGGGTGTATGTTTTTGTTTCATCTTTTTTTGTTGTAATTGTCTCTAAATGTTTGCCTTATTGATACTTTATAAAAACCTTTGAAAGTGATTCTTCTGATTTCTGTTTTCTTTTTGTTAATTTGGTTATACTCTCTGCACCTGGTCAGGTGATTTCCATGCTGCCATTGATCTTTTTTTATTATCCAGAGGACAAATGATCATCTTCAATAGAGAAAAAAAATAACGAGGAGGGAGAAATCAATTCCTCTTCATGCACTGAATGATATTTGCCTGATCATATTATCAGCTTATTAATTTCAATCTTTGTTAACAGCTTTTATGTCATTCCAAAAGATCTTTCTTGATAAATATTGGCCTCTTTTGCTTGCATTTAATTATCTATAATATGTCTTAATTTTATGGCAGAAAAATACCCAAGCTAAGATTTTTTTTTCCATTTGTAGACAATTTGCTTTCTTTACGTATGTTCACATGTATCTTTCCCTCCCTCTGGTTCTGAAGTGTGGTTTCCTATCCTTTTAAACACATGTCATTCTCCATTATATTTCATTTTTAAAGGAATTATTATCCTAATATCATTGGGTACTTTGAAGAAGCAGAGCCAAGTCCACGGTGGACATCAATAAAAATAGTTCTCTTTTTCTGCCATTTTCTCCATGACATTAAGGGACATTTCTTGGAAAATTATTTTCTGCATTCAATAAAGTTGACCTGATATTTAGGTTGTGATCAAATTGTTTGTATATACTACAATTCTGTGATTTTTTTATAACCACATCTTTCATTAATACTCTTGCTTTTTCATCTTTTCTTCCTCTAAAAAAAAACATTCAAAGATTCTGTGAAATTCTATGTCACCCCTGATTTTAGGATTTTGACAAACCAAATAATTATTCATAAATATTTTGAGTTTCTATTTCTGCAAACTGAATTTTTCTTCACATATGTCAGTCTTTTAGGTAGCTTTCAATGCAAAAAATTGCTATCAGATGAGATTCAGATTGATACTTCAACCCTGATATTATGCACTGACTGGCTCACCACATAATGTGGAACTTTGCAGAAGATTTTGTTTAACAAGTTTGTTTTATATTCCTAGAGCCGCAGTGCACATATTTTCTTGAATATGTTTTCTCATCATAGTCAACTGTAATATCACAATAGCTAGCAATGCCTGATAGAAGTAGTACTAAGTAGTAAAATATGGTCCATTAGCTGTGTTCCAAATATATACATATAAATGTATGATAGACATTTATGTAGTTATTTTAATAATAATATAAATTAATTGTGTTTTTTTTCAACAGAGGCTATGCCCTTCGGAACAGATGAATTTTCCTCAGAGAATGCCAATTAGTTCATTTTTCCTAATGAAGCTACCATTTCGTCAGAAGTTACTTCTCACTTCCTTCATGCTCTCTTCTAAAGAGCTCAAAGTCTTGTGTGCCTTTTTTGAAAGAAAAATCTTTTGCTCAGATTAAAGAGAAATTCAAAACTTTTCAGTTCAGCTTGAGAGAAAAATACATGAGGATTTGGTCAACATGGGAAAATAAAGTGATGTTTATGTAATTATATAGTTTATTTTTCTAGAATCATATAATTCTTAGTTGGAAAACGGTTTTAGCTATCATCTAGAGCTTTTTATTTTATTCACAATGAAGAAGCGACAGAGTGAGTGTACACAATTTGTCTAAGATAGTTAAACAGAATCCTTTTGGCCTCATTTTTGAAGGTCTTGGTCATCAGTTATTTTATTTGTCTTGTATTATCCACACAGGCAACTGGGATAGTATCATTTCATCTACTTACTCAGTTTGCAGAAAGGCTTTTAAGTCGTGTGTAAGTGGTAAGATGTAGAAACCAATTCAAGAGTAGGAACTTGGCACTATCCATACAAATTAATTGTCAGCAGTTATATAGACTATGAATTATTCCGAAGTTTGGGGGATGCTTCTCTTTCTTTGAAGTTTGTATAAAAATTAACATGTTAAATGGAAAAGCTTTGTTTAAAACCTACAGCAAATTTTTTCTCAATTTTTAAAGCAATATAATTAATGTGCTCTTATCCCTAAAGTCATTTCTCTTTCTTCATAAATTAGAATTTAATCTTCCTAAAACACTATTTTCATTATGTCATGACTCTTTTTTTAAAATTCAGAAGTTCCCCATTACACATGACAGAACCAAAATCTCCCCAGGCCACAGCATCGCATGGAATAAATGAGATTACATTAACATTAATAATGGGAAGATCACTATCTTGTGCCCTCAAATGCTTCACATGGCACCTGAGCCCCTTATAAAGCACATATCCTACCTCAATATTTCTAAAAGTTCTCAGAGGGTGCCTTAATCTTAGTCAAAACAAGTTCATTCCCACTGGGTATATAGTTGCTCCCTTGCTTGGATATATAGTTGTCCCTTTCAACACTATTGTTGTTCCCCAGTCCCACAGGAAGGGCCAGCTCATGACTCCTTAGAGCATCACAAGAAGTCAGATGCTGTAACTGCAAACCCATCCCATTCTCAAATAAACCCAACTCCATCTTCTCTGTTCTGTGATCTATTTTCCTGCTGATAGTCCCTGCTGCTCAGAAGAGCATGGAAGTTCTCACAGCATAGTAGGCACCACAGATTCTCAGATGCCACCATTACTCTGTTGGACACTGACCTTCTTAGCACATCACCAGCAATGACCCATGGCTGTCACCACCCTCAGGATTGTTCATTGGTGTCTAACAAAGAGTAGCATACCATGTGTGATCTGTTCCAGGAGTGTCATCCCATGCTGCCTGTGACAACTGTCTCTCTGCTAGTCAGAATGACTTTCTAAGTTGGGGTCTCTGAGCACTTCTGTTTTTATGCCAACATCTAAAGTCTTCACCTAAATTTCACCTGGGATCTCAGTATAGAGTAAAATACAAACATTTCCTGGGATCCATTGTTTTTCTCACTTCTCTCACCTTTTCAAACCAGTGTCTTGTTACATAGCTATAAAATTCCTCATTGCTTCCTAGATAATGCTAATTGTGGAGGTCTAGTTTTGTGTCACATCAAAAGCAGTCTGCTTTTAGCTGAATCAAAGATGCTAACTGATACCTCACTCTCTCTAGTCTTAAAAATAAATCCACTTGCATAAAGGCCTGTAGAAAAAAATTTTTTTAGGACATTTCAGGTGGTATGAGCAGAGTCAAATGTGAAACTCCAGCAAGTTGGCTACCTACATCTCTCCCTTTTCCCATCACTGGATCTTCACTTTCTTATGCTCCTCCATTTGGGCTAGAACTCTTAAACTTGACTGACTCTCTACATAAAAATTTGTCTTCTGGACTATTGCAGTACATTTTATTTTTCTTTAGAGAATTTACCCCTCTCTTTAATTTTCACCCTCATTTGCACAGATCTTGTAGACCCCATATGTTCAATGTGAGCAGACATTAGAACTTCTGAGAGGGTAATTTCATACTTCACTTTGCCCTCAGAAAAATTTATGACACTCTTATATACAACCATTGGGTAAGCATAGAGAAAATTTAAAAATTAAGTTATCTGAATTTGCTAGTCTTTTGGATCAGTTTACTCTTTTTCTCTATTAGGTGACTTCTCTCCAAGAAGATCATTTTTACAATTTTACTATACTGGTCTTTGTGAGTCACATAATAAAGTACAACATATTGTGCCATCTCAAAAACAGAAATTTATTTTCACACAATTCCAAAGTATAGAAGGTATAACACCTTTGGTTTCTTCTGAAAACTCTTTGTTTGATGGTCATCTTCTCTTCCTGTCTTTTCATAGTCTTGTCTTTGTGTGTTTTTCTTAATCTCTTCTTATAAAGACATTAGACCTACTGGATTAGAGTCTGTCCTAATAACCTCATTTTAACTTAATTTCCTCTTTAATAATATAACTCTAGATAGTGTCATAATCTGAGGTACTAGGAGTTATAATTTCAGCATATGAACTTGAGGAAGGACACAATTCAGTCCATTGCCATCTGGTTTCATGCTTTGCCTGGTTGTTTAGATAGTTTATATCCTGCCCTCGGGTTACTTTACCTCCTTAGTATACATTGACCAGGCAAGTTGCTTCTAAGCATCAGCTACAGTCACTGGTGGATCTTTGAGTTACAGGGAAGGGGTGGTCATTATTGGAGTTATCTTTCTTCCTGAGTCCTGTCCTATCTCTCACCCAAATTCACTGGGAAAAAAAAAAAAACCTCATTGAGAGGAGGACATACTGCCTCTTTCATGCAACCATTTTAGTAGTTTTTCCTCCTGCAAGGAGAGGAATTAAGGAAACTACCAATAAAGTTTCTTTCACCAATGAATGGTACAATCTTGTTTTTTATGTTCTGAGAATCAAGTTAAAATAATGCATATATATACTATTTTATTTGCTCCTCAAAACATCCCTATATAGTAAGTTCTGTTTTTTTAATTGAAGTGAAATCCATATGGAATCCAATGACTCATTTACAGTGTAAAATTCTGTGACATTAAGTGTATTTAGAATACACATATTCTAACCAGTTTTAAAACTTTTCACTCCCTAAGATTACTCTGTACACTGAAAGTAAACATTCTCCAAATCCCTTCCTCAATTTCCTGGCAACCTACCAACATGTTTTCTGTTTCTATGAATTTGCCTATTCTTTATATTTCATATAAAAATAATAAAGTATTTGTTTTTTGTGTGTGGTTCCCTTTCCTTAGTATCATGTAGCATATAACAGTATTTCAGTTCTTATCTACAGCTGGCAATATTCTATCTCGTGTATATTTCTTCATGCATCCATCCATTGACAGGCATATGTATTGATGCACAGTTGTTATTAATAATGCTGCCATAAGCATTCCTGTACAAGGAATCAGGACATGTTTGAATTTCTCTTGGACATACACTTAGGAATATAAGATAAATTGATGTTTAACTTTTTGAGGAACTGATAAGGTATTTTCCACAGTGGCTACTGTATTTATATTCCCAACAGCAATACATGAGGGTTCCAGTTTTCCATGTTTGAGTGGGGATTTCCATGTATGGAAATATGTCATCTGCCAATAGAAATAGTTTTACTTTTATCTTTCCAATTTGGATACTTTTATTTCTTATCTAAATGTTCTGATTAAGTCTTCTATTATAACAACAATGACATGCAGGTATCCTTGTATGTTTCTGATATCAGGGGTAAAACTTTCAGTCTTTCACTTTGAGTATGATACTGGATGTTGTTTTTCATAAATGTTCTCTATTATGTTAGGATAATCCCTCATATACCTAGTTGGTTGAGCCCTTGTATCACTGACAAATGTTTTTTCTGCATCACTTGAGATGATGTGTTCTTTTGTGTACATTGTGAATTGCATTAACTTGCTTCCTTATATTGAGCATACTTTATATTCTTGGGCTAAGTTTCACTTGTTTGTGTTGTATGATCCTTTTAATGTGCTATTGGATTTGGTGTGCAAGTGTGCTTTTGAGGATTTTTGTATCAATATCCATAAAGGAAATTGCTCTGTCACTTTCTTAGGGTATCTTTGTCATTGGTGTCAGGGTAATGCTAGAATCACAGAATGTGTTAGGAAAGATTTCTTCCTCTTTTTATTTTTTGAAAAATGAGCAGAAGTGGTTACAATAGCTTTTTAAATGTTTGCTCGAAATCACCAGCGTAATCATCTGGTCATGGTGTTTTCTTTGTTGGAAATTTTGTGATAACTTCTTCAATGTCTTTACTTGTTTCATGTCTATTGAGATTTTCTATTCCTTTTTGGTCAGTTTGTTAATTTCTGTGTTTCTTGAAATTTGTCCATTTTAGCTAGATTATTAATGTTATTGGTATGAAATTATTCATTATTCTCTTAATATCCTTTCAGAGGTAATATTGGTAATAAAATCCCCACCTGCATTTCTGACTTTTTGCTGTTTGTATCTCTTCCATTTTATCTAATTCTAATTAAAGGTTTGCCTATTTTACTGACATTGTTAAAGACTTTTAATTTAATTGATTCTGTCTATTAAATAGTCATCTTTGTAATGTTGGTTATATAATTATACTTTTTCCCAGAAAAGTGAGGAAAACTGAGGAGGCTTTGGGACAACTGGGACATAAATTAATTTAACATTTGGCAAATACCAATTTTTCAGCCATAGAGACTGAATCAATTACTTCATAACTGGTCTAACATCTTTGTTAATATTTGTAAGTAGTGATTATCTTCTCCTATTGAAGTACTCATCAACTTCTCTATAATGATTAATAGATTAGAAAACAGCAAAATATGCTATTGAGGCTCAGATATTATAATTAAATGTACATGTTATTAAGGGAAGTCCTTACAGTCTGATGGTGCCAAGGAGATATTATGAAAACTGTTGATTTTATCAACACTCTTAATTCAGTCAAAATGATATCACTCTCTTGAATCCCATTCTTTTGCCAGAGATAGATACACATATTCTAAATAAGCACAAAGCTTAAAAAATACAGGAAAGAAGGGACATAAACCAGGAACCAAGCCAGCTGGTAAAGCAAAATGGAAATTTTACTGAAGCAGATTCCTTGGTGACCAGCCAATGACAGCTCTACTTTGCTGCCTTGGGTTTGTGGTTATTGAATGTCCTCCAGCTGTCAATCTGAAGTGGAGATGGGCAAACCAGTAAATACACTCCAAATTACCCTACACACAAATCAAATTAGAATAAAGCATTTTTGGAAACTCAGAGAAAAAAGTGAAGGATAATGTTAAAACATGTGGTTTTCATTTCCAAACAATTCTTTTCTTGATTTCCATTGGGGTAGATGTGTTGAAATTATGAAAGAAAATATTCATATGGTAAATTATTCACAGAATTCAGCAAACTAATATGTAACTTTAGAAGATGCCAAAATAGTAAGTGAAATGAGATATTCCATCTTTTATATCAAAATGCAACTGGTATTAGGGATTTCTCAATATTGTTTATAATATTGTTAACTTTTGGAAGCTAAATGTTTTTAAGTTTAACAAAGTGTAAAAAGCATATTCTCCCTAAAGAAATTTTACAGAATCGATATCTACGTGTTTATTTTCCTTTCCTTTTCCATATAATTTTTGTCTCACTTGATCCATTATTATATCTAGTAAAACAAAACAAAACAAAAATGAATTAGACATTTAAAATAAATGACTTTTTAAAAAAAAATCCAGGAAAAAATATTTTAGAATTGGAAAGAGATTTGTTTATTAATAAGTCAAATTTATTTATTTTATAAACAAGAAAACTGAAGTGAAGGTCAGCTAAATTATCAATGGCTTAGTCAGGGTAAGAATTTCCAATCTCCCAGAGTATTTCTGCTATGCTTAATTTATATCACTAATTTTCATTTCTTGTTTTATACAATCTAGAACACTTCTAATTAATAATTTATTCTATTGTCCTCTTTTTGTCCATAGATTATTTTTATGATTATTTGAGTAGGTTCTATTAATACAGCTAATTTCAACATTCATGTATTTAATTCTGTAATTTTAATTTAAACTAGTTAATTCTTTTAAAATGTATCTATTCCCTCTAAAATGCTTTTAACTACTCATCATTGGTTGATTTACTAATATAATTATCATTTATGTTCTACTAAATTCCAAAAAGTATATAAGAAAATTGATATTAAAGATAGTTATTATAGAATGATAAACCAATAAATCATTAGAAAAATGAAAAAAGTCTAGTAGTTAAGACAATAGAGAAATAATTATGCAAAAAGATAATATAATGAAAGCTTTTTCAACAAAATTTCAAAGTAAACTTCCCAAGAGCCAAGGAGAAATGAGGAAAATGATGACCCATAGAACTCTCGTGTGACCAGAAGGGGAGTGCTTTCAGTTTTTTCTTAGACAGCTCAGTCTTACACGATGTAAGTTTTAATAATTTAACTTTTATTAAATGTGTTTTATTAGTATGAGCCTCCTAAGATTTCATCGAGGTAAAAGATAATAAAAACACAAGGCATAAGATACTTCTTATTAATGATTTTATTGTCTTTATTCTAACATTTAATATTGATATTACCATGACTTTTTCTCACAAATCTTCTAGATAAAAGTGGTGGCATAATTTTTTAAATCAAATTTTATTATAGATAATATCTTAAAGGCAATTTTATGCAAAATCATAATAATAGGATGTGGGTTTGCAGATTTCTAATGCCATACAGTAATGATTACCATGTAATAACAAAGAATAATTATGGTTCTCAAAAATGGTTACAAAAGTGTTAAGTGTAAAAATTTTTAAAATACACTTAAAGATTTTCTATGAACAAAAGACATTTTTCTTTCTAAACATACTATTAAAAACTTTTATTTGATCCTTAAAAGTGGGAAGAAACTTTTTCATTAAGAACTGAATGCTTTGTGTCAACACATTCAGGTCAATTATTATAAAGTAGGGAGAATACTTCTTGCAAACTTACAAGACTCTAAAATGTTCACACATTTTTTCTGAAGTTAAAAACAATCACTGCTATGGAGCAAAGTGAAGAATTTAAAAGATGTTTTAAATTGTTCAACCAGGAGTTTATATTTCCAGCATCCAAATCCTCCAGACACTGTCAGGATGAGAAAACTCCCTTTTCACCATGTAGGCTGACCATATTTCCTTGAGACAAAAATGGGACATTGGGATGGCCAAAATGACACAGGGTTACACACTGATGACTAATGGGAGGTGGGGTGCAGAGTAATAGGAGCAGAGCAGCCTGGACAGCAATAATTTATGCTTTGCAGTGCCCATCAGCGATTGCATAGTAACAACATGTGATCCAGCAGGACTTCATACAAATGACCAGGACGGAGCAAGGAATTTTGGTACCTCATGTTAAAATCAAATTTGGTACCCCTGTGAGTCCTGCTGTAAAGGTCTTTCTTAAAACACATACCACTTTAACTATCCTAGTACAAGAACTGCCCAATAACCTCCTCAGTGCCAGCCATAGCTCCCATAATACTACCTACAGCTTGACCATGCTGCAGTGTCCTGCTCTTTTTTAAGAAACTATCATGCACTGTGAGGGGCTGGGGGCAGGGTGGTGGTGGTGGAGAGAGACCTCTTCCCGCTGCCTCCTGCTTCCTCATTATGGCCAGGAACAGCGACTGTGTCTTCCTGCAGCCACTGCTAGCAAGGGCCATCTTTAATATGAGGCAACGGGGCAGCTGCTCCTGGGTCCCTGAACAGACTGGGCCCAAGGAAATGGAACTGGCCCGTTTTTACCCCAATTAAAGATAGCTCTGACTTAATAAATACAGGGCAAAATTGACATTTATAATAAAACAATGGGATGGTCAGGAAATATGAAATACAGAACTGTATCATTCAAAATGCTATATATGATCAATCTACTCACATATCCTTTTTGGATTCACCTTTGTCAGGGTGAGCTAGGAAGTTTTCACTCACACAACTATTGTTAAACATTCTCTATTCTCTCTCCATCAAATTTATTACCTGCTTCTAGAATGTGGGCTCCTCACCACCAGCAGAACAGTTCCCTAAACACCAGAACCTTCTATGAAAAGGTCTTTCCTGAATTCTAACCCCACACTTGTTGGTATTAATTTTCTGAGTACCCAACCAGTCTTTCTTGACTTTTTTGGCACTTGACCTTCTTAACTGCTTCTCTCTATGGATATCTCATGTTTTCTTTCCTTGCACTGCTGACTTTTTTTTTAATAGAAGCTAACATTTCTGTTCTCAATACCTGCAATTCTACCCTAATAGTTTTATTAAATTAGCCACTTTTGTAGCTTTTATTTCTTTTCCTGATTATGTCTAAATATATAAATCCATTTATAATGCAAGTCTGCATAAAAGGTACTCAAAATCATCCTGCAGGGAAATTATTCCTTTTTCTCCAACACAAAGTCTCCTTTCAAATATCTTCATTTCAGTGATGGTATTAACATTATCAATCTCTTAAACTAGAAAACCAAGGACATATTTTTTCTTCGTATCTTATATACGGCTAATTTTAATACTGTCATCTATTCTTTCCAAATGTATCAGAAATTCTAAGAACAGTCTACAAGCTTGTGTAAACAAAATCACCACAGAACTTTACTCTTGCAAGTAATAAATACTAGCTTCCTAACTTCCAACTGACCTCCATAATTGCTTACTCAGACTTTTATTTCATTTCACAGAGGTTCCATTAACATTCCAATTAGAGGTTGTTCAGGACTTCTCTCTACACAGTCTCATAATTGTCATTCTGACTTATTTTTCAGTGAATAATCTCAGACACTACTATCTGGAGAAGACTAAAACATGAAACCAAAAACAATGACCTTGATTCTTTGAGACACTGCAGGATTTATTGTTGGATGTGGTCAGACTAAGTTATATTCAAATACTGTCAAGTCAAGAAGGTCAAATTCTCTTAAACCAAGAGAAGTGCAATTTTAGTGTTATTATTATTTATAAGTGTATCATATATAGCTACATGATATTAATATATACATATTTATTTAGTGTTATTTTTGCCTTGAATGCTGTATATCCTATATCTACTATGAATTTGTGTGCCAATATGTAACAGATAAACCTTACTATGGAGACTTAAAGAAATATGGGTGTGTTTTTTGTTGAAAATAAGACTTGGATGAGGAGGAACTGGTGCTGGTGTTGGTGAGTTGAGTAGCTAAATGAAATGACTCGAGCTTTGACTATTCTCTTGATTGTTGCAGTTATCACATCTGCATTCCAACCAAAAGAAACCAAAAAGGGTAAAGGGTATGAAGAAGAGAATAGAATTCCTAGGAATGACACAGCTGACTTTCTCTTAAGTGCCATCATTTGAACATATATATTCACCTCCTCCAACTGAAAGGAGATTAGGAACTGAGATTAAGCTAACCAATAATATCCACATTTACTTCTATCAACCAAATTTATACTCTTTTCAAGTTTACCGAAAATCTCACCTACTCTGTGAAAAATTCGTCAACTGCTGCTGATTGCACTAATCCTTGGGTATTTTCATTTTAATAGTAGTCTCATATGGTATAGCGTTAACATATGTATGCTGTAATATTTTCCATTTGATGTTTTAATTTTTCATAATTTTCTCTACACTGAGGGCAGAAGTTATTTGTAGTCCCTTTTCTGTCTGTATAGAATGCTTTGTTATCACATGAAGTAGTACAGTATGTGAACTGGATGATTAGATTGAGGCAAACTCAAAGTTGAAATTGATAACTATTCATTTTATTTATATAATCCTAGCAAGACAATTTACTCCCTATAGTTTTATAAATGTGTAAAACCAATGAACTCATAGAGAAAATATGAGCACGCAATAGTATAAAACATATTAAAAATGTCTAATACACATTATTTTCCTTTGTAAATGTCCAGTTATAGCTGATAATAGAAAGGATATACATATTATAGGCAGAACTTACATTTAAAAAAGTCATGGTTCTAAAATTTATAAAAATTTCTTTAAATTTCACCATATGGAGGAGAATAGCCTTTGTTTTTGTTTTCCTCAAGAATAAAATATATTTCAATTTAGCACTGAGCTCAAGGTTATTAAGCATATAGCTGTTGGTTTCATTGATTTTAGATAGAGATACAGGTAGCCACAGAATAGCAATTGTTAAAGACAGTGTATTTTTATATTCACTGTCATATTTTGGTTCAGATGGCAGCCAAGAAAACAGACAATTAACGCAGAGTATGCTTAGTGGAAAAGTGAAAAAAGATGATGATGTGAGGAGGCATCTAACTCACTCGTCATTTCTTCTTAGTGTTATCTCTTATACAGACCTATATGTTTTTTGATAGTGGATTTTTTAAATTAAAATTTATTTTTGGGGAACGTGATGGAAAATGGTAATGATAATCCAAATGTATATAAGCTATTATGGAGGACAAAATTAGCAATTGGATTTGAGAATGCATTTACTAGAATATTTAAAGTTTCTGCCTTTTAAATAAAATGCTAATTTCCATATATATTACATCCCTACAAAATAAAGAAAAATGAAAATCAGGTTTTAAAAGTTACAGAGTTATTAAAATACCCATTGAGACAGAAAAATATTATAACCACCATTCATGCTTCATTATCCAGCTTCAAAAAGCTGGATAGAGTCTCGTTTCACAGATACTGCATTAGTTATCTATTTTGAAAAAATGAATGATAATAATAATAAAGACAACTTAGTAGCTTAAAACAAAGCAAAAAGATACAGTATCATAGTCTCCACAGTTCCAAAATTTAGGAACCGTTTAGTTAGTTGGTTCTAAGAGTCATTGATAAAGTTGCAAACAAGATGTGGGCTTGGACTACAGTTATCTAAAATATGACCAGAGCTAGAGGATTATCTTTGATGTTGATACTCTCCCAGTTGCTATTGGGAGAAGCCTCAGTTTCTCAGAGAATGCTGGCAGGAAGACTCCATTCCTTATCAGGCTGCTGGAATGTCCTCATTACATGGTCAGCATCACCTCCAAGGAGCAAGAGATACAAATGAAAGAATAAAGAGGAAGCCACAATGACTCTGACAATATAGTACTGGAAGTCATGCATTGTCACTTCTGCTATATTCCAGAAGTAAGTCACTACAAACAGCCATGCTCAAGGAGAGAGGAATCCAGATCTGGAGCTCCACATCTGGAAAGGAGAAGTATCAGAATTTTCAAAACACATTTAAAAATCAACACAATACATCTGCTCAGTTTCCACGTATCCACCACATGAAGAATTCTACATAAAATACCATTTTATCCATGAATACTTCAGTAAAACGCCCACAGTGTCATTCTCACAATTAAAGAAAACCAAAAACTTTTATTATCATCAAATATCCACAGGTCAAATTTCTTTGACTTTTTTATTATTTTATTGCAGTTATTTTAGTTTATTTGAATTGGAATTCAAACAATGGCCACATACTTCATTTTTACTTTTTGTAGTGGTATTGCTTCCCTTTGATCATGCAATTTTAAATATACTTATACCCGGACAAAGATAGGAGATGGAGTTCTAAGCGTTCTCTTGAGAGATATGCATCTGTGACTTTGTTGGCTTTTTTCTTATTCTTTTTTAAGGAACACTTAAGAAATAAGGAAACAGATTTTCCCAAGTTACCTTTGAACCTGGAATTTGTGTTACCACTTTGGTTATATTCCTAATAAGCCACAGGTGTACACTACAGGAGCGAGTGGAAACAAAGACATGGATATGATGACAGTTAATTGTCCATAATCTATTTATCCAAAGGAGTACTTATACATCTGTTACATATTTAGGTATTTGCTACTTGTAGTTTTTTCCTGATTTTTGAGCAGAGAAACATCTATACCTAGAGCACTATAAAAAGAAAAAATGCCATCAAGGGACTTTAAAGTAGCAAGACAAAGAAAGGACAGCTTTTTTTGTGTCTCAGAAATGACTGACTTCATTCATTTCAATAGAGATTTTGTTTTATATGTACTATATTCGGATGGGGCAGTAAACTCGACACTTTTCAGAATAAATTGCTCTGTTAAATGCAGGTATTTAAATAGAATAGATACCTTAACAACTAAATTTTTCAACATGTATTTTATCTTATTTTATTAAATATTTGACATTGGTATTCTGTTTCCTCATTAATATGCATATATAAGTATAATCACTGTGTTATATATATACATTATGTATATGCTATTTATAGAAGAACATGCACATATTAAATATATGCATGCATATATTCCAAAAATATAGAAACACTTCATTAGATTGTCCTATACCCTATTTTTGGTTATACTTCTAAATTAATTATGATTTTAGATTCCTATTTCCAACATGGAAATTATAAATTTTTTTAAAAGTACAATTGCAGTTAATCTTGCATAAATGATATTCTTTTACAAACTGTTCAATTTTTAAGAAAATGTAAAGTTCATGGTTTATGTCAGCTGTGTAGCAGAAATTTATATTTAATAGTATGCTGATAATTCATATTTCAATGAATAATTTACTTTGAAAACACTGAAATATTTTCAATGTATTTTGCAAGTGGTTATTGCTTTCCCAGTAACTGAAATACACATTTTTTCATTTAAAAATCTGACTCTGATATTGTGCTTTCACTATATGTATATTGTAATAATAAATTTCAGATTTATAAGTTGCTACATTGTTTATTACTCTATGAATTTGCAAGTTTATTATGATAAACTTTGTTAACTTGATTTTTGCCTGTCTTTTTTTTATGAAACAGAAAGAATATAATTAACTAATCAATTTAAATTCCTGTTCAACTTTATTTCACAAGGCACAACTATTTACACTGAGAAATGTACACAAACAAGACGCCTATTTTGCATCTGGCATTAAACTTTGAGAGCAGTTGACTGTTATCTAAAGCCAATTTTTAATGCTCACTGTTAATAGTTTTCTCTTTCTTTCTTTCTCTCTTTCTTTTTCTTTCTTCATCTTTTTTCTTTTTATTTCCAAACCACCAGAGGAGGATTTCCTTAGGAATGTTGTCCCAGGTATGTTCAGAATATTAATTAGGCCCATCTATTTCTGTAGGGTAATAACAATGTCCACAGACTGAATGGATGCTGTGACCTGTGAAAGAACTATTCATATGCGTTAGAGTTGCCCTAATGCATTCTTTTACAAGTGAATGTAGACCTTTTATACAATCATCTTAAATGTTTCAACTCTGTGTTTCATGTTTGGTTCTTGCCTCCCCAACCATATAGCTTTTCTACCTCATTGGGGAAAGACTTCCTTGCTCTACTCATTTAAATGTTTCTGCCTTTATGACTATTTTACTGCCACACCTATGGGGCTAGTTACTGTATTTGCCTGTAACTGAAGGAGATTTTAAAGGAATGAAATTTATTCAGACTAAATCTTCTGGGGATACAAAGGTATCTTAAACAATTAACAATAATTAAAAAGCATCTATTCAGACTGGATAAAAGGTAAATAGATTTCATTTAAATATAGTAGTTAGTTGATAAGGTTTTCCCATTTGCATGTTTTTTTTTTTAAACCTCCTGTTGTTGAATAATATTGAAATAGCAAAAGAAAGCATCGACTTTTGACAGTTTGTATAATTTTTCCTCATGGGTGTGATTTACAAGTTGCTATAGTAAAATTTTTAATTAGCTTTAATTTAGATGGTGAAACTAACACTAGATTTAATAGCGTGAGAATGGTACCTGAGTAAAATTCACTTTTCCTTTTTAAAAAAAGTCTTGAATTCATGCGGACCTGATAGAAAGACCTAAGGTTATTGAACTTCTGACAGTTTTCTATAAATTTTATACTGATATTTATTCGCCTCAGTTGTTTGCTTTGCATATTGAAGGGATAAATGCTTAATTGTGATCTCAAATTCCTCCTGAAATCCTTCAAAATAGCACTTGCCTATGAAGAATCAGACAAGATGCATTATATTTTTACTTAAAAATTCATTAGCACTAATTAGTAAATATGTAAACGCAGTGATTAATGCATAAAGGCACATGTACATGTGTGCATATGAGTTTATACACAAATATGGATTCACTTTAAAAGCTGATAGACAATACTTTTGCTCAATAAATTTAAGTTAATAGATTTGGCAGCTATTATATCTTTGAGAAAAGAGCCAAATAAGTCATCTATCACTTGATATGCTAGTATAATAATCTTATTATTCAGAATTTTAAGTAAAAGCATGTATTTTAGAATATGATCATTTAACATATTTAAAAAAATCATACCCAGTCTATGAAGAAATGTGATATAGAATAAAATAGATTGGGATAGAAAAAAAGACGTGAAGGATCATAGAAAATAGTGAAATTATGTGGCAGCTTAAAGATCTATCTATATAATACTATACATTATATATAAAGTATATTATATATATTAATATATATTTGAAGACTATTCACAGACAGCTATTCTGAGAGTAAAGAATTTGTCTAATAAATGTAGCTGCAAAATCAGGGCAGGGTGTTATTATGATTAAGCTCGCAGAGTTGAACTCCTATAAGACATATAATTTTACTCATGTGTAACAGCTTACTCAGTCTTTTTACAATGCATTATAAACAAGAAATTAGAAATAAAAAAGAGAAATACTTAACTACCTGGGGAGAAAACAAAAAAAGTAAAACTGAAATTATATTCCCTTTAAAATAATGATTGGTCACACAATATTTATGTTTAAAAAAGAGCACATTGCTTGAAAGGATGCTTAGTTTGGGAAATAAAGCAATGTTTTTTAAAAAAAACAAAGTAATTTTTGCATATGAAAACAGCAAAAATATTAGATTTTAGTCAGAAAATCTGGTTTAGAAAATGATTCTGTTAATTCAATATCTGAGGTTTATCAAACATAAGGTTTTATAAGCAATATAATAATATATTCCTTGAGGAGTGTGTGAGAATTAAGAAATAACCTAAGTATAATAAAATAATATAGTAACTACTCAGAGAAAGGAAACACTGTTCATCCAATATTACCAGATAAGTAAAATAACTTTCTTTCTAATACAGAAGAATAACAACACTTAGAATACATAATAAAGAACTTTAATTATGAAATACTTCATAACAAAAAATCAAATATCAGTGTTTACAATATTTAGAAAGAGAATTCTAGGGTCTCAGCATGTAAGGTTTGCGTACTTTACCTTTATCCATACAAGCAGAGTTCTCTTCCTTACTATCATGGAAGATTGTGGTGACTTCCTTCCATCTTGTCTGTGTCCATTGCTTGGTGTTAACTTTTATCCCTTTCCTGACACATCACATGTATCCATCTAAATGCATCAAGGCTGTCAGGAGAATCTTCTGGTCAAGTACCAGATCATCTTTCAAATCACTTGGTTCCAATTTTAAAGAGTCCTTTCATTTCAGAAAAGTCTTATTATAATTAAAAATGAATATAATAGTATCTGATAACTATGCATAACATAGTTTAATTTTACATGCCTAACATTGCAGGCATTTGAAAAATTTGTTAGCAGAAAAAGCACTTAAATCTAATTGTACACTGACGTTCTGTAATTTGTACTTGCAAATATTGAATGTGGATTTAATGTTGGTAACTATCCAATAGAGTCTTACTATACTATAATTTAAAGTGAATATTATAATGCTGCATAGGATGGGAAACTTTAAAAAGAAGAATAGAATAACAATGCTTAATCAGATGATAATAACAAGAAATAAAATAAAAATAAAAAAACAATTTTAAAAAATACAAAATATTTCTAGTCACTTTAAATCCAAATATAATGGTAATTACATTGAAAACAAAGTAAGTTTTCTGCTTCCAAGACAAATATTTTCACATAAGATAAAAAATAATATAGATTAAAAACTAGAATTGAGTATGCTCTGCACCTAGGTCTTAGTTTCTAAATACTAATCTCCAATAAAGGAAAACCAAATTTCCTTAGATAAATGTTTGATTCTAGGACTCAGTCAGGGATGATATGAGTCTGAAGCATCTTGCTGTGTCAGAAAGTATGGAATGTGTTTAAAACAAATAATAGAAAGCATGTCAAAGGATCATAAGAGTCAACCTCAAAGAATTTCCACTAGCTGAAACAGGAACAATGTAAGCAATGAAATAAATAATATATAAATTGTTACTATAGGTATAAATATATATTCATGAACTTATACTGATAAAAAAGAATGGATAAGCAAATAATCACAGAAGATAATATAGATTTTCTTCACAGAAGCAATTGCATACATATTTTTTATAAATTTTCCAAGACCTAAGCTTAATTCCTAGACCCATACAAACATCATGCAGAAAAAAATCATAATCAGAGATCAAGTGTTGAAAGATTTCTTTCTGAGACTATCTATAGATGTCCATTATCATCATTTCCATTCAATACTATGCCTAGAGTTTCTAATCAGTGCAATAATGCAAGATAAAGGAGGTATCAGAGTTAGAAAAGAAAAGAATAAAATTATCCTTTTCAGAAGATATATTTGAACACAGAAAATTCAACTGAATCTACAAATGAGTTATTAAATGTGTTATATGACTTTAATATTCCATTGGATGCAAAATAAAATTTAAAAATCAGTTGCTTTTTCTACATAGATGCAAACTAGATACCTAGCTTTGACTTTCAGTTTCAAGAAAAATTATGTACTTTTCACAACTATCCAAGTTATAAAATACTTAGAAAGAATTTTAACAATGGATGTATCTAACTTCTGCAAAGAAAATAAACTTAAAGGATAGCTAATAAAAACATATTTGGATTTGAATGCTTAATATTTTAGAGATGCATGTCTTTCTCAAATTCATCAATTTATTCATTGAAATATCTATAGTTTTAATATTCTATTAATATTTGTAAAACTGTCCCTAGGGAAGTAAAGGAGGGGAATTTTCTTTAGTGGGTTTCATATGTTCTATAGAAGTGCAGAATTATAATACGAAGTGATTGAGTCAAGGACAGAAAATGGGAACAATAGGAGAAAATAAAGAACCTGGAACAGGTCTTCATACACAAGGACACAAAATGAAAAAGCTGACTCTGTAAAGCTCTAGAAAAAGAATGATATTTTTCATCAGTGATGATGGATAAATTATATATCCACTGGGGAAAAAAAAAAGAAGCTTGATTCCTATTGCACAAATGTCATTTCCACAGCTAGTATAGATTAAAAATTATCATGGACTATAGAAAAAAGAGATCATGTTCAAACTTTAGTATAAGAAAAAAATTAAACGAGCTACAGAAAAACCAACAGTAAAATAGTATGAATTTCAAAAACAGGCAAGTCAAATATTACTGCACATAAATCTGTCAAAGATTATTGAAGCTACACTGAATGGTATAATATATTTTATGCACACTCTTAACTGAATAAAGCATTTAAAAATAAACTATGCTCCAAATATACATCAATTGATGAATAATAATAAATGAAATTTAGCATAAACATGATAAGGAATATTATTCAGCAATCAAAAGGAATGACATACTGCATGCTACAATAACATAGACTTTGACATTAGGCGAAGTGAGAAAAGATGGTCAGCAAAAAAAAACCATGCTGTATAATCCCATTTATATAAAATATCCAGAATAGGCTGTTCCACAAAAACATAAAGCAGATTAGGGTTGCTTGGTATTTTAGATATTGAGTAAAAATGGAAGCAACTACTGTAAAATGTAGTTTCCTTTTTTTGTGGTGATAAACATGTTCTAAAACTGATCACGGTAATAGTCACATAATCTATAGAAATAAAAAGTGTTGAATTATATGCGTTCAATGCATAAATTACACGGTATATTAATTATATATGTCAAAAAATGGCATCAAAAATAAACTATAAAGGAGGATAAAAAATGTGAAAGCAACACAACCAAATATTAACAATAATAGAAATATGAGTGATTAAGCTTTCTATTTTTCTAATTCTTTCGAATTTGTGTAATGAGCAAGTATTATTTTTTGATGGACAGTTAATAAGTATTTAAAGTAATACCCTGGAGTGTCTAGATAGGGGAAGGAAGTAACCTACCCAGGGGAGTCAGTGATTGGGAACGAACTCGAGTGACTTCCTGAATTCTAACGATATTCTATTTCATCCTTCTTGGAAGGGTGTCTGCTCTGTGAGCCATTCATTAACATTCTGAACACCTTTATCTACTTACACTTTATTTCAGTGTATTCTTAAAGGCACAATGCATGAGAAATTACCAAACTCAATGTTTGAGTAAAAGCACTTGCAAGAGATTCTTCAGTCTATTGAATTTTTCTCATTTGTTGTTCTATACATGAGTCTCCTAAGGCAAGAACTAAAGTAGAGAAACAGTAACACAAATGTACTTTGGGTCAGATTTTAGATTTTAAGATTATTGTGTATGAAGTACTGTTCAGGGACTTTATTCTTTTACATTATTAGTTGAAGAAACTCGACAAATGAACCTTGGTAATAAAGCTTTATATACATTACCAATTCCCAGTCAGGTGACTATATTGTATACTACTCAACATTAAATTAGATACACAATGACAGGAAGAACAATGTGAGTTATAGAAGATCTGAATTTCACATCTTCCTGAATTAACAAAGCAATATGCTTTTAAAGTACTTGTTTAACCTCTCTGTATTTCAGTTTCCACATCTATAAAAGGGGCAATGTGATTAAAACATGTCTAAATTCCTTTTTAATTCACAGCTCTTGTAGGAAGCAAGGAGCCTGATTCTCCGTGAACTATTTTTTGGACTTGCAGTGTTGGTGGTGCGCAGGCTTAAAATCAGAACCTCAAAAGCTTTCACTTCAGTCAGCCTATGCTTCAACCATGTGAATTTTTAATTCTCTTTTGGAGCCCCTTCAGTGATCATATCTCCTCCAATATACTGTGAAATCTTCAACAGTAGGAACCCATTTCACTCATCTCTATATCCTATGCGTAATAGATCATTGTAGCTGTCTGGATTGGGTCCCGTGTAAATCTTTGATTATACTGTTGTACTTTAGCATTATCCTAGTCAGTTATCGGTGAATTCCATTTTCCTCATTCTATGTAGAAATTGACAACTGTTGCATGGATATATTCCTTAGGCATATGGAAGCTCTGATTCTTCCTTACAAATCATCTCAGTTCCCCAGAATTTTGAAAAGGGTTATGATTACATAAATAACTCTACAGAATTTTGAAAGGTTGCTGAGAAGAGTAATCTTTAGATCAAAAATTTAACAGATTCAATCAATACCTTTTATATCAACTTATCCTTCTTGAACCAATGAAAGCCATTAAAATGTTTTGATTTACTTACTGTCTGTTCTTATCTTACTGTCATCTTTCTTCCATAGTCAAAGAACAATTCAAAACAACACAAGGAAAAAAAATTAATGTGACTCCATAACTAAATACAGTCACATGCAATTTAAAATGGTGAGCTCTAGATATATGAATATGAATAGGTTCTATTGTTAATAATCAATTGACTTTAGAACTCATTTGATATGGAATGCTTTTTTCTAGGATTGTATTATCAACAGATATATAAAGATAGTGCAGAATTTCTAATATGACTTTGCATTTGAAATACTGAAGACTTAGGTTGCCTGACTCACCAGCTCCATCACTAGACTATAATCTCCTTGGGTACAACGACTTTCTCTGTCTTCTTTCTTGTTATTATCTTCTACAGTTTGCACCATCCCTAACAGATAAAAGACACTCAGAGTCAAATAAATTAATGTTGATTTAGTCAGTTAATAAAGTTAATCAGCCAAAAATTTATTCTCTAAGAAATTATTCTCTTTCTTCTGGTTCTTATCTCAAATCTGCCACTGAGACTACTCATCATTCAGTTTATTCCCGAATTCTAAAAAGAAGGTAATTAGTAAAATACTTGTTAACAAATATGACATCATTTTTGGTCTCCTTGCTTCATGTAAAGTGTCAAAGAAGGAGGTGTTTTGCCCTTCAATTGATCTGCATTCCAACCCATTGCAGAAAAAAATGTATTCAATAGAAGATATGTACAATTTTCTGTTGTTGTTTATTAAAGGAGAGGTACAGGCAGGATAAAGGCAAATAGGGAGACAGAAAGAGAGAAAAGGAGATAGATTTTTATTTATTCTATGTAGTTGTTTATCATGGTTGTCCCACCCCCATCCTCACCCCAAAACACAACCCCAGACATTAACGTGGATCCTTTTAATGTATGTGGACTTTGCCCAAACCCCGCTCCACCAGGGAATGACAAGACATTTGCTTTTAGCATAAACATATATAAAGAGATTTTATTAATTACAAACAATAGAATAATTTAAAATTTGAATATGCCACATAGAAATAGATAATAATTAATATGAAGGTATTAATTATATTAACACTTAAATAATGAATAGAATTTTAGGAACATCTTGAGTTATAACTAAACTTACCAGTATCTATGTCTATGGAATCTTGCTGATCTATTTTACTTCCATGTGCTGTTGGGCCTGAAGAGTATGGTATGGGTGTATTCTAATTCATGGTCATTAAAACTCCTTTAAAGTATGCTTTTAATATTCATCCTCACCATGTCAAACCCCAGTAGGAGATCTTGTACTGGATTTCATGTTTAAGAATAATTATCCACAAGTGCCCTGATAAAGTAGGGGTTGGGTCAGTCATCTCAGAAGGAGCACAGGCCATACACCCCTGGGTTGGTATCCCAGAGTCTAAGGAAGGCAACCAGTGTGAACAACTAAATAAAAATAAAATAAAATACTTCTTTATCCTTTCTCTTTTTGCCTGCCTACCTACTCACCTTCATTCCTACCTGCACATCTCTTTTTTAAAAAAGTTATTATCCGTATATTTAATTTAATCCATTATTTTAAATTCAAAGGTTGTTTCATAAATTTCTGAGGCCTTTTAAAATAAATTATAGTTCATGAATTCATGAATATAAATTGTATTATATTCTAATGACCTTATAGAAATTGTTCTGATTTCTATTCTGTAGAACAACCTACCTCAAAGCTCAGTTATGTGAATTGACTAAGATGAGTTATGCATTTCTTGCTGGGGTTGGGATAGCAGGGATTCTGAGATTTACTCAAATTGGATTGGAGTTTAGGTATAATTACACCTGGGAATAGAATTATCTAAAGGTTTGACTGGGCTGAATGTCTAAGATGTCTTTTCATTTCGCATGTCTGATGTCTCATCTGAGAAGGCCAGATTCCTGGGAAGTAGAGTGGTATCTCTATCTCTCGATGGGACTTTTCCATATAATTTCTTGGAGTTACCTTGAGAATGGTAGTCTCAGAATAGTCAGTCTTCTTGTTTGATGGCTGGACTCTCCAGGAGTTCTTCAAAGGGAGCAAAGAGGAACGTATTAGGCTTATTATGACTTCGTTTTAAAAATCCTAAGAATCATTCTTAATGTATTCCATTGATGATACAGGGGCTGCCTAGATTTAACAGAGGCGAGAACTACAAAAAGATATTAGTACCAGGAGCCATGATTCACTAGGGCCATCCCTAAAGAGGTCCTGTCACCTTTTATAACCTCAAGTCAAGGAAAACAGACCAACTCTAAGAAATGCATTATTTGTCTCTACCTTTATTATTTCATTATCAATTTTAATTTGTAAACCATGGATTCAACAACGTCATCTATCATTTCGATTGTTATGTGATAGAAAATGCTGAATTCATGGTTAAAAATTTTTAACAAAAGTTACAAAGAGTAAATTTATATTAAGGACTGAACATGGAATGGGAGAGGCTTCTTCAATTTTACTTTATACTTGCTATTTTGATTTAGCAAACTAATTTATGAAATACTACATGGTATTTTAATTCAAGTGATATGAAAATCCAAATATTTCAAGATATACTTGCTGAATTCCTGCTATGAGCCAGAAACTAGGCTAAGCCCTAGGTATAAACCAATTAACAAAATGCTATCTTATCTTCAGAAGCTTAGGATAAAGACAGAGAATGTGGTTTCCACATTTCAATTTTCCCTTGGACAGATCATCATATAGTTATCCAAAATTATTTTTTCTCAGACCCTTGAATTTTCTCTGAAATCTCTTTTATGTTAAAAAAAACCTAACAAACAAACAAAACTGTCTTTCACTTTCCAAAAAGAATTTAGAAAATGGAACAGTACAAGTGATAAATGTTAACTGTTATTCCTTCTTTCCTTCTCCTATATGATTTCAGGTGGGATTTATTAAGAGAAGATGTATTTCTTCTTCTGGGTCATGAAGAACATTTTTTTATCTGTATCCTCCAAGGAAGCTCACGGTGAAATAGATAAAATGTCAGAAATAATTAAGAAAAATGCCAGGATATCCAACAACCTAAAATTACACCTTTTGGTGATGCCTACTTTTCATCTCCTTGGTCCCTTGACAGGTATAAACACCAACTTTTCACATCCTTTAGATGATGGTGTGTTAAATCAATGTTGACGAACTCATAGAACAGTAAATGGGGAGGATGAAAAAAAGAAATTATCTTAGAAAGTGGAGGTCATGGGATCTAGGAGGTTAAAATATACTATGCAATAGATATAGGATCTATAATCCTTTAGAATTGTTATACAAAAAGCTTCCTAGATCTTTCATCATTTTCACTTGTTTCAATCATACTTCTATTTTATTTCTATTTCTTTTAACTACAAAAAATTGTTTATTTCAACATTCATTACAGTTTTCCCCCTTAGCTTTCAGTATTAGATGTTTAGATCAGTATGGTAATAAAATCAAGACAGAAAAAGAACTGCGTTTCAGAAATGGGGTACCTCATAATCATGGGACTATCATTTGTGAAGACCTAGCACATATTTTCCTACTTCAGTTGAAATACTTTTATTCTAAATATGCAAACTAATTTTAACAAACTGAACCTAAAATCAGTGTTTTTTTTCTGATTAAACAAAATAGAGATTATTTATCAATATTTATTATAAGTATAATTATACTGATGTAATTTGCATTATGTTAATAGAGCTATATTGTTTTTACAATATCTATTTAGTAGTATTAGTTATTTGAAGCACATGTTGCTAAATCTTTGGGCAAGTAGACAATATATCTCTGACTGCATTAATTTGTCTATTTAAAACTTTAATTACTCATGAATAGAGGTAGTCATAATAAAGAAATTAAAAGCTTTTCAATATGTCAGTGTAATCAAGTTGAAGAACTTGTCCAAGTATAAATTTGATGCTATTCCTCCAATCTATACATGTTAGACAGAATAAGGTCATCCTTGGACTTACCTTGGACTTATCTCTAGATGAGTGAATATGCTTATTTAAGGGAAATTATATTAGCTATTCTATTTGCTGCAGTTATAAATCACATTTTTCAATATAAATAATGAAGATTTCTAACTGACATTGGCTTTTCTTTTGTGATAATTTTGAATAGTGAAGAAGTTATTGACTTTCTTACTTATAAATGTGCCAAAAATACTAAGGTTTTATCTGAAACGCTAAGGCTTTATCCCAAATGACAATACTTGATTACATTTAACATATCAAAGTTTCAACATATGTTTACAAATATGTTTTCTATACATTCTATTGAATCTAAGATACCTCACAAAAGTTCTCATAAGAAGAAATTTAGAAAGATACCCTTGCTTCTAGAGATATATAATTTATACATGACTAAGGATATATATTTGCACATAGAAAATAAACCTTGAGGTAATAAAGAACACATTATAGATTTAATATGCTCACCTTCAAATCTTTAATAAGTTTTCATCTGATTCCATGAAATGTAAAAAATATATGCTCATTTGAAACCAAATACATAATTTAAATGCATTTTGCACATTAAAACGTATTTTAATTAATATTAAATGTATTTAAAGCTGATTTATATCAATTCGTACATATACAAAGATTTCTTTTATATATAGTTCAACATACTGCTACTTAATTTTTTTTTGCTTTTATTATAATTTCAGTTGTATATGATTTGATGATTTGATATACATATACAGTGTGAAATAATCACTTTTAAACTAATTAAAATATCTGTCACTTCAAAACACTTTTCTGGATGTCTTGAAAACAGTTAAGGTCTGCTACTTTTAGCAAATTTCTAGTATAAAATGCTAAAGTGTTGTCAACTATAGTCACATAATTGTGCATTCAGTATTTAAAACTAATTCATCTTTCAGAACTTAAGTATTGTTCTCCAGGAACATCTCCCCACTTAGCCTTTCCTCTAATAACCGACAACCACCAATTTCTTTCTTCTATGAGTTCAATTATTTCAGCTTCCACATATTAGTCAGATAATGCAGTTTTTGTTTTTCTGTATCTGGTTTCCTTCATTTAGCATAATGCATTTCATCCATGTTGCCACAAATGGCAGAATTTCCTTCTTTTTAAAATTGAATAATATTCCTGTGTGTGAGTATATAACATTTTCTTTTTCTATTCATCTGTTGACATTTAGGTTGTGTGTGTGTATGTTATTATGAATAATGTTAAAATAAACATGGAAGTGCAGATATCTCTTAAGATACTGATTTCCTTCCCTCTGCATATATACAAAGAAGTGGTATTACTAGTTCATATGGTAAGTTTATTTTTGATTTTTCAAGTAATATCCACACTATTGTCATGATGGTTGCAACAATTTGCTGTTCCTTGGTTTTCAAGTGTTCTTTCTTATCCATATCCATGTCAAAATTTATTTTCATATTAACAGGTATGAGATGATATATACCTTAATTTAGTTTTGATTTTCATTTCCCTGGTGATAAGTGAAGCTGGGCACCTTTTTATACACGTCTTCTTTTGCGATATGCATATTTAGGCTTGCATTTTTTTTTACTTGGGTTCTTTTGGTTTTCTTTTGGCTGTTTCACTATAATACCGATTGAATTTTTTATAAACTTTAAATATTAACCCCTTATCAGATATAATGTTTAAACATATTTTCTCTCATTCTGTAGGTTTCTTTTTAAACTGTTTTTTTTTCTTTGTGATGCACAAGTTTTCATTTTGGTAGAATCCCAATTATCTATTTTTGCTTCTGTTCCCTGTACTTTCATATCATATTGAAACAATCATTATCAAGACCAAAGTCAAGGAGCTTTTTCTTTATGTTTTTCTCTAGTAGTTTCATAATCTTGGGTTTTACATTTAAGTCTTTAAATCCATTTGAGCTCACTATTTTACATGGTATAATAAACCTACAATTTCACTCTTCTGGATGCAGACATTCAGTTTCCTCAACATCATTTGTTAAAGATATTGTCTTTTCCCTATAGATGACCATTAACTGTAGATGTGTGCATTTATTTATGGATTCCCTATTGCATTCCATTGGTGTATATGATTGCTTTTGTGCCAGCATAATTCGTTTTGATTACTGCAGCTTCACAAAATATTTTGAAATCAGGAAATGTGAGGTTCCAAATTTCTTGTTGTTGCTCAAGATTGTTTTAACTTTTCAGGGTCTTTTGTGGCTTTATACTAATTTTAGGATTGTTTTTAATATTTCTGCAGAGAATGACATTGAGCTTTTCATAGGAATTGTGTTGAATATGTAGATGACTTTCGTTAGTATGGACATTTAAAAAGTATTAATTCTTCCAGTCCATAAACGCAGACTGTCCTTCCATTTATTTGTGACTTCGTTAATTTCTTTAATCAATGTTTTATAGTTTTCAGTTTGCAACTTTTTCAAAACTTTAAGTTTATTGTTAAGCGTTTTTATTTTTTTGCCACTAATGTGTGAATGGAATTGTTCATCTCCATGGCATATGGTCCATTTTTTGTGTATAGACTCACAGTTGATTTTACATATTGAATTCAATTGTCTAGCACTTTATTAAAGATTTTTTCATCTGTTTTCATCAGGAATATTAGCCTGGACTTTTCTCTTCTTGTAGTACCCTTGCTTGGTTTTAGTATGTGTGATGCCAACATCAAAACAATGAGTTTAGAAGTGTACACTCTTCTATTTTTGAAAGAGTTAAGAAGAAGTGTTGTTACTTCTTTGCTGACTATTTGATAGAATTCACCCATGAAGCCTTCAAGTCCTGGGGTTTTGTTTGTTTGGGATATTTTGATTGCTGATTCATTCTCTTCTTTTGTTATTGATCTCTTCAGATTTTCTGTTTCTTCTTGATTTCATTTTGGTACATTGAATGTGTCTAGGAATTTATTCACCTTATCTATGTTATCCAGTTTGTTGTGTACGATTGTTCATAATGGTCTTTCATGATCCTTTTTATTTCTGAGGCATCAGTTGTTAATATTTTCTGCTTTTTTAATTTAAATCTTCTCCCTTTTTATTAGTTAGTCTAGCTAAATATTGTCAATTTTATCTTTATAAAACTTGAGCTTCGTTGATATTTTCTACTTTTTTTCTGCTCTAATCTTTTGCATTTCTATTCTTCTGTTAACTTTGGACTTAATTTGTTCCTTTAGGAAAATAACTTGCTTGAGATCTTTTTTAAACGTAGACATTTATTACTATAAATTTTCCTCTTAGACCTGCTTTTATTGAATTCCATGTAATTTGATGTCTGTGTTTTCTGTCACTTTAATCTGTATGTAACTAAATATTTACCTTTCCCTGTGAGATTTTATGTTATATGCTTTCTAGTTGATGATTAGCATGTTTTCATTTCAAGTTGAAGAACTCCATTCTTTGTTGTTGGGTATTTTCTCTCAGAACTTTCAGCACATCATCCCACTCTTTCCTGTTCTACAGCATTTCTGCTGAGAAATCTACTGGCTATCTTTTGGGGGTTTTCTTTCATGTTATTATAATGTCTCCATGTTGGTCCCTTTAGTTTGAGATCCTTTGGTCTTCATGAAACTGGATTTCTGTTTTCCTCCCCAGATTTGGAAGTTTTAACCATGAGTTTTCATATAAGTTTCCTGCTCCTTTCTGTTTCTTGCTCCTTCTGGGAATCCTATAAAATGCATGTTGGTTTGCTCCAGGGATTCTCATACATCGCATAAGCTTTCTTCACTTTTTTTCGTTCTTTCATCCTTTTTTCTCCTTCGACTGAATAATTTCAAGTGACTTGTCTCTAATTTGCAAATTCCTTTTTCTACTTGATAGAGTCTGTTGTATTTTTAATTTCATTCATTGTATTTTCAGTTTCAGAATATCCGTTTTGTTCTTTATTTTATAATCTCCATATTGAACTTTTTGTTTCGTTCATGTTTTGCTTTCTTTAGTTTGTCATCTGCGTTCTCTTATACTTTCCTAGGTTTCCTTAAACCAATTTATTTTGAATATTTTTGAGTTTTGTAATTTTTTTTCTTTGGTTTTAGTTGTTGGAAAATTATTGTTTCTTTGGTGGTGTCACAGTTCTTTGATTTTTTTTTTTTATCTCTCTCATAGCCTTGTTTTGATATCTGTGCATTTGAAGGAGCGGTCACCTTTTCCAGACTTTATGAACAGGCTTCAGTGCTGAAAGACCTTCATTTATGAGTGGATCTGAGGACACTGATTGGTGGGTGTGGTGACTTACCTCCATGGGGGTCTATTAGTGTTTCTAGGTTTGGAGAGGGCACAACAGCAGAACCCTTATGGTACTTCATCATCTAAAGACAACATCAGTAAGGACACAGGAATTCTCAATGCCATAGACTACTCGAATCCACCTCTTTTTCTTTTTGTCTTTTTATGGTTAAGGGGATGTCTTTTAGCACGGGGCTTCGCAATGCCAGGATCCAGAGTGCATGTGTTCTTGCAACAGTGGTAGTATTTGTGTCTGAGGAGTAGGTATAAATGAAAAACCTAGGAAGTGGGAGTCTAGGCTGCACATATATTATCAAGAGGGCAAAGTGTAGGTTCCAGCTCCAGGGCACAGCAGCTTGCGCTGGAGGATGATGGTAGATGCTAATATTTTGTCAAATTATAATTTGTTAAGTTTGTAGTTAAATATACGTATCAATAGTTGCCATTTTTGTTGCTTTTACTTTGTCCACTTCTCTGCTATGGGAAATGGTTGCGTTTGAGGAGTCAGACATCCTAAAAGGCAGGTTCCAAATGGGCCACCATCTGAGTATATCGCAAAAGGAAACGGTTGTCTTGACAACAGGAACAAAATTAATGCTCTCAGACTCTGACTTTTCTGTTCAGAAACCTTTTAGTTCAGCAATTTTTAGACATATTCAATACTGAGTCAGATCTCTTATTACCAGTAGAAATTTATCCAAAGAATGCCTCTTATTTTCATTACTTAAGAGTTATACCCTTGAATTAAAATTTTACTTAGGACATTTGACTCATACAGCAAAAACTTCTATTTTCCCAGGTGAACAAGTTTCACTCACTTAAATAGCAATTTAATCAGTAAATCAAAGTGTTTGCAACAGAAAATTTAAAATTTTTCCTAACATGGTTATTAATTGTCATATTTAACTAATTTTCCATGTTTCTGTTTCTTCCTGAATCAGTCTTGAAATGTTATGTTTCTTAGAATAAGCTTTGTCTATTTCTTTTCTTTTTTAAAGAAAGGTGCAGGCAGGAATGAAGGTATGCAGAGGCAGTCAGGAAGAGAGCAGAGGAAGAAGCACTCTATTTATTTTATTTTGTTGTCCATTTTGGTTGTTTTCTTGGTGCCAAGTCTTGAACCCAAGTCCTTAGGATGTGTGTGGACTACATCTGGGTGCCTTATCCACTAGGTCACCAAGGTATGCCTCTTTGTATATATGTTTTTTAAGTTATAGAAAAATTAAAAAGAAAACCAAAATTACCAAAAAATTCATCAGTTATTTTATTGCATTTTATTCCAGCTTTTTCTCATGCATGTATTAAGCAAACATTTGTACTTACTTATTAATTTATAATTAATTATAAATAATTTAGGTTTACATAAATAATTATCATAGTATATAATTAATTTTGTAATTATACTAATATGAATGCATGTTTTAATTTGGAAATGTTATTTTCTATATGTAAATAAATTACAAGCAATTTACGAATATAATACAAATTAAATAAGAAATTTATAAGTAAATATACAAATAATCAAACCAAATATAAACATTTGAAATAAAAGTGATTACAATGGAAATAAATTACAATATTAATTATGTATATAATTAAACCTCCTTAAATTCTACATTATTAAAAATAAAAGTCAAACATTTACCTTAAACATGTTTTTGTTTTGTTTTATTAGCTTTGTTCAACTTTATGCTCTCCTGGGATCTGCTAAAGAAATAATAAAGAAAGCAAACCAAAATATTTTGTAGAATATTATACAAGCTATTTAGAACATTTTCTTGTGTATTTTGAAGTTCCGATGTAAGTTTATTCTGAGAACAACTGAAAATTCATCAGAATATTATCAAAATTGAAATGTACTTTAATTCATTCAAGTGAAATATTTGTAAAATATAAATAGTCCCCTTACTTTTAAAATGCAACTTTGTTCAGTTAGGATAATTAGTTATATTTTACTCAACACAAATTGAAATACTATTATTTGGAAGAATGATGATTTCAGAATCTGTTGAAATATGAAGCACAAATGTTCCCTTTATATATTTCAATAAAAGAATGATTATTATCCTTATTGAATGGTTAAGAAAATTATAAAACAGTTAACAATACAGATTTGAAAAGAAAAATTATGCATGTGTTACATGTTAATCTGTATGACAATTTCAACTCTATTTTGAAAATTAACAAACATAAAAGCATATATAAGAACACAAGAAACATAAAAAGGTGATCAAGATTATTTTACTTTATCCCTTTATGGAATTCACCGAAGACAAAATAAATCATGAAAATGAAAGGCTGCAATGTTTCTTGAAATTTTGAACACTATAATTTTCCAATAATTTTCATAGACAGTGTGTTGTAAGTTCCAATTCTCATTTTCTATTTCTAATTTTGACCACAAATCTGGATAACTAAGTTCAGGTATTGTGGATTAAGAAAAAAATAAACCATTTCAATAAAATAAATGAAATAAATCACCTTTGGAAAGGTACTTCAGAGATTTCTTGACAAGCAAAATTCTATTTGAACCTTGTTTAATAGGCTCTCTTTAAAGGAATCTTGCTTGATTCACATTTTGTACCATGTTCCAAACAGGTATACATCTCAAAGTGGTTGGGGATGGAATTCATGGTATGCAATCGTGTGATTGTATTTTTTTTTTTATAAAATACTTCATTGTATATTCCTATTTTTTAAAGCACTCATATGGTGAACCTAGTGAAAACATAAAATAAATTCATATTCATTCTTTGAGATTCATTTCTCAAAATGTTTCACTCTGGATGAGAACTGAAACAGGCATTTTGTTTCTGAGGTTCAAATTCCCTTCTGAAAATCTGCCATCCCAATAACACACTGGAGAATAATGGTTAGTAGATCTTATTGCAGATGTATATTACTCAGCCTTTCAGTGCCCACTAAGTATCATCAGAACTTACTTCATCAGACACCAAAGCAGAAAAACAGCCAACCTGCATGATCTTGGGAAACCTAAAACAACAATGGGTAAGACAATAATTTATGTACTGAATACTCCTCTGTCCTATTCAGCACATTTTGTAGAGTATCTCATTTTCTAAAGCACTTTGACAGGTCACCTTTAATGAAATCAAAGCTTTTAAGGGGAAAGGACTGATGATGCTGCAGCCCTGATATTCTCTGTACCAGATGGGCATAGTGTTAGATGCTTAACTTAGCACAGTGTTAGCTGCAAGATGCATGAGTTCCAAAATGATTCTAAGTGTTCATTTAACATGAGGCTTCCTCTGAGAAAAGGCTGCCAGTGGTGCATAATTGTGCCAAATGTGCAGTAGTTTCATAATGTGGACTCTAATCCACTAGGAACTAAATCCTGCTATTACTCTCTTTAGGGAGACTTCTAAAATTCTGCTCTTCTTATGGAGGTTACTGGAAATGTCCTTTAAAAAATGTTGTCCACGTGTTGAAGATTTCTTAATATAAGTCACAGTAATGTTTATCTTTTCAGCTTTCCCGAGATCCTTGAATGGGGCTTCCAGCATATCACTTATTCTCTAGGAAGTTATTCCTTCATTTTATTTATTTTGGCTTTAGTTATGATTAGAATTGGACCTAAATAGTTAAATAACCATTGTCTTCTTCAATAACTGGAATATATTTTGTGTTACAGACAGAAGAGATTCTATCCTATCTTTATTGTATTAGTGATCAGATTTGACCTGGTTTTATGAAAATATAGTTGTGTATAGAAGTACACATTTCACATGGCGATTTCAATTCACTGTTCACATATTTGTACATGTGTATGAATGTGAGCAGGAATGTTTGTGTTTGCGCACACTTGTGTGTGTTGTAGTGTTGACATTTACCATCTAAAGATGAAACAGCCACCATTTTCCATGGCACTGCTGTATTCTGTAACTGTTCAGGCAGGAAGGGAAGAATTTCTGATCAGACTGAATCAACCAGGGGCCTTTAAAAGAAGCAGAATGCAATTACCAAATTGAAATTTGGCCAGGACACTGGAGAAAGTGATTCCACTCTTCCAGAAAGTGTCAAGACTTTGGTTTTATGTCTTATCTGAAACTTGATGCCTATAGTTAAAAAAGTGCCTTGTTTTCAAACAGGCAATCCAGAGCTGAAGTTGCCATTTTTTGTGAGGGAAAAAAAAAGAAAAGAAAAGAAACCAAATGTAATCAGACAAAAAATGATTTGGTACAGCCAGAACTCATTCGGACAGATTTTGTTTTTGTTTTTGTTTTCTTAAGAGAATAAAGAATAATTTTTAAAGAACTTTTCATAGTTCCCTTTCATACTTCAATGACCAGGAATCATATTGCCAGTGATCATAATGGCTATGAATTATGAATATCAATTGTGTCTCTTAACAAAATTAAAAATCTAAACAATGTTTACATTCTATAACTTTTTGCTTTACTTTCATCTAGGGGTAGTATATTTAAAATTTCTGATGTTAGAGTTTCCATATACCATCAATGGAAATATTGATGAATTTATAAGCATTGTAGTAAAACAACAGATTCAAAATATAATTCAAAATGATCAGATAAAAAGAGCTTCAGAGTAAGTATTTAATTGAAGATTGGAGACGGTTTCTGGTAGAAAGTTATTTGACACTGTTTTGTTATAATCAAAATGCATTTCAATTGATAGAAACTTTCTTTCAAAAAATCTAAAAAAAAACAATTTCTGCATATGTTTTAGATAGACCTAATACACAGATTTAAAAATGAATCTATGAAAAGAATAAAGACCTGAAGAATTTTTAGCAGAGTTAATTGTTGTAAAAAGATTTGGTTCTTATTACCTAGGAAATATTAAAAGAAAGGTAGTTTGAATGTTAATTAAAAGGAATGATAATGCAATTCAATTTACAAGTGCGTAATAGTTTTTAGTTAGAGTTTTATGTTTCAAATATCACACAGTTATCCAACACTTTCTACTTGTGAGTGGAATTTATTTTCTCATTTATCTTTATATTCACAGAACTAATCCCAAAGTTACTCTTAAATGTACTACTCAAGCTTTTATATTTCCCTTTGGGTCAGGGGGTCAGAATACCTTTCTCTTGAGGTCAGGGTCATCCTCATTAGCGTTGCTCTGTTCTGAGGCCACGGATTATGTCTTTCGTCCTGAAAAGCCTGGGGTGCCTGGAAGGAAAGGCAGATGGATCCAGAAAAATCTATCATGGCCATAGGTGCCCCCACTAATGGAAGGTCAGGATTTTCATTTTCATATACAAAGAATAGCACATTATTAATCTTCAGCCACTATATTCTCCTTAAATTTACTCAATGGGAAAAAAAATGCCTATGTCAAGGATAAGTCTAAAAGAAGTTAAGATATTTGAATCTAAAAAATTATTTGGCTTTAATTATAAATGAAAAGAATTTTAAAAGCGTGTCATTTTTGAGATAATTTATAGAATGAGTCAAAGTTTTTCACAGAAAATAAGTGAATTATCATAATGCAATTAAAAATTTTTTAATAAATAAATGTATATTACATAATTATATTGGTATATATTAATATGATCATGTTTTATATAAGCACATTTGTAATGTTACTAATTGTGATTATATTGACTATATTATAATACATGATTATATTATAATTCCAAACTAACAGTACATATTATTGCATCCCTAAGGAAAACAATCTTCATGAAGAACAAGACCAACATACAAAAGGCCACAGAACCAAGGGACAAGAGGAGAGGAGAAAAAAAAGTAAAAGACCAGGAGTCCAAGGGTGACTAAAAATGTGACACAGTTTGACATTCTGGATCCAAGTGTTTCTAAAGTAGGCTTAACTTACTTTTAGAACTTTTGTTACATGAAATTGCAAATTTTCCCCTTTTTTAAGAGGATTTGAGTTAAAAATCCAAAATATTTCATATTAATCCATTTGATATTGCCTCAATTAATGCTACTTAACCAAAAAAATAAAATGTCTAATGCTTCGAAATTGAATGCTTTTGCTTTTCATACACACTATTCAGAATGACTATCATCAAAAAGATGAGATCAGTGCTGGTGAGGATATGGATAAATGAGAAATGTGTACATTGTTGGCGAAAACATAAATTGGCACAGTCACTATGGAAAACAGTATAGAAATTCCTCAAAAGTTAAATGTAGCACTGCAAGATGATCTAAAAATTCCATTTCTGCATCCATATACACTTAAAATGAAAAATTTACCTCAAAAAGATAGTCTGTTCTCCATGTTCATTGCTGTAATAAGTAAGCTATAGAAAAAGTCTAAGTGTAGAAAGATGGGACATTAAGATGTGTGGCAGGGAGACAGATGTTTAAACAGATATATATTTTATATATAATTAATATATTTTTTAGTCATGAAAAAGAAGGAAATTTTGCCATTTGTGAAAGTATGGACACACGAGAACATTATGATAAGTGAAATCAGGCAGATGGAAGAAGAAAAATATCGCAGAATCTCACTTATATGCGGAATCTAATAAAAGAAGAAAAGTGAACTCACAGAAGCAGAGAGTAGAATGATGATGGTACCAGGAACAGGTAAATGAGAGAAATAAGGAGCTACCAAAGTATGTAAGACGTTAGTTATATGATGAGTGAGTTCTGGGTTATCTAATGTATATACTACAGTAACTACAGTTAATATTATTCTACACTTGAAATTTGCTAGGATAATTGATCTTAAACATTCTCAACACATATACCACAAAAAGCAACACTTTGAGATTACAGATGTGTTAATTAATCTGATTTCAGTAATCACCTCTCTCTATATATATGACCATGTCTAACACTTTAAATATACACAATTTTCTTTGTCAGCTATACTTCAAGAAAGCTGAGAAAAAATATAACAGACATTTTATGTAGTATTGCTGTTTATTCACATAAAAATAAAGATTCAAAAATTGATCATTTATTTGATAACTACTGAACACATTCTGTGTGGCAGCTACTGTAGAAACAGAAGAGCAAAGATAAGTTACCAACAGTAACACAGGACAGGAGTTTAATATACAGTGATGGAGACAGACAAGAGAGGGTCAAGGGACAGAGAAGCTGCACTGAAGAGTTGACTCTAACAGATGTTTTGATTATGAGGACTATGGCATATAGATCAATGATAGCTATAGATAGATGATAGAGCTTTGTCCATTTGATACATGTATTTGATATATAATGTTGTTTGCCTTTCTACATAGATATTCCAGCAATGCCTTTCCCTCCCATTTCTCAGTAATTTAAAACCCATGTACACTTCACTGGAGTCTTAAATAGTTTTCAAAAACTGTAATATTCCCAAAGTTCCCATGAAAACACTTTTTCTCCTTTCCTCCTTCTCCTTGACTGGGTATTGAAAACATCAGGAAAGGTCCAGATGGGAAAAGCACGACTTATGAGGCGTTTTAGAAGTGGGTAAGGTGCAGAAATTTTTGTGGGCCATTTCTAATTGCCACCTTTCATGGAAGAGCTATCATAACTTTGAAAGGCACCTGGACATTGCAACCCATGGTCTTGTCTGGAAACATGCCATTTCCAGTGTAAAGGATTAAAAGACCTCACTCTCCAGAACACTGAGTACATTCCTCCAAATAAAACAAGCTGTATTTTTAAATCAGTGAGGGTCCGTGATACAGTAGAGCACTCTGCTGTCATCTTTATTTAGAAAATATCAATCCACCTTTTGGATCAGATTTACGGGTTCCTCCTTCCTGTTTGATGAGCTCATCCAATCCTCTTTCTCATTCCATCCCTCCTGCTGCTCAGGTGCCATAAAATCATGGTAGTATGTGAAACCCTTCCTCTGAAACTACAGAACTGAGGTCCCAACTCTTTAACTTTCAAAGCTCTGGCTGAGCCTGCAGAATTGTCATTACATGTTAAAGAAAACTTCCAGGAAAACTATGCTCTGGAAGATTCCTATAAAATACTGTACTTAATTCTATATAAAGGTAAAGTACCCTCAGCAAAAATAACAGACCATTGGAATAAGAAAAATAAATTCTAGAATTTAATAACACAGGAAATATATTCAGACCGTAAACTTTGTTATTTTAGGAAGTTGCTTATAAAACCATGATTCGGTTAATAAAACATTGAGTTACAAAAAAGAGTGGGCCCAGGCTATGTGTGGACTGATGCTTGCATAATTAGAGAAATTCCTCATTAAGAAAAATCATTAAGATATATAAATAAAAATAGTTAATATATGTTGATTGCTAACTAGAAGAAAAATCACAACAAATTTTTTTTTTCAAAAATCTCACCAAATAGATAACAGATACCACCAAATAAAGAGGTCCTTGTATCTTCAATAGCATCTCAATAATCACTTCTGATTCAGATAATTTTCTGAAATCATTCTAAAATAACTCCATTTTCAGTTGCATTATCTTTTTACTCTGACACATCTGCTAAGCACATCTCTATGTTTAAATGCACTCAAGTCACTGCTAGCTTAATTTGCAATAACTTCAACTCACTCTCTTTGTAAGCAAACTCGCATCTGACACTCTTTGATTCCCACTGACTCACAAACTCTCAAATGGCCTTCACCTTTGTTGAAACATCTCTTAGTAAAAACTACCTAAGGTTAATAATCACCTTACTAACCAAAAATATCTTTGTCTTTACTTAACTTTTCAGCATGATCCCATTCATTGAACTCTCTTTACTGAAGCAACTTTCTCTTGTTTGTGTTTGTGCCACACTTTGCTTGTCTTTCTCTTTTCTCTTTGACTACTTATTTTCATTTACTTTTGTCCAGTCCTCTACTGTTATTAAAGATGGGAGTTCTTCAGGTTTCTGTCTCAGGCCTCTTTAGTTATAATTCTATTGTCTAAGAAACATCATTGAAGCCCATGATTTCAATTTGCATCTATAGAGAAAATAATTCCCAGATTTATGTCTCTAGGCCAGACTTGCCTTTTGGATAGCTCCACTGGTATTTCAAAGATCTCAGACTGTGTTGCAGCCTTCCCCATGAGGCCTACCCAGTGACATTATCCATTTATTTCCCTACCTAAGCACATGAGTCAACTCTGATAACTTTCTCTCACCTCCAAGTCTAATACATCATCAAATCATGCCAATTATACATCTTAAATATATCCCTAATTCACCCATGGCTCTATATATACAGTAATTTAACACAAGTGCTATCATCTTATAGCTAAAGTACAAATAATAGTCTATCTTTCTCTAGCCACTTTTTCTATCCTATAATTCAATCATTACAGAGCTGTCAATGGGATGCTTTTAAATTACGCACCTGATCATCCACTCACTGATTAGTAGGGGCTCTCAATAGTTTCAATGATTGCATGTTGAGCTTAGAATACAGACTCATATCTTTTTCAGAGTGTAAAACATATTGCATGATCTGACCCCTGCTTACCTGGCTATCTCACAAGTCATTCTTTCATCCTCTGTAATTCAACCATATGTAGACAATCTTTCTCTCACAGAGGACAACTATACTCACCCCCAACCAGTCTTTGTACTCTTTAATTCTCTCTGTTTGGAATGCGGCATATTACCCACACATTTATGGAAACTCAATAAAATAAAAAGTCAAACAACTCCCCCATCCTGTTTTTGAAAGTCTGTTCTGATTTCTGGCCCCATATAATAAAAATGTAGGTAAGTTTTATCTGTAATAGAATGGTTTTTCTTTTCATGAGAAACATATAACTTAATAATTAGCTTCATATTAATATGACAATATCTTTTACTCACTTAAAGCTTCACGGGAGTAAAATCCAATTCTATATGCACTCATCATTACATCACTACTATCTAATAGATTTCCAGGCAGCTATTAATCTACTCAATAAGCATTTATTGAATGTTGAAAGAAGTAGGCCATCAACCCTTATCTTCATTTAATTTTGGCTCTGTATAAAATAACAACTTGGCAAATATCCCACACCTGAGATAGTTCCCCAAGCCACCATAACTCCAGTCTCTTCCTCATCAGCTTTCTTGTATTCTGAAGCTTTTGTTGTCTTTATTGACCAGTCCTTCCTTGTTTTCTTTCTCTGACTTTAGAAATACCTCTTCATACCACCTCTCTTTCTATTAACCCAACATGTTCACAAGATACCATTTGTTGATACCCTCCCCCTAGTATTTATCTACAACTTGAGATTTCAGAGGCCATTCTTACTGTCTTGCCTGGGCCCTAGCACCCCAGGAACTAGAACTTGTCCATGTTTGTGTTTATGTTCAGGAGACATATAAACAAATGATACTGGGATTGAGAGTTTTCAGTTGGTTCCACTGGCTTTAATTACTAAAACTGGTCCTTCTTATACTCTATATTGTATTCTAAATGAATTAATCTCCCCTTTGTCATAACTAATCTGATCTATATCCTACTGCTGTACTCATGAGGATAATGTTTTAATATATCTTAATGAAAGATATGTTTTAAATTAAGCAGATACCTTTGAAAGCATTGTTGTTTTTGAGCAGACAATCTTTTGGGATCTTTGATTGCAAACATTCTTTTGTTTTTTCTTTTTTGCATTTACTTGTGTTGCAATTTATTGATTTTCTTTAGCTACCTTAGAGTTCATGTCAAGTCTAAAAGATTCTCCCAGGAAAAGAAAGGATATATCGCCAAAATTGAGTTCAGCTAAAGTCATGGTGGTGGTGTACAATATAGAAAATAACTATTTTCCTATTAATTCAGAGCTTCATAAGAATATTTTAATGACAAAACTATGCATAAATTTAAAGCAACCTAGATATTAAATAAAAGAAATCTTGGGGAAATTTTTTTATAATTTCATGTTCTTCAATGGGACTAAATCAGTACTAGTAGAGGATACTATTGGCAGACGCTGAGTAGAAGAGGCCAGAGGTGGTTTTAAATATCCTGTAGTGTACGGATGCTTCTCAATAACAAACAATTATTTGATCTAAAATATCCATATTGCAGAGTTTGAGAAAATTTGTTGTAAAGAAATCAAGGTGGCTTAGAAACACTTGTTTAAAAAGAAACAAAGCTTGTAATAATTAAGAGAACATATGCCATGCACTAATGAAAAAAATGAAATTTTTCAACAATTGTCACAGTTAGACCAAACAAAATGTGACTTGCCACAGGCTTAAATTGACAGGGTGATGAGGCCTGGTCCAAATCTAGGAGGTGGGTCCTCATTGCTCAATAAAGTCAGGGCTGAATTGGTCTGACTGTATTTGGTCACATCTGAAGTTCCAAAGGTCTTTGCAGAGAATTAAGGGGTGGGGTAGAAGGAGGATTGTGTGTGTTAGTAACAAGGTCTCATGGTAAGAAACTAGCACCTATTTTTGGGTGGAGTCAGATATCCAAATTTTAGAGATGAAATTTCCTCGAAAAACGAAAAAACAAGGCAGATTTTGGAAACAAGGATGATCCAACATAATTTATGCTTGTGAATCTTAAGTGTGCATAAGGGAATTAACAAACACAGAATCCGTAAATATTGAGTATCAACTGTAATGAAGAGCTTGTGGGAACACTCTTAAGATTATGTAAATATTCTGAACCTCAACTGACCTCTACCCTCACAACTAATTTACCATCCTATTATTCTTTTTTGAATTAGCTTTTATAGTGACAATTGCAAAATATTGATTCCTAATTCCATTATTTTTCCTATGTATGAGGCATAGTCTACTAAAAAGAGCATTTTTTTCCTTCTCTTCCATTTTATATACTTATTTATAATTTATTTGCTTATTCATCTGATATTATTAGACTCATGAAATCTAATTTTCTTTAATGAACAATATTCCTATTGTTCCTCCATTTTTGACCTATGAGGGCAATTTTATTCTGTAAAATCACCAGAAAAATATGAAAATATAGCATTAAGTGGATCATTAAAGAGATGCCTATTCACAGTATGAAAGCTAAGAAGAAGGTAAGATACTACTTTACAGAAACTTTGTACCTTCATGAGACTTGATTTCGGGTATAGATACATTTTCGCAAGTAGATAAATTTGCAAATACAGAGTCTGTAAACAATCATTGCTCCTAATGAACTTTTATGCTCAGGGAAACACTAATCAAATGCCTACAAAATAATAAAGTTGACTTTCCCTTTATTTGCATACTCCTGATATTTTCAAAGGTACTGAACAACAGAAAGTGTTATTAATCATAATTTTATAATTGTTTAAATTGTTTACTTGGTTACAATCTTGCTTCTTTTATTTGAATCTAGTATCTTCAAGGCCAATTAAGGATATATGTTAGATTGACCATAGAGTTTTATAAAAATACAGATGTCTAGGTCTTTCCTCTTACTTCTTAGTCTCTTCTAGTTGAATTCTAGGTGAGTTCTTTGTATTTTATGCATATTATGCTTTACTCAGAATTATCATCTATAAAACATATGCTTATCCTTTTCTAATAAATCAGGTATAATATTCACTGACTTTTGGAAATGTGCTTAATTAACTATTCCTAGAGACAATTTGCCAAAAATCGTTTTTCGAATGACTTTATTTTCATGTTATGCCTCCCACAGAAAGAAGCAACACCTTTTTGTCACAGATTCTTATGGACTCTTAATAATTTCACATTTGAAAATTTTGTTAATGAATTAATAATAGCCATTAAGTCTCTGTCAGATTGTCTTTGTTTTACTCTTCTGCTTGTCTAATGACTCTTCTATAAACTATCTATTTTTTGTCTTTTAAAAAGACTCTCAGAACACCATGGAAAATAACTCTAGCAGGTATATCACACTATTGACTATTCAAAGAAGACTCAGGTAAAGTCTTCTGATGGTGTTGCTTAGACAACTTTCAGAGTGGGCCAAGTCAAGAATAAAATTTTCATGAGAATTCTAACCCCAAATCTAGTAAAACTTAGCAATTTAAGACTACTTTTATAAACAGAAATAAAACACTTTAAACTTATATCTGATTTCCACCAGTTTCTCTAGAAGTCCTTAAGTTTTCTGACTATTCATGTTAATTCAACTATCTGCATAGACTCAGTGAGAATCCGTTCTCATTTCTATCAAGATACATTTGGAAAAACTGATTATGCAGTCTGTCCTCACATCAAGTGTTGGAGTTGAAAATAAAATTTATTTAGTAAGATGTGACAAATCAGTTTTAAGAACTATGAAGAACTGATTATCCTTTCAGGGTCCTCTCAGAGCAAATGCCTTAACACCTGGCTAAAGCATCTTAAAATTATGAGTGGCAAAAAAAAAAAAAGGCCCCTTCCAGTCATGCCAAGAAATCCAAGGAATATCTGGGGGACTTAAAGAAGAGAGAAAAATCATCCTAATATATAGATGCTGAAAATGAAATCTGTCTAAAGAATTTTTTCAAGTTTGGTTTCTTACCTTGAGAATGGCAAGTAATAGAAAACTCTAAATTTAAAATTCATTTTCGTATTCCTCATAGCAACTTCCAGAAATAAGTTAATTTTGTCATTCTTCATTGCTGTAATGCCTTCTGATTTTGCGAAACAATTTAAAAACAAATAGCATGTTCTCTGCTGCACATATGAAAATAATTGATTCAAATTTATTGAAGCTATTCTTATTTTGTGATCAGGAATCATCTTGCTTTGTGCTTATTAAAAGCACAGTGGAAGAGAAAAAATATGAAAGACTGACATGGATAAAAAAGACTGCTAGATGTTTTTTCAATAAGACATCATAGCTTTGATAAGTAATTGATCCTATAAGAACATGAACCTTATTTCCTCATTGACTAGGACATTTCACAACTCTACAGAGGTAGACATTAACTTTTAGAAAATTAATAGTACTTCAAAAATTGCCTATAAAAATATGAATTGTGTCTAATGGAGTGCATTTGACCAATGCATATTGACAAATTATGCCAGTTTTGCATCCATTTGAAAGTTCATTTTAGTATTTATCATCTAACTATAAAGTTGCAACACATTTTTTTAACTTAGTTTTATTCTCTCATTAAATGAGTTAAAGTCTTTAACATGCGTTTATGTTATAGCATATGAGAATTATGACTTTACCTTTTTGTTAGAAATAATTTTCTAGCAACATTTAGTTGAGAGAAAAAGATTTGTTCCACTTTTGGAAATGTAAAACAGTAAGAAATTTATATTAGAGCAGCATAACTAGAAAGAATATGAGTTAAATAAAGTAGCTATACAATATTGTGAGTATGCAACTATGTGCTATTATCACTGTTTATAGGAATGAATAGTGCCAGGATTTATAACTTCAAGTGTCTCTCATCACAAAGTAAGATCAGAGCAAATCTTTTCGGTAAAATAAATATAAGAATTATTGAAATACTATCAATGAAACTTCAGAATTTGAAGATAGAAAATATTTATCAGTGGCTCCCCCCAAAATAATAGTAAGCATATTTAATGAGCAGAGAATGAATATTAAACAAGATGAAAGACACAGGGTTAAAACGAGGTCATAAATATGCAATGCCAGTTACAGGTATTTATGATAAGATAGTCATTTCTATTTGGGAATAAAATTAAATGATAGCTTCCTAGACTAGAAAAACAAAAGGCAGTGTTAAAGAATCCTAGAGATTACCAAAAATTTCAAGAACATGTGCAATAACCAGAGAATGGAACCAGAGAGCAAGACAGTCTGATATGGAGTTGGGTCTATTAGTGGGAGATACTTTGAGACTGAAGGTCAGTTGCACTCAAAGTCTCAACTCTCAAGGTCTTTTGCCTTTTAAAGGCACTAAAGTACCACGTGTCCCCACAGTAATACATTTTTAGTTTTGCTCTTTTTGTCATTAATGATCAAAGGCCAATAGTCCTAATGACATATAAGCATTTTTATTTAACTGCAACTGACAAAAAAGACATTTTGGAAGCTCTAAAATTTTATTCACCAATATTGACCTATGCCAAATATCTTCGCCATTCATTAATATATTGACATAAATACACTAGGTCAATATGTCATTATTTTAACATCCGCAGTCTTATTCTTCCTCTAAAATGTCAGTGTATGTTAAATATAGGAGAAATATTTGGTGGATCTTCCCCTTTCCTCCTTTGATTCCTTTGCCTGATGCATGGGTGATTAACAAAGGGAAAAGATAAAGTAAATTCATATACACAGAGGTTCATAAGAGGTTCATAAGAAATAGAGTAAGGATTATACTAATGAAATAAATCAGAAGAGAAAGACAATTATCAGATGATCTCACTCATATGTGGCATATAAAATAAGAAAGTATATAAACAGATAAAACAAGTCAAAACAAAAAATAACCTTTGGACACCGACAACTGAGGTCAATAGAGTGAAAGTGTTGGCAGGGGAGCAAAGGGAACCCACATTCCAATAAAATGGTGGAGGACTAGTAGAAATTTAGTGATGGGCATGGCATGCTGTGTATCTTATAAAGAGTGAATCTAAAACCAAGCATCCTAAAACTTCCATTACGTTGAAAATCAATGTTACCTCAATAAAAATAAGAAAATAAGATATGGAACTTTGTGACCAAAATAGCCAGTTTAGTTTTTTGACAAAGAAACAAAACAAAACAACTAACAATAGATCTTTGAAGAAGAGGCAAGAACAACACTCTTGAAAGTTTTTGTTTGGACAACTAACTTACTGAATTAGCTGAACTTGTTTGTAATTTTTCCCATCCCAGACCCTGATGATCAGGGAGTCTCTTCATTTCTGATCAGAGGGGATATATTTCACGTAGAAATGCATTCCTTTTTTTCAGGGAGAATAGAGAGGAAAAAAATAGAGATAAAATTTCTGCTTTTAGGGAAAGGGAGGTTTATGGTATAATTCATTTATCTACTGCTTCTTTAATTCAAAATAATCTATTTTCTATTTTGACACATATCAAAGTGGCCTCATCTGGAATGCAGTAAAATCACTGTCATGTGTTCCCAAGAGGAGCAGTAGGCAATATGTGGTGAATAAGGTCATTTTCACCAGGACATGATGAAATATTGTGCAGAGGGTGGAAAAGCAAAAATAGGATTAAGGAGTAATGATATATGAGAATGTTTTGATCTACTGTTTGAAGATAAAACTAGCTGAAATGGACAAAAAATAAGTACTTAAATAATCACAAAGGGTAGAAATGTGTATATTATGGATCAAGAGTTCTAACTGAAGAAACAAAGTTATTTTAGAGGGGATGGTCAAGAGATTTAAGTGACAAAATCTAATTTATATGGATATAATTATTAAGTATAAGAAAACACAAAAGTCTACTAAAACAGAGTAAGGTTTACAACAGACATTTTATCAAGTCATTTGCTAAGTTTCCCAGAGGGGGGAAAAATCATTGCTAACAAGACATGTTGTACATTTTCAACTTTCCTAGGACTGAAAACCATTGCCTTAAAGTATTTCCAACACTATGGGATGTGACTAATGAGCCATAGAATTTTAAATTAGACCCCCTTGTCTTCTTAGTTAAATTTAGCACAATTTACATATAAAGACAGGTAAGAAACTAGTCAGCTAGAGTAAGAGGTCATACAATTTTGATGGTTGGGAACCTGTTTTAGAAAGATGGTAGAAAGTTTTAAACCTGCCTTAAGGGATTGTTTTCTAAAAATGAAACATAGGAAGTGGAAAGGCAGAAAACTTTTGTCTATTTTGTTAATTCTGTGAAACCATGTGAATAAACTCCTTTCAAAATTCTAACTTAAAAAATAGAAATTACCAGTAAACCCACACCACAATATGGGGTTTATGCAGTAGTGCTTAGCACATGTCATTTTAATAGGATTTCTGCTAAGAAGGATCAACTACAGCATAAACTCGTGGGATAATCTTAACAGGTTTGGCTTACTCTATATACCTCATAATTCATTTCTCCAAATTGTAAGCACTATAATACGGTAGACACTTTGCTATGGGATTTGTGATACAGTGAGGACAATTTTTTCCCTCAAAGAGCACATAATACATTATGTTGCAGACTGGTATTTTGCAGATATTTTTGCTACAATTATTTCATTAAAACAGGAAAAATTCAGAAAATGAATTATAGCTGCACTAACTGAATCAAGTGGCTTTAGGAAAATGCACTCTAGTTGCCTCCTTTTTCTCATTCATTATAGAACTATTGAAAATTCTTCAGGAATGTCTTTAATTTAAATATCACTAAGTTTGACACTTAAAGAGTTTGTTATGCTAGTCTTCCAATAGGAAGAATATGTCATGTCACTAAACAGACAAGGAGAGGATGAGGAACAAATCACACAGATATAGACATGCATGTATATCATCTACAAACAAGAGACAAATTAGGGTAATATCCAGTTTTAAAATGCAGCATGCTTCCTGGGGATTTTCTATCCAGTTTTAATATCTACATGTGAATTTTTAATCAGATAATTCTGTAACATCGTGATAAAATCTGATTCTATTGGAATTTGCATGTTTATTGAGAGAACAGGGAAACATAATTTGGTACTGTTAAGGACATAAATATTGAAGGGCTTAGTTTAAATGGGTTTTAGGATCTGAAGCCCACAGTTGGCTGTAGACATCTGGAAGGCAGTTCACAAGAAGAACTGAGAAATGAGAAATAGTCAAGGGAAATATCAAGAGTCATTGATAAACTCATGAATTCCAACTGCTTTTGTTTTACTTCTTAAGATACTGCTCTACCTCTTTTAAAATACCTGGTAGACCCTGGTGGCCTAGCAGATAAGTCTGCTTGGAGCAGTCTATATATATCGCAAAGAGCCAGGTTTGAGACCAATGGTACTGGAGAGCAACTCTCTCCCTGTCAGCCTAACTACTCACCTTCATTCCTGCTTGCACGTTTCCTTTTAAAATAATAATAAATGACCATCATTTTTTTGACAGAATATTAAACAGATGCATGAAATGTGAAATGTTTGAAAACTAATAAAAGATATAACACTAGTTGTAGGAACACTACTTCAGCAATCATGACTGCCCAAGTTTAAAACCAATGGTTTTGAAAGGAAATTAAGGACTAGAAGTAGGTTGAAACAGAGACTGATACAAATACCTATTTTCACTGATATTTTTTTCTGCTGGTTTATATCACTGGCAAATTTTGTTGGCTTATGTATGTACTTCTTACCAACTTATTGATTGCTGCTGTATATATTACCAATATTTTTCAGTCTTCTCTCTACTTATACCATATACTTATGGTATATTTTTTCTATGTAGAGTGTTCAAATTTCTTTTTAATGAAATCTGTTAGTCTTTTTCCTTTTATGTTTTCTTTATAATATCTGATGCCCTCCTTCACCACATGATTATACAAGTGTTCTCCATTTGTTTTAAATATATTGTCTTTTACATTTATAGTATTAATACACCTAGAGCAAAAGATTTTATGACTTTTATACAGGTGGAGAGATAATTATGCCAAATATATTCATCAAACAAAAATTGAATGAAATGCCATCCTTTAATTTCCCATTTAAACATTTTGGGTCTTTATTATGCCTAGTATTAATATGTCTCTTTTTGTTTCAATAAGCTTCTATGTATGCAATTTTCATTACTAATGTTTAGCAGAGTATCTTAAATCTTGCTGAATGAGTCCTTCCTTATTAGTCACATTTTTTTTTTTTTTTTAATACTGGGCAATTTTTGTTGACATTTTAAAATAAATAAGCGGGAATTCTGGTAGGTTTTCTTTCATCGTTTTTGTCTGTGTGTATGTTTTATTTTACTGAAGGACTATTGTGCAGTAATTCAACATCTGTATATAATTCATTAAGTTTGTTACCTAAAGTCCAATTCTATCCTTCATCATATAATCGACCGCTTTTACCAAACTTGTCCACATGCCCCTCTTCCCTTCTGGTAACCACTAATTTGATTATATAGACTGAAAGTTTATCTTGCTTGATTTGGCACATTTTTTTGTAGATTTTTAACATTTATTTGATTATAAAATTAATTTTATGTATCACTTGGAAGATTGACATTATAATGATATTGTATTGACACTGTGATTAGTTTCCCATCATTTATTACTTCTCATTATATGAATGGTAATCTGAATTCAACCATTAATAATCCATCCAAGCATTCCATCAACCAGGAGAGATACTCAATCCTAGTGTCTCTAGGGGACCATGCACCTGGATGCAGTAATAAGCAGTCACAGTTCAGGCCCATGTTTTTGGATAGTACTTCCAACCAGAATGGGCAATGAGATATAAAGAGAAATTATTGTAAACTTTGGACAAAGATATTTTCTTACTACTATAGGTGCTCCATATGAACTGGAGAGTCTGTTGGAACACATATTTATGGATCCCACCTCCAGATATTTGGATTTAGTACTTTGGGAATTGAATGTGCATTTCTTTCTTTCTTTTTTCTTTTAAGGAAAAGTTCAGGCAACAATGGAAGTGAGTGTAAGTAGGCAGGCAGGAGGAAGTATTCTATTTTATTTTGTTTTTATTTGTTCATCTTGGTTTTCCCTTCCTGGCCCTGGGCTTTGAACCTGGATCCTTAGTGTATGTATACTACATCCTGTGATCTTCTCTCTTGGACTACCAGGATGTGCCAGAAAGTGCATTTCTAACAAGATGCTTATGTTTGCATCCATAGACAAAATTTGTTTATTCAGTTACTAAATTTTATATATTTCTTCACCTAAGTCCCTTTTCCTTATCATTAATTCCTTAGGTAAGTTAGAGGTTTTGTCCAATAACATCTGTCTTATAAGTTGTTCTTTTCTTCACCTATGTATAAAACGTGAGTTCATACATATGCATGTAATATAATATCTTTAGATTTTAGGTAATTATTAGTGTTCAAACAATTTGCTAAGATAGCAAAAACAGTACTTTTTTTTAATTGATGAAAAGCTAACGGGCCATTTATAAAGCAGTTAACAGGTTTAAAGGAATATTGTTTAAATAGGGAAATGAAATACCAAAATAAATATCTTAAGTCTATGGAAAGCCTCTAAGTTTATCACTATGAACATTGAAAAAGGTGAGAATGTATATTAGAAAACAAAACAATGACCCCTAAAGGGAAAATACTGGAAAAAGAGCAGAGTCAAATATGTTTATGCAATGAGTTACAGAATATACATAATTTATGATACCTTTTTAGAGTATTCTATTAGTCTACTAGACTATTCTCATAAAATTTCAAATTATTACATCATTTTAGTGGTGGCAGGACAGGAAAATCACAAGAAGTAGGCAAGATGTTGATCTTATGATAGAAAATGAATTGAAATGGATAAACTTAAAGAACAGCAGAAAAATGAAAAATGTCTGTTAACTCTTAAGAGTTTTTTAAAATTAAAATAATATTATAGCATAATATGTTTCAGGTGTACATCATTATAAATCAACATCTGTATATGCCAAAATAAGTTTACCTCTGAAAGTTCAATTGCATCCATCACCTTAAAATTGGCCCCTTTGATCTGATGTACTTTCCTTCTTTTCCCTTTTCTTTTGGTGACCACTAATTGGGCCCTAAATTCTAAAATTTTAGTTTTGCTTTCTGCAGGTCATTCATTTGTTTTGTTTCTCCATATATTACACATGAGTGAAACTATATAGTGCTTGTCTTTCTCCATCTAACTGATTTCACAAAGCATAATATTCTCTAGGGTCATCGGTGCTGCAAACATCAGGGTTTCATCATTCTTTTACAGAGTTGAGTCGTATCCATTGGGTATATATAGCACATCTTTATTATCCATGCATCTATCAATAGGGACTTAGATTGCTTGTAACTCTTGGCTATTGTGAATAATGCTGTAATAAACATGAGGGTACATATAGCTCTTTGAATAAGTGTTTTTTGCATTCTTGGGTATATATCCAGAAATGTGATAGCTATTATCACGAGAAATTTCTATTTGCAACTCATTTGAGGAATCTCCATACTGTTTTCCATAATCACTGCTATGTTAAAATTTTAAGACTATTCACTAGACAGAGAGAAATAGACTTTATAACTTCAAGCCACAAGTGGGAAAAAAAGTAATTTTGATGGCTCAAATTTAAAGGAGAGAAAAAAACACATCAAGAAAGCAGAAGAATGTGGTTAATATGAAAAACAATATTACAAGAAAAAATTAAGCATTGCAGTTGACAGAAAAACAGATTGAATTATTCAAGTCAGTATTTTAAATGTTGTTGTAATCTCTTTATAAATAAAAATAAGCATCTAAGAAGCCATGTTGTTGAAATCCTGAAAATTAATTGACAACAATTCAATACAAGCAAATGCTAACTAAAGATAACAGTTATTCTAATATTGAGGCTAAAATAAACAGAATTCAAGGTGAAGTTCATTAAAAGGAAAAAGGAAGTTTATTGGGTACCAATAAAGTTATAAGCCAATAAAAAATATGAAAGTCAGCAAATCCCTGTGGCTCAGGTGGTCCTGGTGGCTAAGATGCAAGGTACAGGTCATGTAAATAAAGCCTTGGAATTTGGGGCTGGGGTTAAAAAAACAACATGAAAGTCATGAAATTTTGCTACACAGTCTTGGAATTTTTTAAAGTAAAAGTTGACAAACACCAGGGGAGATAGACAAATTCACAGTCATAGGGGAGAAATCAGGTGATCAGATGGCTGAAAATTGAGAAAGATAAAATCATAAAACTTAAAGATAAAACATTTTCTGCAAGTAGTCAGATAAGAAATATGTAGTATTGAGGAGACTGTGATCTCTGTCCCAATGTGGAGGGGCCTGCCTACCACCTCCACCATCTATAAAGAAAAGCCATGACACCTCCTGTAATCAGAGCTTGCTTGCCAGCAGACAAAGAACTTCCCAAGCTTGAAACCCCTTCCCCTAATTTACATCCCTCTCTTCCCGTGTTTGCTTTAGCCTATATAAGCATGTTCTAACCAGAACTCGGGGCTCAGCTCTTTGGGGAAGAAATCCCAGCTGAGACCACGCGTGTAATAAATCTGCCTAAAATACTTCCAAAGAGTGCTGGCTTGGTTTCTCCCCAAAACTGTAACATCACAACTCATCTGTGCGGCTGTAATCTGAAAGCAGCCCAAATACTACGTAAACAAGTGGGTGTGGCTGTGTTCCCATAAAACTTCATTTACAACAGTGAAGGAGGGAAACAAATGTTCCTGTTCTCTTTTGAGTTCTTGGCCAAGACTCTTTGAAATTAAAGATAGAATAACAGAGAAAAACAAAAGTTTTTTTATCATGCACACCTCATATAGAGTGGAAAGACTCAGAAGAAAATGAGCAACTCTCAGAGGTGACTTTAGGACTGAGGATTAAATACTATCTGCGTAGGGAAAAGGGAGAGGCATGTAGTCATTTTAGGAGATAATAAATTATTTTTAAAATAGTAAGAAACGGGGTTTTAGGAGAACAGCTTAGAGATAGTTTGTAACAAAAAATATGTCTGAGTGTGGTGGTAGTATCAATTTCTAATCCCTTCTTCTCTGATGAGAATCATCTCTAGTTGATGGAACTCCCAGGCAGGGAGTTCTTTTTGGAGGATTTATTTTTAAGCAGATAAGAGTTCAGAGAAAGCCATTCCTGTGATTGCACATCGTGAACTCCTACAGTCATATTTTGGGATGACAAGTTCTGTTTCACAATAGGAGAAAGACAAGATTTGACCTGTCACAGTACTTTGCCAACCACTGATAGAAAGGGTTTTTAATAGAAGAATAAGAAAATTGATCTTTAAGGAAACTGCTAAAGAAATGAGACTCGTTAGGATACATTAGAAAGCAACACTTCCACTCATACAGCCACTCTATGGGACTCATCTTTTCCTTTCTGGATAGAATCTCTCATTTTCTGATTACTCCCAGATATGGGAAAATCTTTCAGTCAATCCTTGAATCATAACACACAATTAATTCAGTCATTAAAATATCCCAGCCCCATGCGATAGATGAAACTCTGAGACTGAACATTAGACTTCTAAAATAGATTCACTTGTCTCCAGTCTTGATCGGAAGCCTGTAATGGAAAAGCAGAGAGCATGGTTGACTTCTGCAGTATTATCCTAGTTTGCGATTCAATTACTTCTCCTTACCACACACTGGGATCCTCCAATATTTAGGTTGGGGGGAGGGGGGAAATCAAGGGAAACAAAAAGTCTTGTTTGGTTAGCATTGATATAACACTGGCCATGGAAGATACTAAATCCTGTTCTTTCTTAATTGGATGTTACATGGGTTCTTTTGTAGACACCTAATCATTACCTCCCTGATACAATAGAAATCATATCCCTCAGTGATTTATAGTGAATCTCAGGTCCTGGTATGATTCTGGCCTATTTGCACGGAGGTTACCTTACCCAAACAACCAAGAGTCATCTTGAGTTATTTCTAAAATGACTTTTCTCTAATGATCCTTGTGTTGAAAGAGTGTGAGTGCATGAATTGTGAGACTAAATTGCAATCATAGTCAATGTATCTTATTTGCACCAATAAATGAGGCTTGTTTGAGCTGTGAATCTATAAACTGATGGTAATATGGGTAGGGATAGCAGGATGAATTTTTCTGTGCTAATAATAAAGAAGATTGATACAAAAGAATTAGCTTACATGTAGTCACTCATAGAAAGGCAGTGAACCTGAACCCCACTCCCAGAATATAATCAACCACAGAAAAGGTGTACTTTGCTATAGATGAGAAATTCCCCTGAGATTTCATCAAAGGCACTTCATCATATTGCAGTGCTCTGCTCTCCCAACACTTATATAATATGGTCAGACAAATATGATTCTAATCATTGTACTACATCTAATCCACAGTGATGACCTATACTTCAGCTGGTACTACTACTCCAAAGTACTACGTGTAGTATTAAGAATATTTGGTCTGGATAGATTGAATAGCTTTATATTTAATTCTTTTTTGGTTTATAAAGCCATTGAAATTAAGTAGTTTGGAAAGGTTACTTTTGATCAGTTTTCATATGTTATGATAGTCTTAATTATGATAGACATAACAAGTCATAAATGGAATAAATGTCACAGGCCATGTGTCAGTCTAACACCACCCATCAATGTAGCTTTGACAATGACATAGGCATATTTTTGGCCTTTTGTCAATGGAAATGCTATTACCATCCACTATTGCTCTCTACTTTTAGACACAAGGAGCTTCACACAATTTACATCTTATAAATTTCTCAGGAATGTGTCTAGTTTTCTAAGGGACACAGATCAAGCTATCTGGGTAGTTTAAAGTCTCCAACAGCTGAGATTTAAGATTAATTTAAAGCATTCCTCATTTTGCTGTAGATGGTCCGGAGTACACATCCATCACAAATCTCTCCAGTAAAAGGCCCCCCGCCATCTCTCTTAATTAACTTATCTCTGGTTGAAGTTTGAGTCTGCAGTTTATATGAACTGGAGGTGGTTGATGGGAAAGGATTGCAAATTGAATGTCAGGCGTTACTTTACAACACCTACAGAGCTTTGTAAAGTCCCTCCCAGTATGTGTGGACACTTGCCACTGAAATTTTGTGTGACCACTGCCAAACCTGAGACAGAAAGAGTTCCATTACAACATCTTGTTACAAATATTTTAGTATCCATGGAAATTTCATTTTTAAAAGATGATGCAATCTTTTATACAAGGAAAATCTCAAGGACTGTAAATCAAAAATCATTCAGGCTATGTTTCAGACAATAAAGTTTGAAAATAAAAGCAAATATTTATTTAGATATGAAGACTTCCCTAAGAAACTATTGGGTTAACTTGAGCAACCAAAGCTAAAATTAAATTCCAGTTAAAGTGAGCAATGCAAATATTACCTTGCACATACACTGTGTATGTGGTTGAAATGTTGTGCAAGTGAAAATACATAGCATTTATTAAAAGACAAATAGAAATGAAAATATTCTTATCTCTGGGTGTGCATTTTTTTTTCCCTTGGTCCTGGTTCTCACCCAGATTTGGGTTTCCTACGGTCTGCACCTTAGTCACCTCAGCTGCCTGAGTGCACAGGGTGCACCCCCCAAATAGAATTTTTTTGGTAAAATTCAGGTATACTGCAGTAATGTGCTTTTGGGTTGAACCTACACATAGTAATCGCTGAGATAAACATGATGAGCCAAAAGGTTATAAGATTAGTATACAAGGAGTCCAGGCACTACATCTAACTAATAAACATTATGAAGAAGCAGTGATCTTCTTAAGCATCTGATGGACTAAAATGCCAATAAAGTGGTCAATATTTTCTCATATTCCCTACTTGAAGTTATTCTACAGTTGAAAATAAAACAGTTAGAAACACAAAAGTGAGCTTTTGATTGCATAAAATGGAATTAAATTGTTTTAAGTAAAGGGCCAAACAGATTGCAGTTAAATGAAATGTTGGTATCTAAAGTTAAGTAATTTCATCCTAATTCACTGTGTTGTAATAAAACATTTAAGCAAACACATTATGGATATAAGGTCACCCACTGTTTTGAGTCTCCCAAAAAGAAGCTCATAGCTAAGTTATAAATTAATTTAAAAGGTTTTATAAAATTGTAAATGTTTTGCTGAGCCTTTGGAAATGCTTCCATGGGAAATTACTGAGAATGCAATAAAAATATTTTTAACAGGCTTAAACTGGCAATTTAAACTTTTCTCGAATGAAAGATGATTATTTTTCAGAATAAACTCAGCATTAGAATTTTTTAAATGATTTGAATTCATTTAAATAAAATAAAATAATTATTCAATATATAATACTTTTCCCTATTATACTCTTAGAAAAACTAGAATGGTTTCAAAAAAACAAAACTAAGATATACTTCTTTGAGATTAAAATAAATATGATTTTTCAAACCCAACCCTTGGGCATTTGCAATAGAATTGAAGCTACCAATAGGGAATGGGATGGTGGGGGTGGGGTGTTAAGTGATGGCAGAACCTACTGTACAATGATGAAGAGCATTTGGTGATTTGGTGGAAGGAAGGGTGTAATGATATATATCTGAGGAATGGGAAAACTGCACATATGGGGAACATACATATGAGTTTATTTTAATTTGCAAAACAAAGTTACTGCAATAAAAATGGGAAAAATGTATGATTTTTGAATTTCAAAAAGATGTTTAGGTCTATTTTATTTTTATTTTAATTATGGCTTAATCACACATTTAAAGTATCTAGTCAATGATGGTGAGATGTATGTATGTATGTATTTATGTACGTCGATAGAGGTATAAATCAACTCTCCTGAACTCTGCATAGTATTTTAAACAAATGAAACACTAATAAAATAAAACATAAATAAAAAATAGCTGATCAAACTCTATTCAGTCTTCATTACTATTTTTATGAATCCTTCCAAATGTAAATCTACTATTATGACAATGAATTATACAGAAATGAGTCATCCCGACAACAAAGCAAAATATAAATATATGTTAGAGTTATATAGAAATTAGCAAGTACTTTAATTAACAATAAAGTTTGTTTTCATCCTCATTTTTTCCTTTGACCCAGACTGGAAGTGCAAAAGAGGGAGAAATAAGTTCTACAAGAAGGAAAGGAAATCATAAAAATCCTAAAGAATGTATAAGATTTGAAATAAATCTAGAATTATCTGATGGCATTTACCAAATCAACAATAAGACCATGTGAATATGCATTGCTAGTTGGATTGCTAAGCTGTTTTTTTAATCAAGGAGGGAGGATTAGATATGGAAACTGAACAATTGCGGGTTAAGTGGAGTAAATGACCTTGGGCATGTCTTTTGACCACCCAGAGATTATCCTTAGGCTGAGTGCAGTATAACATGAGAAAATAGTTTCAACTGAGTCTGTTAAAGGCTGGTTTATACAGATAGGTTCTGCTGACATTGTATTTGTGGCTGTACAGTTTGCTTATTGCTGTAGTTATTTATTTATTGAAGCTATATTAATTGAAGCTAGTGGTCCATTAACAATGGTTTTAACCTTGTCAGGAAAAGGTAAATAATATGGCACCAATGACAGTTCTGAAAGCAATGACAGAAGTGAAAGAAGGGATAGAAATTAGAAAAGGCATAGTAATAATAATAATAGTAGTAATAAGAACAATAATAAGAAGAATATACAAAGATGTTTCACAAAACAGAGAATACTTATTTGAAAAATCTTTTTAAAGGAGAGATGCAGGCAGGAATGAAAGAGTAGAGGGAACCAGGAAGAAAGAGAAAGGAAGAAGCACTTTATTTGTTCTATTTAGTTGTTCATCTTGATTGTTTATGCTCCATCCCAGAAAGCAAACTCAAGACCTGGCAGTGTATATGAACTGTGCCCAACTATACTACTCCATCAGGATGCACCTATTTATTTTAAATTTTAATGAAATTCACAATATTCACTTCAACATGGGCACTCAATTTATCACACTTAAAATTTATTTCTCTAAATTTATTGCACATTTTAAAATGATATTTAATTAAAATTTTTATATTTCTTTTAGTGATTACCCTAAGTTTTAATCAAAGATCTCTGAGTAGTTTTTTTATCCCATTGCTTTATCCATACTCACTTCCTTAAAACTTTCTTGGATATAAGTTTGGTCAGTCTGAGTTTTTGTTTAGCTTTCTTTATTTGCTAAGTTGCATCTTTTCTCCTCTTTTTAAAAATCATCTGAAATAAAAAGCATTTTTACTCACATTTAAAACCCTCATTAACTGTTATTTGTTTTTCTTTTGTAACATCAGCAATCCCCTGGTCCTAGACAAACTTTAAAGAATATACTCCTTTCCTATGTTCTCCCATTCTATTTCCTACAGTTTGATGTAAAACAGATTTCAAACTTCATAACAGAACAGAGGTCAACATGAAAGAAGCTCTTGGCTTTTGTTTTTGCTTCTGTTCTTTATTATTATAGCAAATAGTTAAATTACTATTTTCTATGTCATATAAAAACATTAAAATGATGATCTTTTGTTTTTAACCATAAATCAGGATTTTCAAAGTATTAGTAAATATTTAAGAACAGATATAAGGAAAAAAAAAATATATATATACAACAGCAACACAAATGTTATCCAAATGAACTATAAAAATCTTAAATGCTTAAACTCTGGGAAATAACAAATGTGTCATTTAAGTCAATGCTTTTTCCTTCTCTTCTGTTTTGATCCAGAATGTCTTCCTTCTAAGGTCAATGTCTCTTTGTTTTCGAATCTTTTTCCGGACGCTTCACCTGACAATACACAAGGGGTATTTTCTTCTTCATCTTTTACAGTCAAAGTAGATCTTTTCCACCTTCTAAGCAAACACCAGTCTGATTCATTTCAAAATAACAAACAACCAGTCTTGTCCATCTCCACAGCACCTAAGACATTTACCTCTCTTCTCTCCTGAGAAGCCAAACAAGATTTTGGCCTGTTCTCCTTCATTTCCTTGTCTTCTCTCTCCATAATTAAATCCAGTCCATTTCAGTCAGCCTCAAAATAGCTCTTATTAAAGTTGCCAAATCCAAAGGTTAGTTTTCAATTCTTCTCTTAATAACAGTCACCCAAAAAGACCTCTTCTTTCTTCTTGAAATGTTCTTAATCTGGGCATATCCTATAAAAGAGGGCAAAAATTGTCAATCTCATAATTTTTTTGCAGGTCTCTCTCCTCCCAGTCCCCCCCCACCCCACGCTTCTCCTCTCATATTATCTTTTCCCTAATCTGAGAAATCCTGGGTTCTTCTACTGTAGTATCCTTTGAGATTCTGAGGTGTATACTCTGTAGAAAGAGGAGAAGAACAATAGAGCTATTTATAAAAAATAGAGTATTACAGAAAAGATAATTATTTATATAGTGAAGTATTGAGTAGGCAGATAGGAAAGAAAAGAAAAAGTCAAATGCATTCTTTGTGAACAATATTGTTATATAAAGTTTTTCTATATGAGTGAAATGGAAAAAAATCCACTGAAATATTTTAAGAAAAAGACAGTGTAATCTGATAGAGATGAAGCAAGATTAAAAAGATAATTTTTTATTTAATAATTAACTAGATATTTGTATATAATAAAATTTGTAAGTCACTTGAAAGTAAGGGTTAATGATATTTTGAAAATATTCTTGGAAAATATTCTTGGAAAATATTCTATATCAACATGGACTGGCTTTTTGAAAATTACTTTTAAATATTTATCGTCAACCTAGATATAAATTCTGAATAGCAAATTCATATATATATGTCCTATCAGAGTTTTCTACTGAGACATCTAAACAGCATTACCACGTCCAAAAGAGAACTCAGGATCTCCACTGCACATCTGTCTCCTCCCCCAAAACACATTCTCTTCCAGAGACATTTACCAAACTGAATATTGTCTCTGTCTCTTGAGTTGCTTCACAAGACTTGGATTCATCCAACATAAGCCATTAAAAGAAAGCAAACACAATTTATAATACTATCTCAGCTAAAATGTTCACAGCCTCAAACCACAGACTTACATAAACTGATTTAATAATAAGGGATGTATCATTTCATATAACAAGAAGCAAGAAAGTATCAGTTTCAAGGGTGAGTAACTTCAAAGTCATCAGTATACCAGCTATTTTCATACCTGAGCATTTGACAGAACATCCCCTTACAAGTTTAATGTGACCTGTGCAGTTCCAAACATGTGCAATCACAATGACAATATACCAAAAACACTCAAAAGTAACAGAAAAAGAGATAGTAATATGCTATCCAAAATGGTTAAATCAAGTGTATTGGCACTGATTCTGGAATAACATTACTTGGGTTTGAAACTTAGCCCTAGCAAATGTTAGCTGTGTCACATTGGACAAATTGCTTAGCCTCTCTGCAGCTCTTCATTCCCACCAATGGATTCTTGAAAGTGTCAACCACAGTCCAGAGCTGTTATTGACCACTTTGCTTGGTACAGGAATAAGGCACGTTACCTGAGCCAAGGTAATTTAAACTTTACTAGGATCATTTATAAAAAGACAAAGAATAATGCAGAATGTGACCATAATTCAACAAAAAGCTAAAATGATAATGAAGGAAAAAAGGAAGAGTTCAGATAAAATTGTTAGAGTCAAGCTCTGTCTTCTTATTTAGATGAGTCACAGTTTGTGCTACTTTTGGCTTCCACTAGGTGAAAATGGATTCATTTGCTTACAGAATATAGTACTGCTTAACTGTATCTTATGGTACAAACTGATTACAAATTAGCTTTTAGCACTTAATTGCTGTGGTAGCTAAATTCTTCTATTAACATATAAGCTTGAATACATTTCCTTTTTTTTTTTTTTTGAGGGAAGTGAGTAAAGGTAGGCAGGCAAGAATGAAGGCAGGCAGGCAGCAAGCAGGGAGGAAGCAAAAGGAGGAAGAAGCATTTTATTTATTAGCTGTTCCCCCCAGTCCCAGGTTGTGAAACCCAGGTCTTTGAGCTATACGTGGACTGCACCCCAGGTATTGACTTAACATCTGAGCCACTAGGGAACACTGAACACCCTTTCTTAAAGTTGGAACACCAACTGAAACTCAAGCAAATTATATGAAGTAAAAAACATTGGACATTTGTAATGAAAATAGGTCATCAACATTATACATCCACAGATAAAATCGATAATCACTGTGTGTGGCACACAGGAAGTGTTTAATAAAGATTTATTTCCTCTGGTAAGAAATTATGAAAGTTAAACAAAAAAAATAGTTTCCTTCTTCAATATATAACATCATCATTAGACTCTAATTTAATTTGATATTTAATATTTGAATTTTAATAGGAAAATCGAACGTCTTAACTTTTTAAAATTGAACATGCTATTTAAAAGCTTTATGAATGCACAATTTGTCAGCATACATATCTGCTTGATTATTTATTATGTAAGTACATTTCTACTCTAATTTCATTTTATTATTTTTCTTAATACCTATTCTTTTAAAACTATTGAGTTCTGACCTTTATGGCAACAAGTGAGATAAGCTAAAACAAATGGAAAAATTCTAGGAAATATATAACATTCCATGACTAAATAAGGAAGAAACAGAAAACCTGAACAGATAGATCAAAAGCAAGGAAATTGAAAGAGTAACCAAAATCCCCATATACAAAAGGCCAAATTCACATGGTTTTACTAGCAAATCCTACCAAACATTCAAAGAATCAATACCGATCTATCTCAAATTATTCTTCCAACAAATGAAGGAAAAAGGTAAACTTCTAAACACTTGTTATGAAACCAAAATTACCTTAATTTCAAAACCAAAGACATCACCTAAAATGAAAATTTATCTTTCATAAGTACCGATGCAAAAATTCTCAGCAAAATTCTAGCAAACAGAAATCAGTAATCATTAAAAGAATCATTCAGCAAGATCAAGTGGGATTTATTCCAGGAATTTAAGAATAACTCAACATATTTAAATCAATAAATTAATATACTACATTAACAAAAGGAAGGACAAAATCCATGTGATCATCTCAATAAGTGCGGAAATATTATTTTATAAGATTCAACACTCTTCCATGTTAAATATTTTCCAAAAAATGAGAAGAAGCGGAACACATCTCAATATAACAAAGGTTCTGCATGACAAACTCATAGTCAACATCATACTCAATGGAGAAAAACTGAAAGCTTTTTCTTTAACGTCAGGAACAAGACTTGGTTTCCCACTTCTATTACTATTTGATATAGTGTTGAAAGTCCTGGTCAGTGCAATTAGACAAGCAAAAGACATAATAATAACAAATTGTAAAGGAAGAAATAGAGCTATTTGCAGATGATATGATATATAGAGAGAGAACTCCAAAGACTCCAGTTTCAAGATGCTGGAAACAATAACTAAATACAGTGACGTGACAGGCTACAAAATTAATATTAAAGAACTTGTTTCATTTCTCTATGCAACTAGCAAAATTGCAGAAAGAGAACTCAGGAAAAGAATTCCATTTACATTTGCATCAATATAATGAAATACTTTGGAGCAAACAATTAAAAATAGGTGAAAACCTATACTATGAAAGCCCCAAGACAGTCATAAAAGAAAAGGAAGACACAAAAAATGGAAAGATATCCCATATTCATGGGCTAGAAGAATTAATATAGTTAAAATAGTCATATTACCTCAAGGAATATGCAGATTCAATGCAATCCTCATCAAGATTTCAAATACATTCTTCACAGAAATAGAATAAGACATCATGAAATTTATCTGGAACTACAAGAAACCCTGAATAGTAAAAACAATTCAGAGAAAAAAGAACAAAAATAAAGACATCACACTCCCTGATCCCAAACTTCTCTACAAAGCAATAGTTATCAAGTCATCATAGTGTTTGAATAACAGGACATATAGATGAATAGAATAGAACTGATAGCCCAGAAATAAAACCACAAATATATGAACAATTAATTTATTACAAAGGAGTCAAATGCATTAATTGGGACAAGGGTAGTCTCTTCAAAAAATGGTGGTAGGATAACTAGATAACCAGATACAAAAGGTTGAAATTAGATCACTACATAACACCATAAATAAAAATTAGCTCAAAATGGATTATGACATGAAAACATAAGCAAAATGCTTCATAACATTGACCTAAAAGATGTCTTTGGGAAGTCAAATGCCAGTGTCAAGGTAAATAAAATCCAAAATAAATAGGATTATATCAAACTAAAAATCTTATGCATCACAAAAAAAAAAAAAAAAAAAAAAAAAAAAAAAAAAAAAAAAAAAAAAAAAAAAAAAAAAAAAAAAAAACAACTCAATGAAACAAGAAGAGAGTCTACTGAATGGGAGAAGATATTTGCACATCATGTATTTGATAGTGTATTAATATTCAAAATATATAAAAAACAAAACTCAACAACAAAAAAACCAAATAATACTAATAAAAAATGCACAAAAGATCTTAACAGAAACTTCTCCAAAGAAGACATACCAATAAGCACATCAAAAGATGCTGTACTCCTCTTATGAGTAAGGAAATGCAAGTCAAAACAGCAACGAGATGTCACCTCCCACATGAGAATTGCTATTATTCAAAAGACTGGAAACAAGTGTTGGTAAGGATTTGGAGCAAAGGGAACCTATACAATGTTGGTGGGAGTGTAAAATGGCACAATCATTATGGGATACAATAAGGAGAGTCCTCAAATAATTGAGAATGGAAATCCCTTATGATCCAGCTATTCCTCTAGTGGGTATTTACCCTAGAAATAAAACAACATTAATTTACAGAGCAACATGCACTCCCATATTCTTTGCAGCATTATTTATAATATCTAAGAGTAGGAAATAACCTAAGTGCTCATTGATAGATGGATAGATAAAGAATATGTGGTGTATATATACTTATATACATACACACACAAAATGGAATACTACGCAACTATGATAAAAGATGAAATCCTGCCATTTGCATCAATGAAGATGGACCTAGAGTGAGTTGTGGTGAGAGAAGCCAGAAGGAGAAAGACAGACATCATATGATATCACTCATAGTTGGTATATAGAGAAACCAATCAAACAAACTAAATCAAACAAATATAGAATTTTAGTCAATAAAAACAAGTTAATGGTTGCAGGAACAGAAAGCTGGTGGGCAAATTGGGGATAGGGGATCAATTGTATAGTGAAAAAAGAACTGAAATGTTGTGAACTTAATTTAATATATACATATATGGATTTAATACAATGTACACCTTCAACTTATATAATATTATGAAGTAATATTACTTCAATAACATGAATTTAAATTTAAAAAATTATTTAAAGTCTGTAGTAGACACCATAAAGTGTGAGTAACCTATAGAATATACTCGATCACCTACCATGGTACTATATCAATGTATTTAAGTATATTTATGGATATACTGGACAGAGAGAGAACATAGTATAAAATAAATTTGAAATCAAAGACTTTAAAAATACAATTTGCATTTAGAAGTGCATAGCAGAAAATTTTCTTCAGTGTGTTCCCCACAAACTAACTACTTGAAGCATAACTGGCATCTCAAAAAAGATGTCTCAAGATAAAGTTGAACTGTAAATCAAGACTTGAACAATTTTACTTCTGAATCTAATATTGATGAGTAGAATGAATGGTTTGGGAAGAATTATTCGTTGACTTATATATTATTTATGTATCTGATTTGAACTTTTCTTTACTTCCATGCTCCAGTGATTATTCCCTCTGCATGATGATTACACTGGTTTCTTGTTGTAGACTTCATGTGGGCCAAAGAAATTTCTTTTTTTCATCTTTTTAATTTACTCAATGACCTTGTGAAACTTTACCTCTGTTAGGTATTAATAGTAAATATCTGGCATGCAGCTGTCAGCCTTCCAAAGAATTTTTTCATTTTAATAGAATTGCCTTAACCATCATTAAGAAATTCAACCTAACCACGGAGCCTGGGGCCTTACTAAAGGGAAACTTCAGGCTAGTTAGGGGAATATGTTGGGGACAAGAGGAAAAGGACAGTTTATGTTGACCTAGAGCTATATGACTCCAATCAAACATGAATTGTTAGCCAATGACAAATCATTATGAAACTTAAAATCTTGATTAAGCATCTCATTAATATCCCTAGCCTATTAACATTTCTGACAATTTTATTATTATTTGATAAGCTGGGATTTGGACTTAGTTTAACTTGCTTTCTCCTTCCCTCCTTTTTCCCCTCCCCACCCCTTTTTCTGGTGAGGGGAAGGTGTGTAATGAGTGAGGCAAATGCTGTGGTTGAAGCAGGCCTGATCAGCTTTCACGATTGTTTCTGTAACTGGAAGGGGATTCTGCTTGCAGGTATTCTAGCCAAAGTTCTCAGAAAGATCTTCCCCCGTGGCTTGCTAAGCTTTTACTTTCATTTTGTATTAAACAAAAAGTCATTTGAGGGCTATTTAATGCTGTGGTTTGTGTTTTCCAATACCAGATAAAAGTTAAACTGATGAACCATTTGGGGGGTAAGAATTGGGAAATCCACGGCTGCTAAAATGCTTTAAAGTTTCAAAATGGTTTTGTTTTTTTTAAACCCATTTTCCATGTTCCAGCAGCTGTGGGTTTTCCCAGGGCTCCCCCTGTGGCCCAAAAGGGAGCTGCTTAATGCTTAACAGATGAGCCAATTGAGTTTTTAAATGCAAAATTAAACTTAAAGTGCACAAAGAGCACAGGGGAATCCACAGCCAAGAATAGATTGAAGGAGGAGAGAGCTGGGAGCACAAGGAAAGAGCTGGGAGCACGAGGCTGTGGAGAGACTAAGCCTCTTCTATGTCCATCAGCAACAATGGGAGGAGGTTATGCCTGCAGCCATTCATCTTGTAATCAACCCTCCAACAGACTGTAATTATACCCTACAATGCCAAAAGTTTGTGTGTCTGTGTGTTTCTAACTACTCTCTTTAGATTGACTTATATATGTCCACTTTTTTAAGAACAGAAAAAAAGAAATAGATAGACTTTATGGAATACAATGATAAATATATTTTCATCTCCATGACATTTGTTATTTTATTGATGGTGAGAGAATATGGTCCCCTCAGCATTTTTTTCCCTCAGATCCCTCGCACTTTACCTCCTGTGACCCAGACTCTCTTCAGATCATCTGTGTTCTCAGAACATTGTGCTTTGAATGTGAGAAGCCAGGATGATTGTGGATTTTGGTTGGGGCCCAATTTGCTGAATCATAGGATACACTGTTTCATCATTCATCTAAATATTTGCACACAAGAAAGTATTGAATTGTAGTATTTAAAAGAAAAAATTCTTGGAAACATAGTTGTCTACTCTTGAGGTTCTTCTCTGATTCAAGACAAATCATCCTAATGCCTTTAAAAAATAAATCTCTATTTTAATTTTTTAAGTGCTTTTACTTAATAACTTAGTAACATCTTAATAACATCATCAAGACTAAAATTCCAAGGGTGTACTTTCTGTTATTGAAAGTGATAAAATTAACTGCTGGATTTCCAAATCTTTTGGGGAGTCAATCTCATGACTTCAACAAGTTTTTCATAGCAGTATGTACACTGGCATTCCAAAATGGGATAGAGCTCCAACGAGGTTCATCATATCATATAACCTCCCAGATTTCTGGCCAATACATACTGAAAGCATGAATTCCCTAGCATGTGGGAGAATATGTCAATTTTTTTGTCTAGCACATTGCTACTGTGTTTGAGAAAATTGGGATAATCAAAAAATCCTTAGAAATGAAAAAAATCCATTGAAAGACTTTCATTGCTCTGACAGTGCATTCATATTTGCCTTTTAAGTTGGGAAAACATTGACAAATATTTAATAGCTTACTTTTGGAGAAATCATTCTAATGGATAGTAACCAAAAAAACTATTGACATTTAGGCAGAAACTTTCCATTATGATAAGCAGAAGACATTAGAAAACTTCAAGTTCATATTTGATAGGGTACCAAGTTCAACAATGACCAGTGAAGTCACAGAGTTATATAAGAATTTAAAAGTAGACATGCATAGACATGTATTTGTATCTATCTATCTATCTGTCTAACTATATACACCACTTTCTAATATTATCTAAAATTATCTATTCAGTTACAAATTATATTCCTAGGTTGTTGTTTTTTTAACTTCTTTCAAGTTCTCAAAGTAAACGTTATTCTTTTAGATTTTAAGAGCTATCATGGCCACTCCTATTGCCTGCCAGAAAAAAAATAAACAAAAACACTCCAACAAACTATAAAACAGATCATTATCTTTTGGTCTCAAACTTCATTATGATGCTTGTGAACTCTTATGTATTTAATGGAACAATTATTTCACTTTAAGTATTTTAGGTATTGACTGTGAAATGGCAATTTCTAAAAAAACAAAATAGATTGTGGATGAATCTTCCTACTCTGTGTTAGAGACTTCATATTCAGAGATTTGTACCTTTTAGGGTAATCAAATTCACTTGAGTCACTGACTATATCCAGCCTTGTCAGTTTGCCTGAAGGAAAGATACTGATTAGGTTGGGCTCCTGTGAAAACAATCATATGGTTAATTGCTTTAGTGTGAACCTAGCCATTGTGATTAAAGCCTAGGACTTGTGTTTAGGTGGAGCCCAGCTTCCATGCTTCAAGGCACTGCTTGGCAGATCTGGTACTCTCCTAGCTTTGCAAAAATTGCATCAGTATATTTCCCTAAGGAGTTGCAGTGTTTGGGGGGTCATTCACTCATTAGACCATATTCCAAGAAACTGGGTTATTTGAATACGTAATCATTAGCTCACACTTTCATATATTTGCAACCTCTTTGAAAGAGTGATCTTTAGAATGTAGATATAAATAAATAAGAATATATTCAAAACCTGATATATGTGTGAATTTAATGCAAATCATGCTCACCTCCAAAACATCTTACACCTGTCATCTAATGATTATACATGCCTGTATACTGCTACTGGAATGCTTTTTGTAAAATAGGTATAAATTAAATAGACAATCTGCTCTACTTTTCAATAAAATGTTTTGGTTATTTTTTCAGAATTCCAAATTGAGTTATTTCTTATAGGTTTTAATTAGCAACAATTTGGCATTGTTTATCTATGTAAATATATTATGCATAATTATGATAATACATACTACATACACACATATAGATTAGGTTTAATGCACATAACATTTCAAAACTTTTATTTAATCTTTTTACATAAAATAGCAAAGAATCAAAATCATTATTCCTTCCCTCTTCGGTGAAATGCTGACTTCAGAAATGACTTTTTATAAAGAAAATTTACATTATTAAGCATGAAGAATTCTATCCTTTAAAAAAAATTTAGCCAACATACTTTTGAGGCTTTCACAAGTGGAGGCTAACATGCATTGATGCAAATAAAAACAGTTATGCATGTTCCAGTCATTCAAATCCAACATCATTTTGAGGTCAATTTTAATATACTCATGGGAGTCACACAAGGATAATTGATGATGATTTCAAATTACTTGCATCGTATTTATCTTAAAGTCTCTCTCATAATCTGTTACATCATTATGTGCAAAAACAACGTTCTGTTCTTTGTAAACACAACGGAGTTTTATTAATTTAACTATATTTATTGCTCTTCTATAATCTGAAAACCTATCCCTCCATACACAGATTATTTTAGAAACCCTACTTTCTAACTTGGCCATTTTAAGAAATATTAACAGAACAAGAGCATATTATAATATATTCCTCATCATTTTGCATTGTTCTCCAAACAGTTACCTTCATTTCCAGGGTGAATCTCAGAGTGTTAATAGCAGATGAATCACGTGCAGAAGCTGGGAGCAGACAAGCCATGCTTGGCATATAGATTTTTTGCAGGAAAAAATGTTACACAAAGCATACTGAATTGAGTGCTTTATTTCAGTAATGAAAATTTCTAGAACATTTTATCAATATTTCTTACAATTGTCAACATTTGCTCATAAAAGGGTTAAATATTAAAATTGAATAGGAAGTAATAGAAAACATAACCTCTATTCCCCAAAGTAAAAATCAAATATGCAAATATGAAAATGAGAGGACCCTGCTTCTTCCCCTTACACAACTGATTAAATTGTCACTGCTGGAGATTACATGGGGTTTTATTCCCTTTACAGCCATATTCAATTGGACAGACAGAAAAATATATTGCCACAGACGATACCCACCACCTGGGTACACTCTGCATCCAGCTGCCTGCAGAGGTCTTGTCCAGAACTTTGCAGATACCCCTTTAATAAAAGAAAAGTATTAGATGGGATAATTCATGACAGACTAAAGGATCTCTGAAGTCTTTAACAACTTGGAGATTCCAGTTAAGACAAAAACTCCTCCTCTCAGGATTAGATATTAGCCTGCAGTTTAGTTCCCAGGGAATAAAACCTTCACAAACACACCCCCTTTTCAGGCAGATCCTAAAAACATTCCATTCATTTTCATGAGACTTTCATTTAAATCCATATCAGAGTCTCTTCTCTTTCTGTGTCTGGACTCTATTTCTAGCTAATAGATGAATTCATTTCCAAGCGTATCAGTTTTGACACTGAACCTCTACCCACTTTCCCACCCCTTTTACCCAATTTTCCCTTCTGGATGGAATTTATTGATTCTTGAAATAATTGGAGATAGAAACAGAAGGATTACCTTTGCTTCTCTCACATCTTGCTGCTGTCCTGACATGCTTCTTGCAGTCTGCCTGGTTGGAGTAGAAGTTATCTTAGTGACTGTCGCTTGCCTGTGTCGCTCTGCACTGCGGGCTGAACTGAAAGCTGGAGAGCTGCTTCCAGCTGCAGGCAAGGGGCCTCTGTGTTAGGATGCACAGAACTACTTTGCTAATCAGATCTTTTCTCTGGTGTGTACAGATGTATCCTCCGGGACAGGAACAACAATAAAAGGTGGTAGGGTGATGGTGCCATCAGAAAATTAATAAATAACAACAACAAAAAAAAGGGGGGAGCAGATGCTTCATTGTAAGGACAAGTGAACAGGAACAAGTCTATTTGCCTTTAGATTTGTAGGAGATGTACATGTGTTACTTTGCGATAGAAAGGAAGGAATTGATCCCCAAAGAACGTTTAGGTGGCTTGATGAATGGACAACACATTTTTTTTTTGCTGTCGTTGTTTAATGCGTTCGCCAAAATGACAGCATGGCTTGTTTAGATAAGATCTCTACTGGATCCATGAATATAACTGCAACTTGAAAAATTTACCTTCTCTGGTTGAGTAAATGAGTAAATAATAAAGTTTTTATTTCTAGCATCAAAATAGATAAATCAATGATGAAATCATGTAATTTCTCTATTCTGAAATCCAAACTCCCATACATATTTAAAGCACAGATAAATGTACATCAGGCTTAAACGCAGCTTTCTGTTTTATCTTGTAATTTTTAAAACCATTGCTTTCTATCATTGTTAATGCCCTTTCTCATAGTAAATCTGCTCAATTCAGATATTTTCTTGGTGTCATAATTAAAAGCAGAGTACGTGTATTCTATGGACTTGAAAACATGGACGGTTCAAACCTCTATTGTCTGTGTTCGTTTTTTTTCTGTCTTTTCCATGTTTCTTTGTTTTTCTTTGGTTTTCTATTCAAGATTTGCCAGGGGTTTTCTTTTAGCATGTTGTGATCTTTGCTTGTTTAACAGGTCTTTAACAAAAGTTCCATATGTAACCAAATTTTCTTGTTGATGTTTGATTTCCCCATAGTTTCTTTCACATCGTAGGGTTTTTGCTTTTTCTTTTCTTTTTCTGGGGCATTTTACTTACTTGTGAAAATGCAATTCCAAAGTCAAAATAGTAGATTTGGACAAGCTTTTCTATTGTGCATCATTATCTCAAGCTGTCTAATATTTGTTCCCCCTTCCCAGTCGGCCTTTTTTTTTTTTTAAAAAAAAAAAAAGGAATGTTGCAGACGGACATAAAGGCGAACAGGAAGAGAGAGGAGGAATAAGCACTCTGTTTTATTTAGTTATTTATCATGATCATTCCCGCAGATAATGAGACACAAACCTAGGTCCTTGGTATGCATGTGGACTGTGCTTTCAACTGAAGGCAGTAGACCAAACCACTGTGCCACCAGGATACATCCCAGTTGGGCATTTTTAATCTTCTTTTTATTGATTGCATTACTTTTCTGTTAGTAATACCTTCCTCATTCTTCTCTTGATATTTTGCTTTCCAGGTATCTAGTTATTATTAAAATGTGAATACTTTATTCAACACTTAGCATAAGCAGTGTATATTGATTTATACATATTCTGATGGACTCTTATTACAGCCGTACAAAATAGGCATTCTCAATCCATGGGATAGAGGGGAAAACAGAGACCTAATGATAAAGTCACTGCCTAACAGCCACACAGTAATTGTAGTAACAAATACTTGTTCACAGAGCTGTCAGGTACTAAATTATCTTCTCTTTCAACTAAATCACACTGAGACCAAAAACAAATGGTATGTTTTGAAATTCTGTTAAGTAAAGGAAAATGTATAATCACTGATTAAAATTAACAGATAGTCTCTTCATTATTTGGATGCATTTGTACCTAATCAGGTAGACATTATTCCTTATACCTCCTTTTAACATTTACTTATTAGAGTTTTATTTGTAATTAAAAAAAAATTCTAAATTCAAGTTACTCTTCTCCACATTTTAACGAAAACTGCATCCAAATATTCTTTGTACATATACAAATTTACTAAAATGTGGTTATAATATAAGTAAAATGTGACAGCAAGTTTCAACTAGTAAAATAAACAAGACATGGCAACTCCAGAAGCATGAAGAGATCATGTCTGCAAACCTTTAATATTATACCAGTCTTTCCAATAATGACATCAGTGATCAAATATGTTTTTACAGTTGTCAAAGTAGTGGATCAGACATTTAATCCCAGCCTGTTTGCAGCTGCTTTTCTCTAGCCTTCCTTCCCTGTGTTATATTTACCTTTAGGGAGAATTTTTTAAATGATGTGTTCCTTTATGTTCATTCAGATTTAGAAACTCTCATACTTGTTGCTATGATAATGATATGCAGATATTATTTTCTAAGCTGATCAGTTTAGAAATTCCATAAACCAACCCTTTAATCACTACCACCTCGTTCACTTTACTCTTTTATATATGCATATATGTATGCATATATAACTTTTAAGAGCAGACATGATATTACATTAGAAATCACTAAAATTGATGCAGCTATTGCTACAAAAAATGTTATATTTCTAGACTTTGAACAAGAGCTAACAAAAGTTCTGTTGATGAATTGCAGTCCTGAAAAGCTGTTTTTATACTAAGTTTAACTAATGTTTCTAAGCAGTGGTCTCCTATGAAATTATAGAAAGAACAAAATTAGCAACTAGCAGACACAAATAGGGACCTTTAACTACTAGAATAGGAGAGTAATCAAGCATTGAGTAAGACAAAAAAACTCTGAGTAAGGAAATTTGATATCAATTTCACCTCTATCATTTGTCACCTTCATGGCTTATAGAAGTTACCTCATTCCTCTAAATCTCAATTTATCTGTAAAATATGGATAATAATGTCCATCCACATCCAAGAACTACTTGAAAATACAATCGGATAATGCATATAAAGTATTTAGGACAACATTTGGTATTTAGTTAAGTCCAGCATGCAAAACAGCTGTCATTATCATCATTATTAATTTTATCATCAACGTGTATTACCTGAAAATGAATTTTTCATTCCCTCATCCTTTTGGCACTTAAATTGAGCCAGAGTCCTTTATCTAGCTTATGAGTGGCATTTGAGAGCATGGTTTTGTCTTGTTTGCTCCACCTCCCCTCTGTAACAATTCTATGTAACTATTATAACAAGTTTAAGGTTAAACTCAAATCTCTACTAAAAGAAACATACATGAGCCAACTCTTCAGAGAACATTAGAGCATTGGAATTAAATTCTACTGGCAAGTGTTTAAGAGTCTAAGCTGTCAAAAAGTTCTTACCTTGTCATATCCACTTTTACTGCTATTTTATTTCCATATTAAAAATTTCCAAGGTTATAACAATATTCACTAAATTTCTGTCAGAATGAGCTGGTCCGAACATATATCTCTTATCTGTCCTAGAAAAAGTATAAATTCATTAAAGGTATATTTCATTGTACACCTTCTTTCGCTTAGTAAGCACTTGTTACATATCTATAATATAATAAGCACTGCTCCCAAAGTCAAAGTAATCTATTGAGGGTAGGGGTCATTTTACTTTTATGTCATTGCATCTTCAGTATGTAGCACAATGCTTGACATATAATAGGTGCTTAGGAAATATTTGCTGACCCAATCAATTAAATTCCATTTTTGAATAGATTGCCTTTCAGAATTCATAGGAACAGCCTGTAGAACTGCACAATGAAATCAAAACAGCAAACAATCCAGTGGCAATAAGATCCTCTCTTTCACGATTATTTGTCAAACTAAGTATAATCAGATCTCGAAAGTTTGCTTTAAGGTGTCACTATGATCAACTAGTATGTTTCCCACTGGTTCTGTCAGAGTTTTACTAACAACAGTTTCTCAATTAATAATTTCCTCTTGAAATAAAAAGAAAGAATGAATAATAGGTGGAAAAAATGACAGCTATAAGCAACTGCCTGACAGTGGGAATGAATAGTTTCATCTGAACTGACTAGGTAACTTTAGTCCAAAGGATGAGGCAGGCACAATGTTGAGATATAATAACAGTTAAATGAAGTAATTTATGTACAGAGGTCCTCAATACTGGTGTTATTGGGTCTTCTCATCCTCCATTCCATCACTTAAAATATTAATGTGAAAGTCTTCATTCAGTGTCCTGAAGATATACCTCAGAACGTTTTTCCTTCTGAAGATTAAGCAGGAGTGATCAGTCTTGGGAGTATGGAGGTGAGCAGTCATAATTTCCCAAAACTTGATTTCGGTTTAATACTTGGAAGAGGGCAGTAAGCAGTCAGGATACCAAGGTGACACCATTCAAAATGGAGTCGAATCATTTTATTTCACGTAAACAACTGTAATAAATATACAACCCTGAGAATTGTAAAAAAAAAACTTGAACAAATATAGTTATTGATAATAAGGGAGGTCCTGGTATAACAGTGGAAGCTTCTTCAATAAGAAAGTAATATCTTTTGTTGAAAAACATAGTTCACTGCTTAGAGACCTTAGAACAGACCATCATTTTTACAAGTGAAAAGAACAAACAAAAAACCAAGATGTCAGAGAGCAATCCAATAAAACTTACAGTCAGAAATAGGGTACTAGTTTCTGACGCTTAATTCACTATTATAGCATAAGAATAATTAAATATAGATATTGACATGGATAATTCCATGAATAGTGACATTTTAAATTATCTGTAAGACAACAAATACACTAACCCAAAGCAGAAAATATGCATAAACTATTCAACATGCTGTTGGTGTTGTTTTCTATTTAAAAATAAATGAATAAAGGTTTATAATAATAGAAATGTCAGTTGTTCAAGCATAATATACTACTATTCAGTTAAGCCCCTAAATCCAGATTAAAACCAGAGTTAAATTCCAATGGGTAGCCATCCTCATCCCACCCCCAGGCATTTATATTGAATTTTGAATTCATGTTAGCAACTGCCTATACAATTCAGGCATGACAAGAAGGGTCTAGGGTTGAGGTGGTGCTGAACAAGTCTCTGAGTGTAAACTTGCAAGTTAATCTTAAAGAATGAGACTTTTGAAGGGTTCCCATATCTAAAACACCACACAGAGTTGTTTGCAAATAGCAGTTTGGAAACAGTAAAAAATATTCAAAATTGTAAAATTGCTAGTGATCCTTTATAAGAAAGCAAACAGTAACAAAAGAAAATAATAATCAATTCTATAGTAGCTATGTTCATCTGGAAGTAAAAAGACACATATGAGGGGAAGGCATGCATTTATAATATTGCTACATGAGAGTAACAAGAGACAGTTATTTTAATTTGACAGAAAGTTACCACTTTGGTTTGGGCAATAATTAAGCATACCTTCAAAACTATATTATCTTTATGTTGCTAACATAAAAGATCTTGAGAAATGAATATATCTGTGTAACTTTGTATAGACATAATAGAGAAGGGTTATTACCAGGTCTAGGACCAAGTATTTATAAAATGAATGAATGTGAGTATGTGTAATTATTTCTTTCAGATTTATAACAACAATCTTGCTGTTAACAAATATAAATGTAACATTTACTAGAAAATAAGAGACTGCAGATGGAAATAAACAAACATAGGTTGTAGTTCATCTAAGTAAACACTGAGGTTATAAACCTTCAGACTCAAATATCAAGAGCCCTGCAAATTAATGTTGCACACAATAGACCCTTTGGAAGCTAACTTAATCCACCCCCCTGAATCTACATGAGGGCCATGCATAACAATACAGGATCTGGGTTTCCATTAAGAGTTTCCTCTGCAGGCTGTCAGCTGTTTGAAGAAATAACAATTTCCTAGGCATGAAAGCTTTTTCAGAAGGTTCCCACTGATGTGTAATAAAAGTGACTTTTCCTTTTTTTCCCCCTCTTCTGCTTCTTCCTTTTCCTCCCTGCGCCCTCATATGTAACTTTGCAGGGAGAAAAGGAGTGGACTACTTTACCTTACTTGGATTATCAGTGCAGGTGTTAATATAATTGAAGGTGTGGTAGCAGACACAAGCCTCTAATAGCTTTTCCTATATAGAGATTACCTAGGTAGAGAATGCTGGAGTACCTGAAGAATAGACAAGTGAGTACCTTATTAACATATCACCATTCAGCAGCAGCTGCATATCTGGAAGAAGAAGAAGAAGGGAAATAAAAACCTTTAAAGAGCCTATTCATCTATGTTAATGGGCCCATTGCACAGCACATTGTGTGAGAAATTAAGTCTCTGGCTGTGAACTTCCTGTTCTGTGCAAGCTGCCTTGACTCTTTTTTATTGCTTCAGTGTTATTATCTCCTCCTGGAAATAAAAACAATCATGTTCTCACATTGGAGAAGCCAAAACATTCTGAGATAACAAACTGGAGAAGCCAGTTGAAAGTTTCTTTTGTCTCCCTTATTAAGTGAAAAAATATTTTTTGAAATTAAAGCCACTCCCAAATTTATATCAAAGCACTTCAAATTAAATGAGCTGCCCTGTGCGTGACAGTATTTCCCCTTCTCACTTACAAAATACACAATTAAATTGCTTTCTTAGTTATCATTCCTTTTTTAGAATTAATTTTTGATGACAAAATATGTTAATTTATTCAAATGAAACATGATTTAAAAAATGCGCAACTGGCAAAAGAACTGCTCTCTGAGAAGATAAGTATAATAGACTTTTTTTTATTTTTAATGGTATTTATCCTCAGCAAACCACTTCAACTTCAGGACAGACTTGGCTAGGATTTCAAACATGACATTGGAAAAGGTAATTTAAGATTAAATAATTTCCTACTTTTAGATTAGTGAAGAGCCCAGAATATTTGCCTCAACCTTTGCAAAACCACGATATACAAGGCCATATACATTTGACATAAAACTATTCTCTTCAGATGAACAGAGCACATTTTCATCATTTTGTGTGCACATTATATTATCATCACCACCGCCATCATCATTAACATCCTCATCATAAAAGGGCTAATGATCAATACTAACTGATTACAACTCAATTAACAGAGAATCTCCCAATACAACTAAACCAGAAGATCTAGTTTCCTTTAGACCTGAAGCATTTTCAAGTTAACCTAATATGTTTTACTGTTTAACAGGTTTAGTGAGTATATGAGACAATATAAAGCATACCATAATTCAATCTGCTGTCTTAGTTTGCTAACCTACATACTTCCTCTCCTGGAAAAATGTGTCTCAACAGAATAATACATATTAACTGATGCTTCCATGTTTGACAATGATATATCACTATTTTAAGAATTTTGCAAATTAGTCAATGATGAAGCAAGATTGAATACATTCAGATTGCTTATATTCACCTTAGAGTTTGTCTCCATGGAAAACTTAAAACGTTAAAGATTTTATTCATTGGGTTTGTTTTCTTTTCTTAAAAAAGAAACAAATAATTGTTCGTAAATAGGAAATAGTCAAATAGATAAAGATGATCCTTAATCTGCACAGTAAAATTATACATTTGAAATAATGTGCCCTGTCAAGTTTTTTCCTCAAGGACAGATGGGCAAATATTCCAAGTTATTATGTTACATTTATTTATTTATCAACATATTAATGCAAAACATTGGAAGACATGAATTTATTTGCTGTGGAGTCAACTGCTTTAGTCCCTGTGGGATATCTATAAATAGTATATTTTGATAGTTTTAGAATAGATTGCTAATTTTCTCCTGGATTCTTAAAAGAAATACTTTTTTGAGTACAGTAGGAACAAATTTTTACTATCCATTCTTTGCTTAACTAATTTTATTTCATGTTGCTTTATGTAGACAAGACAAGGATTTTCCAAGGATTTTAAGTTGCCTCACTCAGATTTTTATATTTAACCACTCTTCTTTAGATGGGGTTCCTTTCATAAAATATTTTTTTCATATGAAATGTCTTCTAACTTTTTAGGCTAACATTTATAGAACTATAATTTGTTGTTTGGTTTTTATCTAGTTTCCTTAAGACTATTCAGATTCTTGATCCATCACAGTCCTATTACATAAACCTATAAGCACCAGGTAATTTGGGTGAAACCAGCACAATAGTGGCATCAGAATCTGTCTTCATTGGCATCAGAAATGCCAGCAATATCACCTCTGACTACAGGGTCCCACATCTATTAACCTTATTGATTTGGAATCCTGCTGGGCCTCCCTGGAAAACTGCTTCCTGCTGAAAGACTGAAGTGGATCAATCCTGAACCATGAACAAGAATTCAATAAAACAACACAGTAAGGACTTTTAACCATTAAGCATTCCTTCAAGTAAATCAAATTAAGGATCTGGCCATAATGAAGCTCTTTTAAGTTTTTGAGATGTCAATTGATTCAAAGTCCCCAAAAGTAAACTATTGTCTAGAAGAGGCATCAGGCTGTTACAGAGACACCTTTTTATCCTGTGAAAGGTAATTAAGGAATATAATGAAGCCTGGGTTTGTGTAATCAAGATGGCTGTCAGATGTAAATAAGCAGTTTTAAAGTACAACCTTAATGTTATTATTTTAATAACAAAATGAAACATTATTCAGATTTGCAGTAGAAAATGTCTTAGTGGAAAGAAAAATGATTTTTTCAATAGGTACTAAAATCTATCTTTATTAGTTGATTTCCATTACAAGCCACTGAATTTTCTAAAGACTTTTAGTAACATAACCCTTTCAAATTCATAGTTAACAGGGGAGATAGCTGGAGCGGTTCAGAGTTCATATTGCTCTAAATAATCAGATCTACATATATAACAGGTCTGCTATAAGCCTACTCCTATTTAAAAGTAACTGAATTCTGCAGGAATTCAATTTTCCTCTTTCCAGATATTGAATTCTTGGAGTTTTTGTTTCTGCTCAGGACCCTGATCTAAGCCTAAAACAAAACAAACAAAAAGCTCTTGTAAAGCAATGATTTTTACTTGTAATATCTGTCTTCTCAATACTTTCTTTCCTTAAGTCCTAAATTCACAACAAAGAAGATTTGAGATAATAGATAAATTATAGATGCATATTTTTATAGATTATATAATTACTTTATCTATTATATTAATATATACCTAGGTCTGTAAATGTATGTTACATGTTATATAGATGTGTATTTCCTTATTTCTGAATGTTTCTACATCTTCCTAATTATATTTTTAGATGACTAGCTATGTATAGATGATTTATGTAATAATATGAATTAATATGCCTAAAGTTGCAAATGCAAGATCTTTGCAATAAAAAATACAGAGACATTATCTGTGATTTCAAAAATAATCAGCTGGCATTTTAGTTTTGCAAGATACTCCCTATAAGATATCTTAGGTAACTTAATGCTGAGATTATTTTTCTTTTCTGAAAAGAAACAGATACTGCCTTGTTCATCAAAAAATTGCCCAATTAGTGAATATGGCAAATTTAATACCATAATACAAAGTCATGTTTGCTTGGAATAATTGGTGTTTATCTTTGATAAGCAGTGCATAATAACCTATGTGAAACATTTAACATATATCATATGTTATCTTCATTTAGCACCTCTAGGCAAGAATATTGCATAGGGAAAAAACCAAAATTACTGTTTTTCTTTATGGAAGGTTCTCTAAGGAATACATTGGAATGAGTTCTGGCTGCCAACTAATTGATAATTATTTAATTAGCAATTTATAATGACAATGGGATTTTACCCCCCAACAGTCCATCTCCTCTTTTAGACAAAGTAGACAACCTTATGCGTTTTTGCACTAACTTCTGGGAGCTAACACAGGACAAAGTGTGCCCTGACTGAGCTTTCCCAAGTTAAACTCCAATAGCAGTGTGTGCCACCACCTCCTTCAGATCGCAGCGTTTCCTTTTCCCACTACAGGATGACTGGCACTTCAACAATGCGTGTGGGTGTACAGCCTTGTTGTGTCACAGTGGACAGCTCTAACAGCAGCTTCATTAGTTCCTTTTACCACAAAAGAGAGGGTTTTTCCCTGCCTTTTTCTTTCTTTCCCTTCGTTGGCATGCGGGTTGAATTTTCCTTGGACCCCTGCTTGACTTTTTTTATTCCAGAACTTCTTTAGAAAGCTGCAGCTAGTCGAACGCTAGGAATTGTAACTGATAGACTGTTTGCTAGGGAACTCATGAAAGTTCTCTTTGTTCTTCCTTCTCTACCCAGGTTTACCAGCCCCTCCCTCCCACCAACCAAAAAGGAAAAGGAAATCCACTTTTAATTATACATTGATGGAAATCACTGCGTAGGAAGCACACATTCACTATAGAAGGGCATTTTATATTTTTTTTTCCAAACAAAAAGAGGTGCCTGCATCAGAACAGCAGTTCTCAGTCCTGCGCTAAAGCTTAAGTTTAAAAAAAGTCTTTTTTCATAAAATTTGTGTTAAGATTTCTCAACTAATGAAAAAGTTCTAGTTAAACTACAAAACTGAGTAGTAGAATATGTACATGTATCATAAATATGTATGCCTTATATATGAATATATGAAATAAATGAGTAGCCTTATGTATTCTCAATATATACACAGTTTATAATATATTAATATCTATAAAGTGTATAATCTTTAATTAGCTATAGAGCAGGGTTTTGTATAGATAAAAAGGGCAAGATTTTTTTCTATAGACTAATCTCTAAAATAATTTTTAAATCTATTTATCTGTTTTTAGCTTTTAAGTCCTTTTTTTTAAAAAAATTTTTATCTCCAGGCAAAAACATAGGTATGGAATGCAAATGATTTAAAGTGAAAAGAGGTAAAATTTGGGGATCTAGCTGGGAATAATAGGGGGAAAGCTTTATTTGAATGTTAACCCTTATTAATAAAACTTTGTTTTTCTTTCTAGGAATTAAAAAGCAGTAAAAATTAAAGGATTATGACTAGCACACTCAAAAGAATTTCAGTATAATTGTGTTTTTTTGTTTTTCTACTTCTAAGACACTTGTCTTAAGGTTAGAACGGGCTTTTTTTTTTACTCTTGAGCTTTTGTTTATACAAGAAAGTAAGGTAGTAAATTCCTGCATGCTGGAACTGAGGTGCTTACTCTGGAGAATGCAACAAATGGTTATTATAATGTCATGCTTTCACAGTCCACAAACCGGACTCACTGTCACTAAATTTGCACTGTAGATGAGTGAGTCAGGCAGGACAGCCTATCTATTAAGGCAGTTGAACTAAGACTTAAAAGAGTTTAAGTAGCTGACATTCTTAGTCTGGAAATAAGATATTTAGTATAGAAAGTAGACCTTTTACAAATGGGAGAGTGGGGAAAATATAAATGCAGGTTTCGAAGAGGAGAGTAGAGCTCAGAGATATAGTTAATAACTGGATCCATGTGAAGCACTGGCCCGGGAGAAAAAGAGCTTACAGAAAAATTTGAGAAGCTGTGTTCGTCTAATAGCTGAAGTTGTAGTATAATTAAGGAGCTTGGAAGTGTGTAGAAAATGTTCCCTCTGAGTTGTTTCTGCACTCTCACAGTCAAGCTTGTAATGGTGGTCTTGGGGTTATTGTAGGCATGTAGGACCAGCAGTCAGAAAGATAAGTTGTATACAGAGCAGGAAGCGAGCAATGGCTGGCTGGGGCCAGTGGGAAACGCTGTATCTACCCCTCACCGCATCTGATCACTATGATTTTGCAAGAGTAATGTTTTCTTCACTTGTAGCTTCCAAATCTCATGCAAATTCCTTTCTTGTTCGACTCTAAATCAGAGCCATACATAAAAAGGAGTTTTGGAAAATGTATAACCCATCCCTAAATGGGAGTGGGAATGACAAGCTGAAACAACGCAATTTAGCGCATTGATCTAAAGCGATCTAAAGCCACATAGCTAGAAAATGGGGATCCAAAACCAGAGTAAGTTTTTGACTTTGAGAACAATTTTGTTTCCATTCTGTCACACTATGTCACATTGTTGGTATCCAGTACTCTGAAGTAGAGACATGAAGGAATCAAGTTTCAAGTGGTAGAGATTGAACTAAGGTAGCTTAAGCCAAAAAAGAGAATATATTTTTAAATGGGAATTATCTGTCAAAAGGAAATGTATTACTTAATTAAAATATTTACACTTCAGGGATGACTAGATGCCGTAATTCAAATGGAATTGTCAAGACTTTTTTTTATTTTCCCTTTCCTTCTCTTGACTCTGAATTCCTCCAAATTGACTTTATTCTTCTTTGTTAAAATGGTGATGCAGAAATATTTTTTAAAAACTGGAATCTTAAAAGTATAAATTTTTCCATGGATATAAACAGTTTTAAGTCTGTATCCTACCAACTTTGATTCCAAAGTAGAAGAATGCTTTCCTGTTCTAATATTTTGATCATAAATGTTCTAGCTGAAACTTATTGGCCTGACTTGTATCAGATACCCAATGTTGTCTCTGATTACCACAGTCAAGCTAAATGAGGCTTTGGGTTCAAATAAAATATAGCTTATGTTCCAATCTAGAACTAAATCCTTTTTATCTTTCACTATGATGAGTTGTTTCAACATGCATCGCTTCACTTAGCCTTCAGACTTCCTGAAGACAAAGATGTCTTACTCAGTTTTGGTTTTGTATAGACGTATACTACATATATTTGACTTTATCCTACACTTTGGAGTGAAATTGTCTTTGTGTAAATATAATAATGATGATGATAATCATCAAGATGTTGATCATGATGATGATGATCATGATACAATTTTCTAGTTCCTTCTATTAGTAGGTAGGGGATAGCTTTTCATTCCTGAAACTGTACTTGGCCCTTTGACTTGGTTTATCAATGGTATGTAGGAAGTGAGAAACAAGCAGAGACTTGAAAAGTTAAGGTACACTTTAGCTTACACTCTATCTGCTTTTCAATCCCCTGAGACAACATGTAGAGATACCCAGGTTTGCCTATAGTTGATCAGAGACAACAGTGAGCAGCTGTCTGTCACAGCTGAGCAGCACTCTCTCTCTACATACACCCCAACCAGTTCTAGACACTGACTGACAACTTTTCTCACTTACCTCAGAGTTGCCAAGACCAGCCAAAGAATTGCCCAAGTTATCCCAGTCTAAATTAATGACCCACAGAATTATGGTGCTTTATATATGTGTGTGTGTATATACATAATTTTTTTAAAGGAAAGATGCAGGCAGGAATGAAGAGGAGTAGGCAGGCAGACAGACAGAGGAGGAAGAGTATTTATTATTGCATGTAGTTGTTCCTCTTGGTTGTCCTCTAACCCCACACCACTCCCAGGATGCAAATCCTGGATGTTGGAATGTGTGTGGCAGCTGCTGCCAGCTGATTTAACTGCTAAATCATAACATTGTTTTAAGCTATAAAATTTGGGAGTAGATTTTTATACAGCAAAAAAAAAAAAAAAAAAAATGTCAGCACCATTAGACTTTCAGAGTTTGTTTTTAGAAACTTTCATTTCAGAAGGTCAGTTGAAAACGTACGGATGATTGGAGCAGCTATATCTGTCAGCTGAGAATGAATTTATTTTCATGATTTTGGGTTAACTTACGAAAATGTCTCAATATACGTTTTTGAACAGCCCTTCCCCTGACTCATCATATAAATTGCTGTTAATTTTCAAAGCACTGTCATGGGAGCTACAAAATAAAATTCAATTTCTCTTCTTTTTAAGATTTGTATCAATTGGCACAATGTTTCAAGAAGAGTTTGAATATCCTTTATAAAACTCTTGGGGATATGTGATCTACTACAGTTTTATAGCTTTTAGTAAAATGTTTATGAGGTGAATAATTGAATAAGTTTAACCAGAATATTAATAAAATGTTTAGTTTGGTTTTAGCTTGATTCACATTGATTTGCATTTTTCTTGAGCAATAATCAAACCTTGAATGACATACCTTGTTAAAAATTTTATACATATATTAGGTACAAATTTCAAAACCTCTTAATTTTAAACCTTAGTGAATTGCTTTAACCCAGGTCAGTTAGGAAAATCTAAGGCATCTCTAAATCACCTGTGTTGTCTGTTTCTTCTAGTCTTTTCCACTTAGCACATGGGAGATAGAAAGCAGAGGAAAGGGTAGGAGTATGGTTGAGAGATTGATTTTGTTTCTCCCTTAATTTCTGTCTAAATTTTTGTAAAGAACTACAAGGTGAAGCTGACTGAAACGTTTTCATCATAAGTTGTTTCATAGTGACATTGTGACAAAGTGACATGAGAAATCACAGCTTTCAGACTTATACCAGGAGAGCATCTTCTCAGTGAATGGTACTCCACCCATTCTAGTCTCTTACTTGAAAGATCTTTCCTTCTTAGTACAGAAGATTAATTTGGGAGACTTGCTGTCAGTTCCCAAAATTAGTCTTTAAATACTTTCCTAACATACTTTTCCCCAAATCTTAGATGGAAAATGATCCAGAAATATATGTAGATATATTTTATGCCATTTCCAAATAGGAATTTAGAATTTATAGTTACAGGCATTGTTACCATAGCATTTTTTTTTTTTTTTTTTAAAGAGAAAAAGGGAGGGAGGTCGGGAAAGAGGAGAGAGCGGGGAGGAAAAATAATTTTAATTTATTTGTTTTACTTTGGTCTCCTTCCCCCCACATCCACACCCCGCCTGCCCTGGGTCTTGACTCCAGGCCCTGGGCTTTACATGGTCCACATCCTAACCATCAGTCACCCAGACAAGGATGAGCCCTAATAAGCATTCCTGAAGCAAAGCTATTGAACAGCCCTACCCTGACTCATCATAAAAATTGATTGCTGTTGATTTTCAAAGCACTGCCATGAGAATTACAAAATAAAACACAATTGGCACAATGTTTCAATAACAGCTTAAATATCCTTTATAAAACTCATGGGGATATGTGCTGTGGTCACTAAAAGATGAAGTTTCTGTTTAGGGTTTCTCTCAAATCCCCTCCAATACTAACATTATTAGACATTAGACAAAGTCATATTAGTTTTTGAGAAATTTTCATACTCTTTATTATAGTATCTATATCCATTTACATTTTGATCGTTAGTTCACGAAAGTTTCTTTTCTATACATCCTTGCCAGCACTTACTTCTCTCCTTTTACCAAGTGTGAGGTAAGCTGTTGTTGTGATACTGAATTGTTTTCCTAATAATTAGAGATGTTGAGCATCTTTTCATGTACTTGAAGATCATTTATATATTTTCTTTGGAGAAATGTCCATTCAGTTCCTCTGCCTGTTTTTTAAATCGGATTTTTTATTTACTGTTGAGTTATATGAATTCCTATATATTTTGAATAGTAATCCTTTATTGGCTATTAATGTGCAAATGTTTTCTCTTATTCCATAGCTGCTCTTTAATTTTGTTGAATTTTTCTGTACAGAAGCTTTTCAGTTTAATGTAGTCCCACTTAATTTTGTTTGTTTTTGCCTGTACTTTTGACACTATGTACAAACATTGTTTACAAAACCATGTCAGAGATTTTTCTCTATGTCTTCTTGCACTATAGTCTTATAATTTCAGGCCTTATTTTTAAGTCTTTAAGTCAATTTTTGAGTCAAGTTTTGTGAGTGATGTTGGATAAGGGCTTTGTTTTATTCTTCCACATGTGATTATCCAGTTTTTCTAGCATCACTTATTGTGGGGATTATTTTTAATTTAGTGAGAATTCTTAGCTTCCTTGTCAAATATGAGTTGAATGTTTACACAAGAGTTTATTTCTAGGATTTCTGTTCCATAAGTTTATATGTCTATTTTTATGATGTTGCCATAGTATTTTAATTACTATAGCTTTGTGCATAGTTTGAAATCATGACATGTGATTTTTCTAGCTTTGTTCTTTTTCAGGATTGCTTCAATTATCAACGTCATTGTAATTTCATATGAACTTTAAGGTGGTTTTTTTTTTTTCCTATTTCTGTGGAAATGTCACTGGAATTTTGATGGGGATAACATTGAATCTATAGATAGCTTTGAGTAGTATATACATTTTAACAATATAATTATTTCACTCATGAATGCAGAATCTTTCCATTTATTTGTGTTTTCTTCAGTTACTTTCATCAAATTCTTAGCATTTTCAGGCCATAGATCTGTAACATCCTTGTTGAAATTTGTTCCTACATATGTTGTTGTCTTTGCTGCTATTGTGCTTTCTTTATCATTTTAGGTATTTTGTTAGTAGTGTATAGAAACACACCTGCTTACCAGGCATCCTGCAACTTTATTGAATGTATCAATTATTTCTAACAGTTCTTTGATATAGTCTTTAGGATTTTCTCTATATAAGATGCTTAATGTATTATATATAGATGTTGATTTACAAAGATGCACACCTTAAGCCTATATAATGTTGTGATGCAATGTTCAATCAATAAAATTTAAAAAAAAAAAAGAAAATACAAATGATGAATAAACCAAAAATCATGCTATCTGCAAAGACAATTTTACTTCTTTCTTTCTAATTTGAATGGCTTACATTTCTTTTTATTACCTAATTGCTCTGGCAAGAACTTCCATTACTGTGTTGATATGAGTGTTACTGGACTCAGTGGGTCCATTCTCTTGGTGATTTTCAGCCAAAGATACAGAGCAAGATTCTTTACCAACAAAAGGTTTATAACTTGCAGCAAGTAAAAAGGCAGGGAGTGTTCTCAAAACACTGCCTCTCTCACCTGGGGTGTGGATAAGATTCAAAGAGTTTTGATGGGAAAGTAGAGGATGGAGCATTTGCAATTGGCTGGCTCTGGCTGAAGGAAGTTTGAGCTTGTGATAGATTCAATCTGTGGCTATCTAAGGCACCTGCCATTTTTTATTAGCTTTTGCTGTTTGCAATTTTCAAAACCATCAGGAGAACAAGTTCCCGCTATCAACGATGATCCATGCTAGCTTCCCTTCACTATTTCTTCACACCAGCTAGTTCTAACTCAGTGTTAAGGTCAGTTACTTTTGCAAAACAAACAGAAAGGAAATTCAGTCAAATCTTCCTAGATTCAGAAATAAGCAACCCCAGTCATAATGCCAGGAGTGATGAGAATGGACACCTTTGTCTTGATTTCAGAGAAAAAATTTTCAACATTTTGCCATTGCTATGTTACCTGTGTATTTCTATGATTTTTATCATGCTGAGATAGGTTCCTCCTATACTCGATTTTTTAGTGTTTTTTTCTCGAAATACTTTTTATATTTTGTTAAATGTTGTTTATACAGGTATTGACATAATTGTAAATTTTTATTTCATTCTACCGATATGATGTATTATAGATTTTGATTATGTTGTACCATACTTATATTCTTGAAATAAATCCAAGCTGATCATGGTATATGACCCTTATAATATATTTATGAATTCAGTTTGTTTATAATTTGTTTTGCATGTGTGGGGAAAGAGTAACTATAGCAAATGTAACCAAAGTAAAACTAAATAATTGGAACTACATGAAACTAAAAACCTTCTGTCCAGTGAAAGAGACCACCACTAAAACAAAAAGGCAACCCACCAAATCTGAGAAAATATTCACACAATATACATCAGATAAGAGCTCAAGCTCCCAAATGTACAAATAATTCTTATATCTCAACAACAACAAAAAAGTCAATGACCCACTCAGAAAAAATGGGCAGAATTGAACAGACACTTATCCAAAAAAAACACACAGATGACCTACAAGCACATGAAAAAATGCTCTACATAACTCACTATCAGAGAACTGCAAATAAAAGCCACAATTAAATACCACCTCACACTATTTATAATGGCATATATTCAATAGTCTAGAAACAACAAATGTTGGAGGGGGGGTGTGGGGAAAAAAGGAAACATCCTTTACTGTTAATGGGAATGTAAATTGGAACTACCATTTGATCTAGCAATCCCACTTCTAGGCATATACCCAGAAAATATAGAATCTCTAATCAGGAAAAATATGTGCACCCTTATGTTCATAACTATACAGTTCACAATAGCCAAGACATGGAAATAGCCTCAATGCTCATCAAAATATGACTGGAAAAAGAAGCTATGGCATAGTCTATGCAGTTGCTAAAAAAAGGAAAAGAAAAATCAAATTATGCTCTTTGCAACAATCTGGATGGAACTGGTGGAGTATCATGTTAAGCAAAATACATCAGAAAGAAAAGAATACAATGGTTTCACTCGTGTGGAATATAGTGCGACGAAACAAACAAACCTCAGCAAAAACCCACAGGACACAATGACAGCAGCCTGGTAAAGGGAGAGGAAAAAAGGTGATGGTAAAGAACACTAGAACTCTGCTGGTAGATGTGGTGTGTAATGCTCATAGACTAAGAAAATGAATATGGTTTTCAGTGTGAGACTGTGTTCTTAGCTGGCGGCAACATAACCAAGCCACTACTATACCAGGTCATGTCTTTAATTTCATTTTTGATTTCTCTTTTCACCCATTGTTTTTTCGGTGGTGTGTTAATGTCCATGTCTTTTTGTGTGTGAATTTTTTAGTTTTGCTCCCGTTAATCATTTCTAGTTCCATACATTGTGGTTAGAAAAGATATTTGTTGTAATTTAAATTTTCTTAAATTTGATAAGACTGTTTTGTGACCAATCATTTGATCTAACTAAATGCCTAAGTGTTCTTGAGAAGCATATGTGTTTTGCTGCAGTTGGATATAATGTTATATAAATTTCTGTTAGGTCTATTTGCTCTAAAGAAGAATTCAAGTCTAAAATATCCTTATTTATTTTCTGTCTGGATGATCAACTCATAGCTGAAGTATAAAAGTTCCTTACTTTTATTGAATTACTGTTTATTTCTTCCTTCGGATCTGTTAGTATTTGTTTAATATATTTAGTGATTTGCTGTTGGATACATATATATTTACTATTGCTATTGAATTACCCCCTTTAACATCATATACTGACCCTTTGTCTCTTGTTAGCATTTTTTGCCTTAAAGTTTGTTTTGTCTTATGTAAGTATAACTATCACTGCTTCCTTTGGTTTCTACCTACTGGACTAGTTTTTTCATCCCTTTACTTGGAGTATATATTTATTCTTAAATTAAAGTATGTCTCTGGTAGACAATATGTATTTGAGAACGTGTTATTTTTTTTTTGCCCCTTCAGACACTTTTTGTGTTCCTTTTTGTGGAAGAATTCATTTACATTTAGAATAAATATCACTAGGTAAGGCCTTATAATTTCATCTTATTAAAGTTTTTGTTTTTTAATTCCTTTGTTTCTACTTCCCTCTCTTGCTGTCTTCTTTTGTGAATTGATAATTTCTTATAGTAGTATTCCTTGATTCTGCTCTCTATTTTTTGTGATCTTTTGTAGATTTTTGCTTTGTGTTTTATATAAAGTAGAAGATAAGAAATAGTTTATTTTCTTCTGATAACAACATAACTTTGATTTTACACAAAAACTCAACCCTTTTGTTGTTTCCCCTTTTATGTTTTGATGTCATAATTTATGTTTTTGTATCATATATTCATTAGCAAATTGTTGTAGGGACTTTTTTAAATATTCTTGTATTTTGATCTTTATACTAGAGTTAAGTGGTTAAGACACTAGATATTAAAGTGTTAACACATTTGGATCTGATTACATACTAGACTTTACCAGTGCTCTGTATATTTTTAATGTTTTCATGCTACTAATTAAACATTCTTTTGTTTCAGTTTGAAGAATTCCTTTCGGCATTTAAGTTGAGTTTAATTGTGGTAAAATCCTACAGCTTTTGTTTGTAAAGTCTTTATATCTCATTCATTTTGAAGGACATTTTGTTGAACAGAGTATATTTGGTGCAGTTTTTAGCACTTTGAACATTTTACCGCATTCTCCCATACAATATGGTTTCTGCTGAGAATTTTTCTGTTGACCATATGGGGAATGTTCACTTTTACATGACAAAGTCCTTTTCTCTTGTGGATTTTAAGATTCTCTCTTAGCAATTTTATTGTAATATGCCTTTTATAGAGTTTGTTCTGTGACCCTGAGTTCTACGAACTTGGATAGTCAACTTTCTTCTCAGATTTGGGATATTCTCAGTATTTCTTTAATAAGCTTTGCAGTCTCTATTGCATATTTTTTAAGCTTATACACCTTCTCTCCATCCTTCAATGCATCTGGCTAAGAGCTGTCTGTTGCTTTCCAAGAAAAAAGCTGTAGTTCAATATTTTCTTTTCTCTCTCTTCTGGGACTCAATGAATTACAAATTGTCAAATTTCAAACTGTTTCTTTGGATGATATACCATTCTCTACTACCTTTGGGAGAGAGATACCTTCCAATAAGTGCTACCAGAATTGTGAGATTTTTCTCAGCCCTTCTATGGATGTGCTGTTCCATACTTCCTACTCTCTATTGAACACTTCTTAAGCTTATATCCCTTCTCACCATCTGTCAATTCATCTGGCTAAGTGCTGTCTGTTGCTTTCCAAGAAAGATGCTGTAGTTCAAGGTTGTTGTCTCTTCCTCAACTGAAGATTCGACAGGTTTTCTCTGCCTACTCATGAATTGTCTCACCCCCACTGTCTGGACTGCAATAGGAAGTCAGATGGGGTGGGTATGTGTGTGGGTAGACCATCTCAATAGCTTGTAGGTGAATTTCTTATAGAAATCTAGTTAGTAGAACTTGCATAGCTGCAATGCCCTGCAAGAGTGCAATCTGCCCCAGTTTCTTCCTCCTCTTCACTTTTGTAGCTCCCTCTTAAGTACTCTAGATGGAGCAAAAAGAGAAATGGGCTTCTTTGACATCATCCCACAAAGCTGGAGATAGCAACTATTCACTTACTTGTTCTTACTTTCTTCATGGTAGAAATCATGGGCTAAGACTTAAGATCTCTGTAGACCTTGAGTTGTCCTGACTTGGGAGAGAGATAATGCTGGTAATATCAAACTGTTCATTCTATCTTTTCCAATGTACCCAAACTTGTATTATATTGTTTCAATGTTGTACTGGAACTTGTCAATTGGAAAATTGTGGTCTCTGGACAGTCTATCACATCAGGGAGAAAAAGGAAAGAAAAAACCTGAACCTTAGCTTTGTGAAAACTTCTCAAAAGTTGAAAACCATACATTCTTTTTAACTTCTCATTGACCAAAACCCAATAAAACAACTAAATACAACTACAAGCAAACTGGGAATGTAATCCTTATTCTGGGCAATCCTATGTCCTGGGATTTTTTACTGAGAAATAAGAGATAAAAGATATTGGAGAAAATATTAGCAGTAGTCACTTCTTGAGGCATCAAAGGAATATGTACTTTTCTGAAAATTATGCTTCTTGTAGTATAGGGGGAAGCTCACAGTTTATCAGTATGGAGTAGAATTTCTTGAGCCCCACTCCAAGGTGATCTGAGTATGATTGTGTCTTTATGCTTTATATAGGGTTTGTAGAAGCAGAAAACAAAGACTTTATTTTAATGAAAAAATACATTGAATCTTACTATACTTAAGTGTTTTTGTTATTTTATTTTTGATCTTTAAATAGAGAAAGGAAAGAAGGGAGAGGATGAAAAAACATTTAAGAAAGGAAGGAAGAAGAGAAAGAAACAGCTTTTTTTAAAAAGGAAATGTGTAGGCAGGAATGAAGACAAGAAGGTAGGCAGGCAGGAGGAGAGTGGAGGTAGAAGAATTATTTTATTTATGTATTTTTATTTATTTATCTTGGCTGCCCACCCGCTCCCCCTGCCCCCACCCTGACCCAGACCCTAGACATGAACCTGGGTCCTTGGAATATATGTGAACTACATTTTCACCTGGAGGAAGTTGACCTAACTGCTATCTGTACTTAGTTGGTTGTTCATTCTTGTTTTTCACCCCTGCCTGGGTCTGGAACTCCATTCCTTGTGGCATGCATTCCAGTATCTCAGCACTCTGAGGCCCGTGGACATATTAAATTTCATTATTTAGAAAAATTATTTTGATTGGTAGAAAGAGGGGCACTTTGTAATGAATTTCTGACTCAGAGCACTTTGAATTTCACAGTAAAATTGAGTGGAATATTCTGAGATTTCCATGTATCTTCCACTTCCAGACATGTTCTACCTTCCTCATTATCAACATGCTCCATTAGAGTGGCACATTTGTTTTACTTGATAAACTTACATTGAGACACACTATAACCCATGTCATTAGCTGACATTATAACTCACTCTTTTGTTGTAATTCTATAGACTTGGACAAATGTATAGTGACATATACCCAACATTATAGTGTCATACTAGGTAGTTTCACTGCCCTAGAAATCCTCTGAGTGCTGCCTATTCATCCTTCCCCTAGAGACCACTTATCTTTTTCTTATTGCTATAGTTTTTGCCTTTTCCAGAAGATCATATAGTAGGAATCATATAGTAAGTTTGAATTCTTTGACTTTTCACATAGGCTCTTTTTATTTACTAATACGAATTTAAGTTTTCTCCATGCCTTTTCGTGACTGATGCAAATTATTTGATCTTTTGTTTTTAGTTATTTTTTTTAGTGGTTTTATGTGTCCCAGCAGAATGACTGAGTGAACAAGCAACAAAGAAACATAATATGTCACATGGAAATTGATTACATGAGATAAGAATGAAATAAGAAATCCAGTTAGAAGTTTTATTGTCAGTGTAGAGCGCTAGGGGTAAATGGATGAGGAATTTGGAAAAAGGAGGTGAGATGAACAGTGCATATCAGAAAAGGCATGAAAGAAGAAAGGAAGTTAAGAATAAAGATAAGGTGTCCAGCATGACCTTCAGGATAGAAAGTGGTAGAATTTACTGAGATAGGGACCATAAATAAAAAAAAAAAATTGTAGAAGTATGAATAAATTTGGATTTGGTTCTCTTGAGAGTAAGGTATCTGTGGACAGTGAAGTGGCAATGTCCAGTTGTATCTCAGAATACAGAGGAAGCTGTCAAGGTGATCAACCTTTCTGATTGCCTGCTTTATGGGTTTCTTGTTTGGGAATTTCACTGCTAAATTCAGAAAAGTCCTGTGGTTCCCATCTCTGCCTGACCAAGAGCTTTGCATCTCCCATTAGTGTTTATGCTCTTCTCTCCTCTATATTCTTATCAGAAGATATATATTCTTGTCTCCATACCTCTTTAGCTACTGCTTCATTCTCTAAAATCTATTAAAATCTGTTAAAATAAAACTACTCAAAAGAATCATTAAATTTATTTATTCTCTTTTTAACCTCTGGCTTCTCTTTAGATGGCTTCAACTGGACTTCCATCACCACCACTCAATAAAATGGCTTCAGTCAAGGTCATCTCTGGATGCAATCTTGCCAATTAAGTGATGGCATCTTCATCAATCTCTCAGTAGTGTTCAGTAGATTTAAATCCTTTTCTTCAATACTGTCATCACTTGAGTTCTATGATGTTATTTATTGATTCATTTAACAAATACTTAACTTGCAAGCTAGGTATTCTCCCAAGTACAAAAGAAAACTCAAGTCCTAACCCTTTGGGGAACAAAAGCAATAAAATTATAAATATCAATAAAATATGTAGTGTATCTGATACCATTACATTCTATGGGGAAATAATATAGGACAGGAAATTAAGAATTGGAAGGTGGTTTGCCAGTTTAAATGAATTTTCAGGGAGATCTCACTGTAAGGGTGATAGCTAAGAATCTAAAGGAAGTGAAAGAACATGATAACTTATCAGGAAAGATGGGGCATCCAGTACAAAACACCAAAGAGGGAGTAGGCCAAGTGTGTTTGAGGGACAGAGGCCAGTGTGGAACAAGAAGAGTGCCTAATGGAAAGATGTGGGATCAGAAAGATAATGAACCAATGTTTAAACGTCTTGGTGATATGGGAAAGATTTGACTTTGACACCAAATAAGAGAGGGATCCAATGCAATGTTTTGGACAGAGGAGCAACATGATCTCCAAGATATATATTGGGTCACTAGACTTTTTGAGCAGAGACGGTCGAAGCAGGAAGCTATTCTGACAATTCAGTTAGGAGATATAGGAAGCATGGACAAAGGTGGAACTATAAAAACAATAGAAAGTGGTGAAAGTTGGGATCTATTTTGTAAAGAAAGGTATATATAATATACTAATATATGAATGTCTTGATTTATTTTTGCATCACTGCTGCTTCTCAGTCTACTTCTCTGGTCTGTATTATTTTCAACCCCTAAATATATATGTTCAAGCTTCATTTTTAGTCTTCAGTCTGTTTTCTATCTATGACCCCATTTACCTGATTCATTTATTCATAGGTTTTTAATAACCCTCACATGCTAATGAATACCCCGCTACCCCAGACCTTGATTCTTCCTCTGAACTCCAGACTCTTTATTCAGCTGATATCCAGCTGATATTCACTACATGGATGTCTAATTAAAATATCAAAACTAATAGGTGCCAAAGTATCTTCAGTTCTCACCCTTTATCTCCATACTTAATTCTTCTATTTCTTTTCCTTAAGAAAAATTCTGAGTGAACGTTAATGAATCTATTCTAGAAATCAAAGTTTGATGTATTTTAATTACTCTTTTATGTCTCACCATCACATCCTATCCATGACTAAGATATCTTTTAGATCTTCAAAATACATGTATCACAAACTTGTCTTTTCATCTCCAGCTCCACTTTTGACTAAACTGACAATCTCTCTCACCTGAACTAGTGAGTAGTCCCCAATCTACTTGTTACACAGTAAAGATTTCCAGTAGGAAACATTATTGCTTCCTGTTTAAAATCTTCCAAAAACTTCCATCTTCCTGCAATATGCTCTTACTGTCCTCTCTGATTTGCTTCTGTCTTTAATTATATCTCATTCTACAACCTTCAAGTGTACTATTCTCCAGAAACCAACTTTCTTTTCTTTCCAGCAGCACAATAATCTTATTTCTGACTTGAGACCTCCGCATCTACTATTGCTTCTGCAGAAACATACTTGCTCCACATTTTGGATGACCTCTTAACTTTTGGTCAAAATTCAACTCAAATATTATCTCTTCCCAGAAGTCTTAGCTGGCAACAATATCTTTATTAGCACTGCCCCTCCCCACCCCGCCCAAGCACATTCTATTCCGTTATTGCCTCAAATCATTTACCAGCTATCTAAAATGAGAATGTATTTCTTTACTGTTTTTCTTTTTCCACTGCATAAGCATATACTGTTTATGTTCACTTTTGTACCACTATGCCTAGAAGAGTGTTGCACAGTATTTATTACAAGGATTAATGAATAAATATTACAAAACTTGTTTATATACTGCAAGAAAAATGATGAGATATGGACTGCAATTTTTAAAACAAGACAAATAAAAGAGAATAACTTGGAATTTCAACTTGTTTAATGAACTTTCAATTCCTATAAATCTTTAACTCTCCTCTCTAATTTAAAATTTAGATACATTGTCAGATGTGCACCAGAGTGATTCCTGGATTAGAAATGCATTCAGAACAGTTATTATTCCAGATCATTTTGTTCCTGCTTCAGAGCTAAGACTGATCATTCCTCTCTCAATGTGCTTGATACCATAGGCACTGGGAAGCTGAAGACCAAGGAATATATCACCAAAGTCATCTAACTTTGGGGAGTCCTCATGCTTCCCTTATTATAACATTGTGGGTTACATATGGCAGGAGACAGAATGGGTCCTGAAGTCTCTGACTCAAATCATTGTTCACAAGAGTCACACTCAATGTATTTCTTGAGCTCACCTCTTGAGTTTACTATATCTTCATAAAAATTTTAATATAAATGGGTAATATATAATTTATGGCAATTGATTTATAAATAAAATGGCTAGCAACTGAATATTGTGCTTTTAATCTCCTCTTGTCCTATAACTGGGAGTTGCTTGAACTATATGGGGACATTCAGGTAGTTGGGAAGTTCTATGAGTTTGAACATGTCTAATTTTAAGGTACTTGAAGCTAAGCTTATACTCTTGAAATATACTTGACTTATATCATTCAGTTTAGGCCAACTTGGTCTAGAATCTGTTTCTCAATTAATTGCCAAAATCAGTTTTAGATATGAATTTTTCTGTTATCATTTTATTTGTTGTTACTTTATTTTGTTTTTAGTAGAGAGAAATATCTTTGAATAAACTCACACACTAAATTTTAAGAACTCAAAAGTACTCTAGTTGAGTTTTTATGTTCAAGCACTTTGTTTAGTATTTTAATGTGAAAACAATTTAGAGACTGTTAATACTATACTAATTATTATTAAGAGAGCTCTATAAGTTATCAAAGGCTTTAATGGGATAAACTAGTTTATGTCTCTTAATCTCTCCAGATGCTGACTGTCAATTCCAAGGGGAAAAAATGCAGCTAGATTTTTTTATCTGTTTCTCATTTACTGCAAACTATAACCAGAAAATCTTTAAAAAATCTATGGCAAGTGTCCATTTCTGTAGTTACTGTGATGTTTTTTTGTCTGACCAAGAAAATTTGGCATGTTTACTGCTGAACAGCTGTAGGAACCCCTCTCAACTATTCTTCTAGTCACTTACTCTTTTGTTGGGATCTGTAACTAAAGTCATTTTGACAATTGGCTACTGTTGCCTTCTAAGAAAGATTAAGTTTCAATCCATCATGATACATACATGACTGATTTATTTCATTTGAACAAGTTTTTTCCCTCAATCTACATGAATATTCACTCTAATACAAAAAAATAGCTATAAGAATGGTACATTTTTCATTTCTGAACACTTTCTTTTGCAATTTACTCTGTTCTTAGAGACTAATGACTAAATTCTTGGATTACAAAGACAAAGACAATTTGTGTTAGATGATTTCTTTCTATTATCATAATGCAAAAAACGTTGCTAAAATCATTTAGTGGAACTTAATCTTATGATGACTAAATTCTTTTCTAGATGGTTAGAAATATCTAGAAGTTAGAAATTGCAAGAATGCCTTTTTAAAATTTTATCCAGATAAGAACATAAGATTTGAAAAAATTGTATATCTCCAAGAAGATGTTTATGAAACCTCTGCTAAATTTCTTTTTGTAAATGTTGCTGCAGGACTTAAATATGAGAATTTACACAATAAGGACACATTATCAATAACCAAACAAATCTCTCTTATTATGAAGAAAATTTTTAAAAAACACAGAAGAAAATGTTATCTATTTTTTGTTGGGGGCAGGGTTCAGGGAAAAATGTTCTTACCTTTATACACTGCCCTTTTATTAACTGGGTTCGATATTTCTTGAAAGCAAATTGACGTTCTTTAAAAATGTTAAAATGTGAAAAACCTTTTACTAAACTGCTTTTACTTTGAGAAATGTAGCATTCTAAGAACATACTTAAGAAAACTCACTGGTGCGCCCTGGTGGAGTAGCAGTCAGTCAATTGCTTCCAAAGGAGTGCAGGCCGCATACCCCTGGGTTTGAGTCTCAGGTTGGGTGAGGTGAGTGGATGGTGTGAGGTATGAATAGTGTGAACAACTAAATAAAAATTAAAAAATTAAATGCTTCTTCCTCTTCTCCCTGACAGCCTGAAAACTTGCTTTCATTCCTGCCTGCACTTTTCGTTTAATAACATGGATACTTCAACTAGCATAGTACCTAGCACATAGTTTATACTTGATAATTTTTTAAGCATTTATTTTATTACTTAGTTGCAAACCCCACTTTTTGGGATCCAAGTGGACTATGCTGGCTAGAGACCATGGATTCTTTCTCTCTCTTTCTCTCTCTCTCTCTCTCTCTCTCTCTCTCTCTCTCTCTCTCACGCACGCACGCACGCACGCACGCACTTTAAGTATGTACTTGTGTCCATCAATATGCTAGGTGCTAGATATTCAATGATGACAAGTCCTTATCTTAAAAGATCAGTATTGAAGACATATTATAAATCATACAAAAAAAGCAACTGTGGCAAATGCTACGCAAAGAATACAACCCCTTTATCATGTTGCCCTGCTGGAGTAGCAGTTGGTGCAGTTCACATACATCCCAAGGTCCCAGTTTGTGTCCTGGTATTGGTGGAAGCAACTAAGAAGAACAACTAAATAAAATAAATGGTTCCCTTCTTCTTCTCTTCCTATCTGCCTCTGCTCACCTTCATTCCTGGCTGCACCTCTTCTTCAAAAACATGAAATAAAAACATATAAGCAAACCATTTATCAAAGGTATTCAACACAAAGAGTAAGAAAGGGTCCTCTTAGGATAGGCCTTTTAAAGTGAAAGATGAATGATGAACACACATTAACCAGAAGAAGAGAGAAAGCAGTTTTGAAGCATAGAAATAACACGTGCAAGGGTTCTGCGACAGGAAGAGACATGATGAATAGAGGAGCTGGCAGAAGACCCTGTGACTGGAGAGGTAAAGAAGAGTGAATGTCGTGTGCTTTGAGGCAATAAGGGAAAAGAAAGCACCAGAATATTCTTTTTATTTTTTTCAGAGTTCTATTATTTTACTTAAATAACTAAGGTTTTCAATCTTCTTTAGACAGCAAATTGTGCATTAAAATGTCTTAAATATAGACAGAATTGTCTTTAGACAATCTCTCAACTTTGTGAAGGAAAACAAATTGCTGAATATTTGTCAAATGAACGAAATTAATTAGGATTGTGTTCTTTACTGTATTTTAACCATAATAAAAATGAAAAAAAAGTCTAAGTGTAAAACAATATAAATTTATTTAAATTAACTTTAGTACATCCACACATGAAATATTTTGAAGTTGTTCAAAATGATGAATTATAAAAAATATACTTATTGGCATGAAGAATTGTCTTCAATATACTACTGAGTGAGAAAGTCATATGATAGTAAAGTATCTTTTTCTTACCTGAGATTTACCTGATTCTTATGACAAAATATAACCACTTGCATCAAGTGTTGGCCATATGATGGTCTAAATAGGAGGAAAGATTAAACTCAGCAATAACAAGCTAATTGGTGACTTTCTTTAGACAACATAGAAAAGTTAATTCTCTATGCAGCCTTGATGTAGTATCTGATCCAATTAGGAAGTTTTATTTTCTTTGCTTCATAGAAAAATAAAGAAACACAGAAAATTAGGGATTATCAATACAACACATGATTTGAATAAATAAATGTGAAATTTTGTTCTAAAATGCTTTCTTCCATAAAACTATTCTCTCTTAGCTACTTCAGAAGAAAGAGAAAAAAGAGAATGACTTTAGAATAAATAAATAATGGAAGAATTTCAAAACAGAATGAGACTTCACTTTGAACTATTCAATCTTCTTGAGACTTCAAATTGTGCAGGAACAGAAGATAGTTTCTCTTACGAGTTTTTTTCCAATCAGGAGGAAAACACAACTTGAGTTTTTCTCAAGTTCAATATATATAACCATGCACTTGCTAGCAATCTAGAAGAGATTTATGAAAAATTCATAAATAACTTATGTACATAGCATGCTTAGCTTAATTTTTATCTTTTACAAAATTTTGAAAGAAAAAATTCAGAATCATTTTAACCTAAGAACTCACATTATAATTGATAGTGTATAAATGCAACATAAATCTCTATATAAATTATCCTCAGATGTCATTTTTTCTTAAATGTTTTCATTGTAATAAAGCTTTTTAATGCATTTTTTCCAATAGAGAGATGTTTTCCATCATCTTTTTCTCTGTGCCCTCATGTTTCATAATATATTTCAGAGAATCAAAATATGTTATTACTGATACAACAGATTCTCTTTAAGCAAAGATAAACTTTAATACAAGCAAAAGCTTTGAGTTTAGGACTTTATTTGGGTAATAATATGAAAAGTAAGGTTCTCAACATTGACTTGAATTAATGACAGATATCAGTAGGCATCAGTTTATATCTTTTAATAGCAGAAAGGTAGCTGTTGAAATACAGAAAATAACTTGTGTTAAAATAACTTGCATTTTGACTTTATGTATTGCTGTACTCTGTTATACTGAATTGCTCATTAGTCAGTGAATAGCTGAAATATGTTATTTAAATTAAAAAGTAGCAGCAGCAGTTATCTTACAACTGTGAAGGAAAAGTCAATAAGATTTCCAAATACAATAACCTTCACATTGTTGAACTCCCAAACCACTATCCATAACACTCTATTTACAGACTTGTTTCTATGTAAGAAAATAACACCCATTTCTCTAAATATTTGCAAATCTTGTCATTTTATGCACATGAAATCATTCTTAATTGATACAATTGGTAAATAAATTTTTTCAAAGCAAGATAGATCAGTCAATTCATGCTAACAATTTCAATATTTGTTGATTTTAGAATTTAAATCACATATGTTTTCTAATTTATTTTTTGTTCTAATTGTTTACAAGAATTGAAGGAGTAGAAAATTTGTATTTTGTTACAAAAAAATATACATTACTGAAAACATAGTCCTAGAGGAAAAAACTCAGAGTTAGCCTGAGCGTTTGTAAAGCAGAACACTCTACTACTAAGTAGAATCAGATTTTGCATACTAGTTTTACTGCATCAATCATGAGAGTTATAAATATCATCTCTCATATCTATAATCTGTGTTCTTCATCTGAGGAAAAGAGGATACTCAAGATGATCTATTGTGTGAGAGGAAAACATGATTTCTATATATTCAAGTAATTATTTATAGTACTTTTATTTTTTATATATTTTATTGTACATATGTTTGCAAGAAGCATACCACAGTAATATATAAATATATATTGTGGTACATGCTCAAAATGTTTTTACGGATGATCTGAAAAATTTTAAGGCAGTTCTCATTTTTTCACATTTATATTGAAGAGATTTGTGCTTATTAGACTACCTCATGGGGTTCTAAAAGTTCTTTTAAGTAGTTAGAATGGGGAAGACCTTAACCATGGGAGATTCAAGGAAATTCAGTCCACAAGGCTCTGCTCTCCCAGCTCCTTCTACATCTCTTTTATACATTACTCTGAATTATAGGTCTTTATAAGAATAAGTTCATATAAGACACGTGTATGAAAATAACCAACAATGTATGTGCAATTTTGGAAGCGGAAAGAATATATAGTATTAATTAAGCATAAGATTAAGAGAAGGTGGAATCCTAGTGAAAAGTGTCCCCTATACCATACTTTAATGAAATCTTTACCATTAGTAGTATCCTAAAATAGTTTTATTTTTTACATCTTGATTGTAAAAATGGCTAACACAGCTAACTGCTTTGAAGCTTTGTTTAAAACAAAGAATACAACTGAAAAGTAAGATACTTTTAAATATGTAGCTATTTAGACCTTAAATGCCTGGACATTCTCATTGAGAATCAGGTGCAAGCCTTGTTGCTTCATAAATAAGTACAACCATGTTCTAATAAAGTATTTCACTTGTTTATCAGTTTAGCCTCAAAAGGTAAATACGGATGCAATGTTTCTTGTATTCTTTCCACTCATTTCAATAGAATTGATTCAAGTACTTTGTAAAATCTAAAAAAGATAGCAGCTTGCAGTTGCATGTGTAGTCAAGATTTTCTGTCAAATTATTGACATGTATCATACACAAGTAAGTATGAGAGAAAATAAACTAATAGTGTAAGCCATGATGGTTACCAGGCAATTTTGATTCATTTCCAAAATTTGCTAATTTTTTTACGATTACAAAGTCAGTAGGCATACATGTGAAATTATCTTCAGGCAGTGACTTTTTATAGAGTGGTACTGATGAACTTGTAATGAGTAATGGCTCTTTATGACAAGGAACCTGGTTCATCTTTCAATGAATGGATGGGAGAAAACACGCTACTTATGTCTGTATCCATCTGAGGGAGCACTGTTTCCTAACAGAGAACATTTTGCAAGTAACATTGCATAGCTTCTTATTTTCCTGACTTATCATGTCTTTCTAAGCTAAAGTGATATGCATTTTTCTCCCTCTTTGGTTAGAAATTTAATATCAAACCCTAATTGGCAACTTTAGTGATAAAACAGCAGACCTTTCTTTATGTATGAATATATATGTATAGATATTTTGTGCTCTCAATCAGACTAAAGCTATGAAGAATAACTATAAAATTATTGCTTCTACCCTACAATGTGCTATTTTAGGTCGACCTGTATGTATAACTTATGTGAACTATGTGTGTCTGCATACATGTGTGTGTGTGTAAAAAGTCCAGACTTCAGAAGTCCCTCACATTTAGACTTTTGATATTAGCAAAATATTCAAAGTAACATAAATAGAATTGAAGATATAGACCTAAAATTTGAATATTGAATTACATTTCTGCATTGCATGGATCACCATAATTTGAAACTTAACTGAGCTTTGTTTTATCTTTAGACTTCTGGGGGCCTTAGAATATGAAGAGTAATGGTACTTATCAAATTTTTAAAGACTTTCAGTGTGGGCATATTTGCTGTGTATTAAATATATACTGCCTGATTTTCTATGCTTTGAGAAATTATTGTATTTCAGAGATCATAAACCTATCTGAGAAAATTATCACACAGCTTGTATTTTTTTAAAGTTTTCCCCTTTAGTGTGTTAGTAAAGAGTCAAGAGACCAAATTGAGAAGCAAAAAGGAGTTGGAAAGAATGGGGGCAGCTTGACTTCACCAAATACAACAGCCCTCTCTTCCAGTGTCTTGATATCTTTCTTTCCTTAGCGAGGATATTTTTTCTGCCTGTGTCCACAATTATTAATCTCTAAGTACCCATTGCATTTTTTTGAGTAGAGAAAACAGTGAATATCTCTTATCTAAAAACATTCTGTTTATAATGATTAAGTTTTATAGTAGACTAAAGAGACAAACAGAGGTTCTGTCTGTGAGTCACTCAAGCAACACAGCACCCAGATCAGAACCACAAAATTTGTCATATAAGCTGTAACACTTTTGTCTGAGACAAATGCCAAGAGCATCTGAGTTTTCCCTGGTCAACTGGAGCTAGCCATATAGTAGGTATTCATTAATTATTCATTGAATGAATGAATAAAAATACAGCCCCTTACATGCATATTCTAAGGGTTGCCATAGGCAAAGGTCATTGAATCATTTGGGCTTGTTTCAATGGCAATCCTGAGGACAGAAGTACTGAAATGATGACGTTTTAGCTCTTCAGAAGGCCTGAACTTGAGGTTGGGGAAAAAGCATGTATTATCATTTAAGTTGTCAAACAGTAGTATGTATATTAGCTATCTTGGTATACAGCAATTCAAAATCTTCTCTGTATATAAATACTAGATATATTTCCAAATAATCATTTACTGAATTTAAAAAAAAAAGGCGTAACAGACTAAATTTTAAAAAATAAAAAGAATGTTATAGAAAAAGAGGGAATGGAAATAGAAGACCTGAGTTATAGGCCTGTTTCTTTATGCAACTTACTCTGAAGCATTAAAAACCAACTTCTATTTCTATAATATCTTTAAAGAATTAATTTTAAAAGAGGCGCCTAATCACTTCTAACATTCCTTGCCTTGCCCATCTACCTAAAAAGCTTATTTTAAAGAAAAAGTGACAAATTCTATGTCAAAAAAATCTTCTTTTCCCAAAACAAAGCAGTGATCAATGCGTTGTTGTTGTTTTTTTTTTTTTTTTTTTTTAAAGAGGGGGAAAATATAAAGACATATCTGGTTCAGATAAAAGTAAATTTTTTTTCAGACAAGAAATCAGTCTCCGCTGTCATCTTTTCCTCTCTCTCTTAAATGCAATATGATAATTAGTATGTAGAGTCTGGAGCAGGAAGTGGTAATCAGAAGGGGTTGTTATCAGGCTTCCTGCTTGTGGTCAAAAACTAGTATTGCTCTTCTGCTTTTAAGGATGCTGAAAATTTCTCCTACCAAATGCCATCTAATGACTGGCATTTTCATTTCAGATCCAAGTCAAAGGGTGTAGAGTGAGCAAACACAGGCTCCAGCCTTCTGCTGAGAGAGCGGACTGCAGAATCAGGGACTGGATCTGCAAACTCTTCATGTCACTCTGTATCCTTAATTGTCTTTAAAAATCCTTGTCCTAGATTGGGATACAGTGAACTATATAGAGGTAAGTGCAAATTCTGTAATGTTAGGGAGAGGTAAGCAAAGAGGGACACTGACAGAAACAAATATAAGAATCTATCCAAATTGAAATTAAATGAAAATGCACATTCTTAAACATTAAAAAAGTTAAAGTAACAAAACAAAATAAACAATTTGATTCATTCCAAATGAGTTTAGATCTGAAGAAAAGTATAGCAAAGTTCTAAAATAAGTATGGTTCGGATTTCCAAAGAAATGAAAGTATACATGGCTTCTTTTAAAAAGAATGACAAGTTATTAAACAAAACAGTCAAAGGAATAATAAAGGGAAGATAAAAAATAAGTTTCAACATAATATATACTAGAAGTGATAAACATAACACTAGATATGGTCAAAAGGAAACTTGTAACTTAAAATATGATACCATAGAGAATTAAACATATAAAGATATGAAGAACAGTTAAGAAACATGGATCAAATTGAAATGTTCCAATATTGACCCATAAGAATTCCAGAAGAACAGATTGAATGAAATGACAGAAAATCAGCACCTGTAAGGGTAATCACTTGCAACAGTCTAGAATTAAAATTGCACTCCCAATGCAAACAGAAGGAATAAAAATAAATTCATGTTTAGATATAATATAACTATACTCAAATCATCAGGTATGAATTGAGCATCTAAAAATCTAGAAAAAAAAATTTATAAAAGAATGACATCTGAACTAACTGCAATGATTCTTTGCCAGAATTATTTGGCATCAATCCATGGCAGAAGTTAGTATAATTATATTTTCTATCATAGAAAAAAATATTTGTCAGTATAGAATATAACCAAACTTTTCTTTAAGAAAAAATGATGTTTGCTAGCATTAAATAAATAAATAAATATGTCTATTCTTAGGTTAACTATATTTCAAGGATGGCTTGTGGTAAAATAAAAGCAAACATAGATGAAGGGTATAAAATATATGAAATAACAATGTGTGTTGACATTAACAAAATATGTCTGAAGCTTTTAAAGATCAACTGTGGCTTTTACTTCATTAAAAAAAAGGCAAAACTATAATTTGAACTACAATAGCGTGATGTGAATAGACATTATTCAAAGGGAATTTGAGATGCTAAAATTCTTATTGTAGTAGTAAGGATAGAAAGCTACTGAATATAGACATGCATATATGTTAAAAAACTGAAAGTAACCCCTAAAAGAATAGAAATAAAATTTGGTTTTCCAATCAGTAATGAAATACACATATTCATGCATACATATTACATCTGTACATAAAAGGATAAGATAGCAGAAAATAAAATGACTGAAATAATTTCAAATATGTCAGTAATCATATTAAAATTAAATAGGCAAAAATTTACTATTGAGATTATCAATTTGTAAAGACAAAGGAAAGTAAAATCTACTATATTGTGCTTGTAATACTCCTGAAACAAAATACACAGAAAGGCTGAGTATAAAGTAATGGAAAATGTATACCTTGTAAGTTATTAATTACAAAGTAATATGGCAGTGATAATGTTGATCAAAACAATTGACATAAAATAGCATTAAGAGAAATAAAAAATTCATATTGATAAAACAATGCTTATAGGCAAATACATATATATTTTATGTATTTAATAATACAATTTCAAAATATAGGAATAAATAACTGATAGAAATTGAAAGAGAAATGGACTAATCTACATTCATATTGGATTATTTTAATGAATTTTTTTGAAAGTAAGTTTCAAGTAAATTAATAAGTCTGCAGGAACTCTGAGAGGAACTTGCCAACTGGGTTAATACAGTAATTTCCTAAATGGTCTTCCTTCCATTCTTGACTCTTATTTTGTAGCATTATATTATTTTGCTTACTTGTTCTCTGACATATTATGCATATCAAGAGAAAAAGTGCATTGTTCTATTTCTTCTTACAATATTCTTAACAATCACATTTTCTTTTCTAACTCTATTTGCCCTTCATGTTCCAAAAATTAAATCTCTTGTTTTAAACTTGAGAAACACATTAAATTTATAGATTATTTTGAAGAGCAACTGACATTATCTACAACACTGACTCTTTCTATCCAAGAGGAATATATATCTGCATTGATTTGAGTCCACTTTAATGTCTTCAGCAATGAAGGAAACTGCATAATTATCTTCATATCAACATTGTACTGTCTAGAAGAAGAGTATTCAATGTAAAAAAAGTAGTTTAAAGAATGTTATAGTAGTCTACTTTATTCAGCCACTTTAACTAATAACGCTCTAACTATGGTTTATCCAGTTTTTCAGGTATACTGTGAAGTTACCCTTAGGACAGTCTGTCTATCCATTAGAATGCCTTCGATCACTGAAGAAATTATTTATATGAGATATAATTTCTATTATAGCCCCTGGAAGTAAAGACAATAATATGTTATCTCTACCTTCAAGAGACTTACAAATCTTAGAGTAAGGAAAAAAGAAGAAATTAATGGATATAATGAGCAAGCTTTGAATACATAGGAAAAATATACTGAAGGAAGGAAAAATGAAAAGAGGAATAAAAGGAGGAGAAATCAAGAGACGGCATATTATGGATCCAAAAGTAATTAACTCCCAGCTTCCCTTCTCAATTTACATGAGTGCAATGAAATATATGCCTCATTAAGGGTTACAAATAAACTAAAATATGCAGATTAATTTCATTAACAAGTGCTACCTAAAAATACTGATAAACTAAGGAAGAAGAAATTCTGAACCTTATTTTTTTTAAGGAAAGGTGCAGGCAGAAATGAAGACAAATAGAGAGGCAGGAATAGAGAAGAAGAAACACTTTATTGTTATCTTTATTTAGTTTTTCATATTGTTTGTTCCTCCTGGACCCAGTATGTGAACCCTACTCCTTGGTACGTATGTGGACTGTGCTTCTCCAGAGGTTGCTGGTCTAATCGCTACTCTATCAGGGCATGCAAAACTTTGTTTTTTAACCAGAGGACATTATCATGTCCAATTTTTTCCCTAGGAATTTAAATAGTTCGATATAGTTGATTGCGGATCACTTTGTAGTTATTCATTGATGTACCCTTTAAAATGTAACTATCTAGCAAACATCTGATTTATTGAAATTGTTCTAATCCACCCCAAAATGAAACTATTTATTGACATTTCAAAATGAGTAATGCTAAAATGTTGTCAAGGCCTTTTAGAAATCAAATTCTGCCAAGAGAACCTTGAAGTGGATGAACAAAAAATGATTTCATTACTCAAAAATATATTTTTCATTTAACACCCAGGGCAAACTAATTGAAGATTTAAAATTATACTGCTTTCCTGTAAGGCATAAAAAGATTATAAAATGAAAAAAAATCTTCATCTGAATACTCCCTACATTTCTTACTCACACGTCCCGCGTCATCTTGTCTATCAGGTGATATTTAGGTTTGTATTAATGGATTAGGGTCCACTGATCTCAGTTGGAAAATATGAATCACTCTTGCTATCATTCTGTGCTATTGCCAAAACTGCCCTTTTTTGCTAACAGAGTATAATTCCATTGAAGTCCATCCCAAATAATCATCTGTATAAACAATGATATGTGGCTTTAAATTTGAAGCACATTTTCTATCCAGCTGAACTAACTATTTTATTTAACTTTTAATTAGGGGAAATGTTACATGCTGTGACTTTTTTAATGAAAAAAATGTTTTCTAATAGAATAAAGTGACAGTTTATTTGATCAGCTGTTGACTGTTCATTTTAGGGACAGCGATTTTTACCACAGATTCATCACCACATTTAAAAATCTGTCTTAGTGGGATCCTTCTTACATGTTTCGGATGAGGCTTAAATCAGAATGATAATTCATTCATTCATTTAAAAAATCTTTATTGAATGTCATGTATTATAAACCAGGGACCAAATGGGTTCTTCAAGGTTTCACCAAAAATGAAAAAATAGATGTGGCTCCTGGTTCATGTAGAATAACGCAGAAGTAATCTATAGAAAAATGATTACATCATAGGAGCAAAGTGCCATTAGAGTCTAATACCAAGTGAATTTTTGAAAGATTAGAATTTGGGAGAATATAGTGAGAGGAAGCTGTTTGTGAAATGTTGTATAAGCTAATTTTCAAAGGAGCAGTTCAAGCATTGAATTTATGAAGTAGAAGTGTGAGAATCAGATAAACTGAGTTTACAGCATGGCCTCTCTACTGTGTGACTTTGGATATATTAACTCAACAATAAAACTGATAAATAATGTCTGTCTCATCACACTGTGTGATAATTAAATTAAATAATGAATATAATTTGTGTAGTACCTGAAATAGTAAATGTTTGACAAATGTTAGCTAAAATTATTATTTCTAGTGAGAGAGGAAACAATATATAAAGTTTTAAGATATGCTTACGGCAGCTTAAGCTACATATGAAGGAGTTGTGGTAGGTGTAAATTAATGGTGAACAGAGTAGAAAAAGGCATCTACACCATGATATGAAACTTCTAATTAATTAAAGTTGGAACTTAACTTTTTTATTGCATGTAGTTAAAATATTCCACCCAATAGATTTACCACTACTTTTGACATGTGACACTTCCCTTCATCTAAAGCTAGAGGAGACAAATGTATACAAAAAGATGAGTTCTAATGCAATTCTGAATGACTGGGTTATTAGGGATAGTATTCAGGGACATATTACTTTCATCATTATTTGTAGGGAAGAATGAAAGATGAATCCAAGCAGTGTGTCACACAGAGGTTGATCAATGAAACCAATTAAATGTTTCATCTTCTTTTTAAAGGACACTCTAGAAATAAACAAAATCAGGGAAGATATAAGCAGGAGGATCACATATTTTTTATAATAAATTTTCTGAATTCTGTAAGTTGTTTACAATTGAAAGATTCCTTTCATAACTATACAATATGCACATATACATACACACATGTACACATACCTTTTAATTCTTTAAGCTGCTCCCTTATTTTTATGTGTTTCATAAAAATAATCAGAGCATATCTGTCCCCATTCCCAAATTCAAGCCAGCTAACTTTTCCTCTTTAGGAATTATCTCCAATTTTCTTTTAATTCTAAAACTTTCACTAAGATTTTTCTTTACAGAGATGTTTAAATGAATCTAAAATATCTTGAAGGAACAACAAATTGACATGCCATATATATTTTTATAGACAACTGTTATATTCAGAAATACTGATAAGAATTCAAACAGAATAAAACTCTGTAGCATACATCTTCGGAGACTGGGCATTCAACTTTTCTTTCAATTTTAGGTTTCCTTTGTCTATTACTTACATTTTAACTAAATATGATTTGTGATACAAAGCATACTGTGTTTACTTAAAAACCCTGATAGTGAGTTTTCATACAGAGTAAGCACTGTTTCTTTCAGAAGAAAAAGTCATTATTCAAAATTCCTTAATATATTTCTCCAATTAAATTTTAATGTGATTCTTAATTTTGAGAAATAGATTTTAAGATCAAAAGACTTAAAATTATTTATGAATTTTCTTGAGTGTTATTTTAATATTGATGAAGTAGAAAATAAAAATGCAAAACAAATAAATGCTATGTAAATAATAGAATCAATCAAGGGACAGTAGTTGATGCATTTCTGAATGCTACATGTACTATTGCAATAAAATAAAATGAGAAATATAATTATTTCTTTCCTAAAGATAAAGAAATATATTTAAGCAAGAAGCTTGCACAAGTACATGGTTATTTAATGGTGTTAAGGGTCTTATCTTTTTCTTACATCAACTACCTCAAACTTTCTTCCCCTCAATCCTAGGCCCTTTGAACTAAAACTCTTTACCCCTGATACTAAAATTCAGGCCATGCATATCTTATTTCAAAACTTCTGTGAGTTTTCTGAACAAACAAACCAAATTATAGCAAATATCACTTCTGAATTTGTATGTATATATATTATATATATATATACACACACACATACATACATACATATGTATATGCTTGTATGTGTATGTATATGATAAGGAACATTCGTATATCAGAAAATTGCAAATGTCACACTCTCAGCAAAACAGAGTATCCTTGGCAGGTTGTAAAGCATACAATTTGATTAATTTTATATATATATATATATGTGCATGTGTGTATATACACATATATATAACCCATAGGAAAAATGCTAGCTATAAAGATGTTTGTTAACATTCTACCACTATATACATGGAAGCACTTTAGAGGTGTCAGTGTAGATTTTCATGAATAGTTGCTCACAGTCAGATGACTCCCTTCATGGGAGTTCCATTTCAACAGATTAGCTAAATGTGTATATAAATATATTATTACAGATAATGGTAAGTGCTAAAAAGGTAAAAGGTAAAAGAGAATATCATAAGAGAGAATGCTAGGGCAGATTTAATTTAAATTGGAAGGAATAGTTTTAAAGATTCTTTATGAGAGTTTGTCATCTGACTTGAAGCCTGAAAAAAGTATGTGGATTTACAAGGTAGAGTGGAGAAAAAAGAGAGAACAACAAGTTTAAAGACTCTGGGCCCAAGGCTCTGAATGAGGCAGTCAAGAAATTAAGTAAAGGTGAGTGAATTGGAGAATAAATAGGACCAGTAGATTGAAGAGAGTACTGAGACCAGATCTGAAGCCCTGTAGTCTGTACTGGGGATTTTGCTATTGTGTGTTAAGTTCAATGGATACTCTTCTGAAGGAGTTTAAGCAGGCATAGTCACAGGATCCAATTCATCTTTCTAAAAAGATCATTCTGACCACTTTGTGAAGAATAGATTAGAAAGGAACAAGGCGGAAATATGGGAAGACCAATTAGGAGTTTATTGCTTAGGATTAGGCAAGAGGAAAAGATTCAATGTACTTGTCATATAAATAATTTGAGAAGTTCTATATAAAGTAGTGGTAAAATTTTGGAGATTAGTTGGGGCTTGATTAGAGATTAAATTTAATAGGGATAGGCTAATCATAGAGAGTACTGAGAGTCACGAAAGTGAATAAAATCAAATTGGGAGGGAAAAAAGAGGCTCAGTAGCAAAGCACTGAGAAATGCCTACATTTAGAAATTATCAACATCATAATTTTTGACAATCAAGTCCTTTCAAAAATTTGAAAAGAATTTTTTCCAATACTTTTCTATTGATTCCAGAAATTTCTGTGTGCTAATACCATACACAATTTTTGAGGTAGTTTTTAGTTTCATGCATTTGTTTACCTTGTCCACATAAATTTTTTCTTTCTCTATACTAAGAGATTTCCTCTATGGGTTTCTATGAGGATTTCACTCCAGATTGGATAGTTGTCCATTTACATCAAATTGTTGATTCTAATTTAATATTTACCGATGCCAAGATGTTTTTTTCTAAATTGCAAGGCCTTGGATTTCCAGACTTTCTCTAGAGTTTTATATTTCTATTGAAAATTCACTCTATTCTTCCAGTAGTACACCTCCATATTGTAACAGACACTTAGCAAACACAGCCAAAAACCAACAACACTCAATACCAACAATGTCTTCTTATCTCTTTCCCTTAGCACTAGAAGTCCTCCTCTCATGAAGCCACAGGTGACATTCTTTTTCTGACAGTCTTCTTTCCCTGATGGAAGAAAAACATTTCTAATCATTTCATTGGCTGCAGTAAGTCATAGTTTGCCTATCTGAGAGGTAGCTGAGGAATTTTGGGGAGTAGATAGAACATTTAAAGAGTCATCCATACTTTCCACATTTTGATTTATTTTAACACAGAATGCCATAGACATCTTACTTAAATTAATCTTCTTATTTTTATTTTCTAATTATTTTATTTTCTATTAGTTGTGATTGAATAATATGAGCCCTTTTAACCTCCTGGAAAGCAAAGATAGTAAATGATATGTCAAGTACAACCCAGCTCCACTCTGAACCATTTATAAATAGCAAGTCCAAGAAATGAAATCAACATAAATGCCTTATTGACAGATGACTGAGTAAAGAAAGACATGGTATTTATACTCTGGAATTTTGCTCAGTCAGTTATTAAGAAAAAATAAGTCTTGCCTTTTGCAACAACCTGATTAGATTTTGAAGTGATATGATAAGCAAAGTATATCAGAAAGAAAAAGAAAGAAGCCAGATGGTTTAACTCATACAATTCTCAGGACTCTGAAATCATAACTGTTACTAGAGAAGGGGAGTGGGACTGGAGAAGGAACCCAGGGTTGAAATAATGTTACCAGGTTGATAAGACAATATAAAATTTAAACAAGGTTTGTTTTATTTTTCCATTTCTTTAGTACACTGTGTTGGATTTCTATTTCCTCGTCTTTGTGTCCCCGCAGGAAAGAATTCAAACGAGGCACAGACATGTGAAAAGAAAGATTTATCGGAGAAGAAGGTTTAATTGCAAGCAAAAGCAGTGCAGGTCTTTTAAGAGGAAGAAGGACTGGACCCAAGTGGATTCAGTTGCAGGTATCAAGAAGCTAGTAAGGTCTCAAGAAGAAGAAGGGGTCTCCCGAGTGAGTTCTGCGGCCGTTGTAAAGAGTTCATCCTCAGCATCCTCAGAGAGGAGGATGGGCCTCCCTGAGTGGGTTCAGCAGCACGCATATTCCTTCCCGGGGCTTATGTACTCCTTTCGTGTTGATTGACAGGTAGAATAATGTAACCAAAATCTCTACACGTGTTCCTTCCCATAATCACCTAAGCAAAACCCATGGGGGGCCAAAACCACAATGCTAATTTTATTATAATGACATTATATAATGAGAGAGGGCATCTAAAGGCAGGTTTTGCCCACTCTGTGCAAGTGTCTCCATCGAGTTCTCACTAGATTGACTTAAGACAGACTATTGAACAGTGTGTCTCCTCTCTTAGCTTTTTGTTTGGTTGATGCCTTTGCATCACTGTAATCAAGAGATATTCCGGGTCCTTTGTACCCGTCTCATGTTTAACTGACTCAGTGCTCCAGAAGGTCCCAGAGCTTGAAAAATGTTTGTGACCTTGAGAGGGTTTAATTGACTCAGAGCTCATATTCAGCAGTTTCTCCTTAATAAAACAGACCTAGTCCATTTGGGCCCCTCACCCAATGCTCATGACCATCTCCCTAACAGTAGTATAAATGTTAATAGGGACTGGCATTAGAACTCTGGCGGTGGGTGTAGTGTGATAATGCACATTGGCTGATGTGTGAATCTATTCTTCTGAAACATAAAGCATTGTAAGGTAATGAAACAGTAACAAAAACAAATAAAAGTTTTGCTTTCTATATAGCTTAAAACCCTAGACAAGCAAGAACTTAAGACAAAATAAAATTCTAAGTCCATACTAAATTCTATTTTTACTACTTACTGTTTCAAACTTTAGCTAGCTGATGATTCATAGCTAATTTGCTTTATAACTTGATTCTTTTATAATATTACTAACTCTGACATCATGGGTTCTTTTTCAAGGCTACATTCCATTCTTTAATGCTCTCTAAAGTAAAAAGGGGGAAAAGCTTTCTCAGCTCCTCTTAGTTACTTTGAGCACTATTAGGCCTTCCTTCCCAGGGGACAGACTTCTAAATTCCTCTCAATCTAGGTCAAGCCAGATCCATTATTCTCTGTCTGTCTACTGGCATTTATTTTTCTTTACAGGAAAGGGTCAGACATTCTCTGACTGTGGCATGTTTGTTGTTCATTTTCATTGTTAAGGTAAATATGTTGAAACAGCATAGAACAGATAATGTCTCTTCTCACCACAGAATAGAATCTAAGACAGTGTCTGTAGATGTCACCGCAGGTGCTCCACCCAGATCCCCTGGCAGCTCACCTTTCTGGCACATACAGCTGGCTTCATACTGAGAACACCTGCAACTCTCCCCCTGTGTCTGTCTCTGCTGGCAGAAACATGTAGAACTGTGCACAACGCAGGCATAGCCAGTAGGTGTTAATAGCCCCTTTGTGCAGCCTCAACAATGACTTTCAGAAGTTGGTAGAGAAATATCTAGCTTTTCACCATGTTGATGGGACAGCTCTGAGACATGTTCTCTTCTATCTCCTGAGTTGACCAAGGATGTACAGCCAGCAACCAATATACTAATATACCTTATTTTATCACGTTCCTTTACTTGCTTTTCACTCCTACAATCTCACAGATATTTTCTGGAATCGCCTTCCAAGTAATCATTACAAACTCCTTGCACTCACATCCTTGCCATAAGGTTGGCATATGGAGGAAACCAAAATAAAATAATCGCTAAATTTAAAAAGGAAAAAGAGGGAAGGAATTTTGAAAAATAAAGTGTGTCAATTACTTATTTAGGAAAATAAATTAGCTCAATAAGATGAATAGCCTGATTCTTACGTATGTGTGCACACACACGTATACATATATTGTGGGCAAAATTATGAAAATGGAAGCAGCTTTAAAAATGAAATGTAAAAAGAGAAACACTGCAATTTTTTGTGCTTTCTGCTAGGGATAGAATATAGGCTTTGGAATCAAGCCAACACCTTCAGCAGTTGTGTGGCCTGGAGCCTCCTCAGCCATTAAATGGTAACAGTGTAAAGATACAGAAGTGCTCAGAGTCCATATGACTTCACCTATGCAATGCAATAATCATCAGTACCCTTGCCTTCAGTTTAATTGTTTCTGTTTGTGTTGTGAGCTGAACTCCATTTTGGAAGTTGACGGATCTTAAAAATAATAGCAAAATGGCTACACCATTAGGTCTTCAGAGATGACATTAAACTCGAGGTCTTCTCAGAGAGAATAGGATTACATGAATGTATCTTGGCATTTTTTCTTGCTACTTAGCAGTCACAGAAATTTATCAAATTTATCAGGAATTGAAAATATACTTGAAAAAGAAAATATGCTTGATGGTTATTTTAAGTATTTTTAGTAATGACTATAAGAAAGCACCATGATTCTATAAAGATCACACATTATTTTCTTATTTCTTCCATATAGCTGACATTCATTATCAAAATTAATAACTTTCAAAGCAAAGTCCCAAAACTTAATTTGAAAGACTCGGTGACCAAACCTGCCCTTTTTTGTAATACCATTCGCTCAGAGGAAAGGGTTTTAGCTACAGGCAGTTGATCGAAATGAGAAAATTTAGCTCTATTCCAGAGTCTGCATAAGGATCAAACCATATTATGACATGCTTTTAAATATTGAATTAACAAATATTCATTGCTTGCATATTAGGAATGAGAGATGTATGCTTCATGCTAGGGAATATTGCATAAATCCTTTCCAGTGTTGGGCATTGTAGGTTACTAAACAGATTGCACGCAGTGGGTCATGGGAGACAGAATGGTCTTATTGCCTCTTTTTTATAAATAGGGTAAATCAAACTGATAGTGACTTTTCCAAGATCTCAGAGCTAAACAGCAGTGGCATCAGGGATTTTAGATTCAACAAATATGTCCTCCTCTTAAGCATGTCACTTTGTTTTCAACTCAGCAGACTGAAATGTATTTATCAAAAATAAAGCAATTCTATTCAAAACCAGCACATTTTTTTTATAGACTGGTTATCGAAGTAAAATAGGAAATCAAAATGTAGAGAGCTGGGTTCAGTATCTGATGACAACAGCCCATTTTCTTTCATGGATATTAAAAATGCTTGCTTTAGAATTGACAGGGAGTAGGAGGACTTGGGGACTCTGTTATGTGTCTTCACAGGCAACTCCACCTCTGCTGTTCCTGTTTTTACACTCATAGCATCTGAAGCTTGATACACTTTTGTCCAGAATAAGATATCTTATCTCACTGGATTTTGTGTGCAAACTCTGTAGTGTGAAATTTTTTTTTCAAATTATCATAAAAGACTCAAATGTTTTTGGATGTCTCATATATGGTCACTCATGTCTCCTATCACAGCTCCAAAAATTGAATCCCAATATTAATTTTACCCCACCTCTTACACTCCATGTTGAGTGTCTGAGGTTTAGCACAGACATCACTGTTGAATCTTATGTACATTAGCTGGCAGTGCTTCACCAGAAGAGGAAGGGAACAGTAAATGTAAAATGTACAAAATGGTATCATTGTAAAAAGGACAAGAAATATGTCTTTGCCAAGGGCACCTGATTAAGGCTGTGCCCTGTGCAAAGTGAGGGCACATTCAAGCCCTTCTCAACAAGAGATCTGTCTGGCACTCGTCAGGCTGTGTTACTTGATCACAGCGGGATAAAAATGCACACCCAGAGCAAATCTGTAAACACCAGCTTAATCTGCATGAGAAGAGTCACTGTCATCTTCTCTGACAGAAAAGGCCTCCAGGACACATTCCAGCAGTGACAGTCAACTCCGTGTCTTAAAAATCTTGTCAAGTTTATCGCAGAACAGTTAGAAATGTTAGAAAGCTGCACTGGGAGAAAGTGAGTGTTTTCTTAGAATGTTATTTCTCTCAAGGTAAATTAAGTCCTTATTTTACATTGTGATTAAAATAAAAATAGTTTTACTACCCTGGAAGCTGCAGTGTCTTCAGCATTATTACATAGCCGCATCTTTTTAATGTACTATTAAATCATCAGACTCTGGTTAGTGTGTATTTTAGCATATCCATCTAATAGAATACGTTAAAGATGATCATCCTACTGTTATCTTAGTTTGTCAGCTAACATCTGTCAGTCCAAAAACACAAAATGATTTGGGGCAATAATTAGGGAAAGACAGACTTAGAGATTTATGGATTGCTAAACTGTGTTAAGTAATGACATCCAATTAATCCACAAAGTAAAGTCCTGGAAATGTTGTTTGTGAATTTTCCTAATACTAAATTTAAGAAAAGATAAAGGATTATCCATCGCCTCCTCACAACCACCACACAGATATGGAGAAGATCTTGGCTTTGTAGTCTTACTTCTATACAAAATGAGAATTTTTAACATGTAGAGGTGGTGATGGATTAGCCAAGAACACCTCTCAGAATCTGATGAATCCTCTGAACTTCCTTTACAAGAAAAAAGATCATGCACAGAAAATTTGGTATACAGTGTTAGGGAATTCAGCAACCCCCTAAAATCCTGCTACCCTGAGTTAAGAACCCCTTATGTACACATTCAAGTGAATGATTATTTCTGAATGTGGTCAAAGTACTATGGAGGGATGGGCAATTCCCAGAGTCATTGTGAGTTGTCATCACAGCTGGAAAATGTGGACTTTAAATTTCCTCTTAATGCTCTGTCTGAGTTCACCTGAGAATTGCTTAACTTTCAGCTTTACTTTCATTTAATCCAACATCCTGACTAATTCTTGAGTAAACATATGTTTGACTATACATATATGGAGAGAAACATATTGAAAACATTAAGTGATAAAAAAAATGGGTTACATTAGTTACCTCCATATATGTTCATTTGAATAAGGTGAAGCATCAAGAAAACTAGTTACCAGGAGCCTTATTTATCCAAGATGAATACCTAGAGATATTCCTTAGTATTAGTGTCAGCGTTTGCAAGAAAAAATTATCCCATTAAAATATCCCTTATGAATAATTCAGAGAGTTCAGTTTAATGGAGAAAGAGGGAGACAGAAACAGGTTATCAAATTTGTTGGAAACCCATGTTGCCACACAGCATTTTTTTATGAGCAATCATAATGTAGGTTATTCTTTGTTCTGTATCTATATGAAGAAATAGATCGCAACATTTTTTTACCTTTTCTTTTCTGCTTTGTAGTAATCATAGCCACATTCTTTTTCAAATATTAGTTTTTGAAATACGTGTTCTGAACTGTGAATTCCCAATTCTTCTTTTTATAAGAAATATTTTTTGATGCTGAAATAGTAACAGACCTAAAGGAAATAGATAGTGAGGATGACAACATTTCTGGATAGTGAGCATGATAGAGTATGATACTAAAGATTGTAGAGGCCTCTGGCTGTTGATTCCCTATATTGATCAGAATACATTAAAGAAACAGAAGTTTCACTAGAAATTCCTAGAATGAAGGATTTAGCACAGAGAACTGAGTTTATATAAAATTTGAAAATGCTGGAGGAGACCGATAAATTAAGGTAAAGGGATAGCAATGGAATTGAGTTAGTATACCAAGAAAGGAAAGTTTCTCTTTTTTATGAAGCATTTCAAGGGCCACTCTTCCTCATGTCTGATATACTAGGATGTTTACAATTTGAAACTTAATAAACAAAGTTTTTTGAGCTTAAACTGTTAATCAACAAAAACCTTGTCAACTGCGTGGATATATAATATCATTTACTCTGAGGGAAGAAATAGAAAAATGCATATCCTGTATCTATTTCTCTTTGTTTCTCTGTGTAGAGAGTCTTCTATTCAGCATATTAATCACCTACATGTATTTTGTAAAGATAAAACTACAAATGTTAATAATTATGGACCAAATAGCTACTGTGTTGCTGCATGTTGCTGATAATCTTAATTACCTCCTCTTTTTCCTTATCATCATTGTCATCACAATGGAGACACTAAGACTTCAGAGTAAACAGATATTGTTTCAACTGAAGCTTTGTGAGATAGCACTTCTTTCCATCCTTCTGAGAAGTTTTCTGGGGATAAATATGAGAACAGTGAAAGTGGCAGCTTTTAAGAGAGTCAGGGATGAAAAGCATTATGAGTAGGGTTCCCTAGGAAGTAGAACCTGAGAAGAATATTTGCATGTTGAAGAATTATCATGGGATGTTTTTAGAATCAGCACCTAGAGAAAAGAAGGGAAGGAAGCAAGACTGGTAGAGGTAGAAGTTAAGTTCAGAGATATATCAGTCTCAAGGAGCCTCAGCTCACCCAGTGAGAAGCCCTGAAGATAAGACAACCCTTCTGAGCTCACACATGGGAGATAGCAAAGCAGGTTTTAAACATCACATTTCCATTACCGGGTGGTGTGCTGCCCTGGGAAGAGGTCATGGCTTTGAATAAGTTTTCTCTCCTCGGTTGTGACAATCCTTGAAGAAGCTAAGATCTAAGGACTCTCTGGCCAACAACACTCACAGCATCTGGAAGACCAAGTCCTGATTCCCAGAATATTACAGAAAAGATAGCATATTCAAGTAGAGCATTCATGTCGGAAGAACACTATGTAAGAGAAGACGCATAAGTAAAAAAGGAGAAACATGAAAAAGAAAAGTGTATGTGTAAAAAGGTATTTGTAGATACAATTAGGGATAAGTTGTGAAATCAGAATGATGTTTTCCAAATTATGTAGTAATGTATAGCAGGTTTTCTATCTGGTTTTGAATGGACAAGCCATGCATGAAGAGAATAAGTCTAGCAATGTTGTCTTATGGGTAGAACAGCAAGGGAAATTCTTCAATCGAGTGGTATGGGAGAAACTCTAGTTGCCCCTTTCAATATCTAAAACTCTATCATCATTAACTCTTCTTTATAAACAAAGACTTTCCATGAAGAGAGAGGTGATCAATAAGATAGTACCTTAAGTCAGGTCGGACTTTAGGAAAAACTTTAAAAGTGATTCTCCTGCTCCCCACTTCCACCTGCTTGTTGCTCAGACGTGATGATGGTTAAAGCTTCTCAGCCCCTCTGAGACCACAAGGGAAAAAGAGTAGGAAAAATTACAAAGATCTCAGGTGGACACTCAAGCACTGAACTAGTGCCATTTGTCCTCTCTTCAAGATATATTACTACATGGGGACAATAATTTAAAAACCCTCATGTGCATAGGTCAACATAGTTCGATCTCTAAATGCAGTTCCTACTGAAAGTCACTGGGTTGATAATAGATAAGACTTGTAATTAACCTTGGCAATCTTTGCTTTCAAATTTAAAAGATAAGGTTTCTACCTAATAATGATAATAAATTGTCTAATTGTCTATTTAACACTACTGTGTGTGTGTGTGTGTGTGTGTGTGTGTGTTTGATTGCAAAGGAGAGGAAATTAGTATTAGTGAGGACTTGGTCATCAGAGAAGGCTTTACCATGAAGAGAGGACATACAAAAGTCATAGATAATGGTTATATTTGCACAGGAAAAGAAAATGCTAGGAACTTTAGAAAGAGTAAAACCAGTAATTTGAGAATAAAGATGGCATGCTTTACAGAGTAGAGTCTGACTGATAAAAACTTATCAGAAATGCATTTGAATGGCTAATGTATAACAGAAAATAGTGGGAAGCTGCCAAGTCACACAGGGAAGGGTGTGTTTAGTGTGAGAGGAATTAGGGAGTCCCTGAAAGTATATGCAATGCAAATCATTTTGAAAACCTGGGAGCTGCCTGGAATGAACTGGAGAGAAGACTAGACATGAAGCAAACATATGGGAGATAGTTCTATCATAAAAATAACCCAGAGGTGAGGTGATAAGAAACTGAATCATATTGTGCTAGTGAGGAGATATGAGAAAGTATGGATACAAGAGATACTTCCATCTTTCAGCTAGTGGGTAATTTGCACCTACATACTTAACAAAAACCAATACAGGAATCATTTGTGATGAGTATCACAGCACACACTGATTTACTATTGTATGAAAAGACTTTGACAGCCCTCCATTGGGCCTTGAGAATAAACAGAATTAGCCTTCACTAAGAAACCTCTTCAAGGAGATGCTGTGTGTTTCTTTATGTTCAAATTTTCTTCAGGTCAATCAATAGCACTTTATAGATTTTTTATGTATAATTATAATTTTCTCGTTTCTTATATTTTCATTTTTTGTTCTTGTTTGTATCACATTGGTTTAAGAGTATGATCCATAAAAGAACAACCTGGTTTGGAATCCTGCCTTTTCTAAGTCTAAACCTTGGATAAATTATATCCTACATGTCTCAGTTTATTCATATATGACATAAGAAAAATACTTTCTTCATCTGAGTGTTAAATATGTTAATTCACATAAAGTATTTAGAATGGTTTGGAAGTCAAGTGTTCAATAAATGCTAATATTACCCTGAAGTTATTTGGATTCTATCTGGTTTCATAAGGAAGTAAGGTTGATATGACATGGTCTCTATGTGGAAAGAAATAATTGCTTAGAGTAAGAAAAAAGAAAAAGAAATTCTTCCTTTAAGTCTTTAAGCAGCTGTCTCCTTCATTACTTCAACTTTTCCTGGTTTCTGAGTCTCAAGTCCTCTGAGTCTTCTTTGCGTCTCAGCTTTTGTACACCACTTAACAGTCCTCAGGGCAGCTCATTATCACTACTGGACAGTTCTTTGGGTTGTTCAACATGGAGGCATTAAAACACTGACAGGTAGTCCTCTCCAACACTCCAAAGCCATTTTTAAGAACTCGTCTTTTCTCTCGACCTTCTTTTCTCCCTCTCTTGGGTATGGGTCCAAATATATGCTGAAGTGGACTCCGGTGGCTCAGGTGTTAGGTTGGCAGTTGTAGCATGATCTGTATTAAGCCCAAGGACCTAGGTTCAAGACCCAGGATTGGGGAACAAATAAATGAATGAAAATGCTTCTTCCTTTTTCCTCTTCCTACATGCCTTCCTTCCTCTTTAAAACAAAGAAACAAAAACAAATATATACTGAATCTATCCCACTTATCAAAAAGTTTAGAGGAACATATATTTGAGTGATTTATAAAGTCTCAGCTGCTGTTTAAATAGATTTTTTTTCTTTCACTAATCTCTAGTCTCCTCTCTTCAAATCCAGCTGTTAACACATAACAAATTCACTTCTACTTTGACAAGTCCTGGGGGTAAAAGTGAGCAATAGGCCAAGTCTGTACTGAAAGCTTTCCTTCTACTCCCTCTCAGGCGGCGTTGTCTGTTCTCTGATGACACTTCCTGGTAACTTCCCAAAATCTTTCCACATGTGTTTCTTCTCTAGTATCCATGGTTTTCTTTGAGAATCGGACCCACCAAGAAAACTTTGCAGTCTATTTTCAGAGAAATGTAACCTCTTCCTCAACGATGGGACTACAGTTTTCAGAAATTCTGAAATACCTTGAGCCTGTATTCCATTTGAAGTTGAACATATCTGAGATTTTCTCATGGGCTAATAATTCAGAGGCTGGTTAGTTTCCTGGAGTCCCTAATCCCTGTCATGTTTAGTTCACTCTCTAGTCAACTTTATGCTGGTATGTTATCTACCCTAAAATAATAGGTGCTCTAAACCTGAAATCATCCTTCTTCTGAGTCCTGTGAAACCTGGAAATCTGCTCTAAACAGATCCCTAAACTTAAGTCCAATCTGCCTCTATCCACAGGACATTTCTGTCCCAGCTTCTTTCCTGAGTGAACTGCCGAGGTTGGCTTACCTCTGTTTAGATAATCTATTGGTATCAACGTTGAGAAAAACATTGCAACACGCAACAAAGCTCCCATGTCACTCTTTGCTTGTATAAATGTGGTGGCTTTTCCTTGACCTTCCTGCTACAAAAACCAATATTCAATTTACGTTTAGACAAGAGGGAAAAAAATAATAAGAATACGAGAAATATAATATCAAAAATTTAAGTTTTCAGGCCAAATGTCTGCAAAAAAAATCAGTATATTGCAAAATATTATACTACATAGATACTTGATAAAGGTTTTTGTCACATATCTCATTTATAAACTTATCACTGTAGGAAACAATGATGATTCTTAATTACTACTATCTTTTTTAAAGAGGAAATGGTGACTTAGAGTAGCAAGTGACATTCATGTGTTTACCTGGCCTGGGAGAAGAAAACCCTTGGTTTATTTATCAGCGATTATCTGATGCTTTCTCAGTATCTCTCTATAAATCTACAGGATTGCTTTGTTTAAAACATTAATTTTAATCGTGTAATCTGAATATGGAATTTTTAAATGCATATAATTTTATCTTATTATTAAGCCATTATTTGTACTTTAAGAAAATGGCCTTGCACCAATTCTAATTTTTCACTTCAATAAAATGATCCTGTAAGAATGGTTTTTTGTACAGCAGAGGCCTCTGAGCTGTCAAGCCCAGATGCTTGTTTCCCACTTAATGGAGAGGGCTTGCATGGGTGAAATGGTTTTATCCGAACCTAAACCCTTGCCATCAATAAGCAACTGGCCTGAAGGCACGAAGTGACAGAGTAATACTTTTACAATTAATTTCCTTAACTGGCGTCGCTGGTCTTTGGAGACTGGTCTCCTCTATGGGATATTGCTTCAGAAGCAAAGTGAACATTTTTCAGTATACAACCATCTATAGTTTTCTTTTTTCCCATGGGGTGAAGTAAATCTGTGTAAATGCTGCAGTTCCACGGTGGATTCAACACAGTCTCACAGCAACCTATTCTTCACCAAATAGGAAGAAAAAAAAAATTAAAGAGCAGACCAAATCACCTATCAGGAGAAGACTAAGATAATTTGAATTTTTGAGGGACTATATACATCTTAATAATGACAGTCACCCTCTCATTTTTAAGTAAAAAGCTGAGGCTCAAGAATAAAAGAACTTAGAGATAAAAAGTGACAGAATTCTGTTAAACTACAAAATGGCAAGTTTTCCCTACTTTGCTGCAGTTTCATGAAAACTCTAGCTAGTGTCTTCTCCAGAGTCACCATGTACTCATTTTCTCTGATTACCATAAAACCAAACCAAATTCCTAATTTTAAATAGCTTTACAATTTAAAACATTATTGCAGACCAGTCATTGTTTTTCATGTGCATTAAAAGGTTCATCGTATCCTGTCAATGAGCAGTGTTCACTTTCTTTTTTTGCTTATCTTATTTTAGAAGGCACTCTATAAACAACATTCTAATTTAGAAAAGAAAGTCTACCTTGAATTTATACTTGGTACCAATTTATGCTGTAACATTACTGACAGTGTCACTTAATTTGCCTAGTTGCCTATGGTCTAAATGTAGGTAATTTACAAACCTTTAACAATTTTCAGCTTTGCTAAATGGTACAGAGAACTGCAATTACATTTAAAATGCACTGGCGCTCTATATGTCAGTAAAAAGCACCTACAAAGACATAATTACAATGTAATTGCCCACAAGTTCATGAAGTAAACATACATTATTAGAAGGCACTCGTCTGTTCAATTTAAGTAACATTACAGCTAGCATATTGCATAAATAGGGAGCCATTTTGTGACTAGTTACTGTAATAACAGGAGTTTAAATTAAAATGTGATGCCTAAGTATATGTGTTCTTAAGATCATTTCAGAAACGTTATTCAATATCCAGTGGCTTGATTCTAACCTTTAAAAATGTATCTTAAATATCGTATTCACTTTATGGAAATATTTACAATCAATGCATAGTGTTAGTTCTGATTGAAAATTGGTGTTATGGCAAAGACTTTCAGAAAGTGTTAGCCCTGAGAAGCAATACATAGATTCATATTTGCCACACATTTAGAAATATGATGCATGTACAATAGGATGGCCAATTACAATCTAACGTACAGAACACACAAATCAGGAGGTTGAAATCATTAAAATATTTTATACCGTGTTATTATACATATTTCAGTCCCAGACTTCATATTTTCATCTATTACATAAAATATGTATTACATATACCAAAAGATTTGAGCTACACATCTTGGAGGAAAGGGATAGCATGTGCAAGAGGTCTTAGAAAATCAGTCCTTTTCCAGGACTTCCCTAAACAATTTGGCTGCTCTTTGTCTGAAATACTGTGGTGAGAGGGCGTTGGAGGAGGGGAATAGTAGAAGGAGGAGATCACAAACTGAAAACTTATATCAGCATGATATATTAGTAGTAATTATATAGAAATACAAAACCTCTTGTCCTGAAGCTTTTCAAGCATTTGGCAAACTCTGTCTTAACATTGTTTTTGACATACATCTAGGCCGAGGTTGAAGAACAAGAAAGTAAACAAGGGAACAAGATGTCTTAGCAGTTGAACAGTAAAGTCAGATTTTTAACTAGAATAAGCAGGAAAACAAACTTTGGGTAAGTTATGCCATAGCACTCACTAAATAAGTGAGAGTCTATAGTGTTTCAAGATAAAAATTCTTATTTTTGCTTATTCTCTTCCACTTCCACCATTGTTTTCCCAAATACTATGTCAACTTCCTGCAAATTAGCACCAGCCATTATAAGAATTCCTTTGGTTAAGCTAATTAGAGAAAAATAAGCAGATATTTCTACATAGACACAACTAAATTTTCTGCATTTTTCCCACCCACTTTTTTAAATTAATATACTTAAAATGTAGGCACAATAGTTAACTATAATTAGCCTATATAGGAATTTGAAAAAAAAACCACTGCTTTTCCAATTTGAAGCAGTAAATTTGGACCAGCATTGTGTCAGCCTCTCATAGAGAAAGTCTTCCACATTTTTACCAACATGTAATAAAAGTACATTTGAACCAGTGATATTGTAATGGAGGATTAAAAGAAATCCTACAGAAAATACAAGAGTCTCACCCATTGCCCCCAGTTTTACTAAGATACTATTTACATATAGCATTGTATTAATTTAATATAGTATATATAACAATGACTTATGTATATATTACGAAATGATTATTATCTGAAGAGAAATAATTGTCTCAATGAATAAACATTAAACTGGTAGTGAGATACAATGATAGGGATATACTTTGTATCACAGATTGTTTAGCATGTGTACTATAACCACTATCCTTTTGTGTGAGTAGACTTTCCCCAAACATCTCTAAGAGTATTTTTAAGGTTGATAGTGGTTTGGAAGTGGAAGTGGAAGTGAGCTGGGAAAGGTAAGAAAAACTAAGTGGAGTGGGCATAGCAAAGAGTATCTGATAAGCAAGAACAGGGAGATGCAGGAAGATTAAATTTAGCAAAGGAGGAAGGAACACTGGAAGATACACTTTCTTGTGACTGAGGAAATAAATAAGTGAAGTGTGAATAGAAAAAGTTCAGTAAGTAACAGTCAATTGTTCAGGAAGCTAATTTTGAACTTTCTGTATAACCTATAAAAGCCACCACACTTTCATAAAAATTGCCTCTCGCTGGAAAGACAAAAATGAAAAAAAAGCAATTCCTTGATTTAAATACACTATCATATCATCTTTCATTCTATAATAAATTCCCAACTGGCTAATTATTATACCTGCTGCGAAATTCATAGGAGATGAGCCATACAAATCTTTACCTACTGCAGAAGGTCAAAATCTGCCTCAGGACATTATTTCAGAGACATCATGTCTGTACATGTTTATCTACTTAGGAGGCCAACTATGTTTTCATTAGAAATACCAAACACATAAGTGGTTTTGGCAGATTGTGTACCTAAGTAAAGGAGCAAGGATCTTTATCTGTCAAACTGACAAATGTTTGTGTTTATCCATAAAAATGCAATAATATTTCAATTTCAATAACTTTCTTTGCTCAAAAATATTGTACAACCATGAAACACTTCCCCAATAGATTAAAGATTGAAAACTCTTTGAGATTAAAGACTCCCTTTTTTTTCTTTTTAATCATTTTTGTGGTGTTATAGATGTATAGTAAAGTATGCATATTAAAATAGTAACTGTGATTTCATGACCTGATTCATAGGTCCCAAAAGTTTGAAATTTTCTAAGTGTTGAGGGTGTGAAAAGTGCCTTTTTGCAATGCAAATAAGTGGACTTTGAGAAGCACCTTAGGAAAGAGTCTGGTTGCTTGGAGAACCATAGAATTAAAGAACAGGAACAGATGGTTGGCACACCCAGGCCTTGAGGGTGAGAGGCTGGAGGTTTATTTAATTGTAAATGGCAATTGATTTAATCAAGTATACCTATCTAATAAAGCTTAAAAATCCAACAGGAGGTGGTTTCTGAGGGCTTCTGAGTTGAACATATGAAGGTGATGAGTGTGTGCCTGGAGAGGGCATGAAAGTTCTGTGTCCTTTCCCCATACCTTGCCCTATGTACATCTCTTCATTTGGTTGCTGATTTGTATCCTTTAGTAATCTCTAAAATAAATCTGTGATCTTGTGATTGCAAGATACATTAAGATCTGGTATAAGATCACAAGAGTCTGAGTTAAGTGAACTGTTGTAGCAAATTAATTAAACCCAAAGTATTATTTGGGTCTTAGGAACCTTTGATTTATAGTTAGGCCAGAAGCAGAGATAACAGCCTGGGCTGGCAACTGGTGTCTAAAGTAGAGGGCAGTTTAGGGAAACTGAACCCTTAAACCTGTGGAATCTGATGCTACCTTCGGTAGAGAATTTCCAAATTGAGTTGGATTCTCAGACACCTTGGCATTGTTAGAAAATTCCTTGTTGGTGTAGGGAAGTCTCCACAGATATTTTGCAATTGAGTGCAGGAACCCTAATCAATACCCTTTGATGCATATATGTCTATACACATAAAATTGGCACCACTATCTAGATAATGAATTTATCCATCAATCTCCCAAATTTTCTCTCGTCCCTTCCTAATTTTTCCTTTTGTCCTTCCATGCCCCTACATACACAATCACTGATAAACTGCTTGTCAGCATAGATTACTTTTCATTTTCTCAAACTCCTTATAAATATAATCATACAGTAAGTCTTCTTTTTAATTATTTTTAAATTCATCTACTTTTGTTTATTGATGTAGATAAACCAAAATTTATTTATCCACTCACCTCTTGATGAACATTTGGGTTATTTTCAGTTGGGGATTATTTCAAATAATACTGAATGCATATTCATATGCAAGTTTTTGTATGGACATATGCTTTCATTTTTCTTAGGTCGATATTTGTGAGTTGAATGGTTGAGTCTTATGGTATTTATTTGTTTAATTTCTAAGAAACCATCAAGATGTTTTCCAAAGTAGTTGAGCTATTTCATATTTAGATTAGCAGTGAATTAGTATTAGAATGCACAGTTTTATTTCACTTTGATTTTACTCTGCATTTTTTTAATGAATAATGATGTTGTTACTTTTCATGCTGTCATTTACAATTTGTATATCTTTTTGATACAGTGTTTTGAAATATTTTGAGTCTTTTATCAAGTATATGATTTGCAAACATTTTCTTTCAGTGTATGGCTTGTTCTTAAATATTTTTGGCAGGGTATTTTTGAAAGCAGATGTTCTTAACTATGACAAATCCAACTTTAAATGCTTTCTTTTATTGATCATTAATTTTAGTGTTTTTTCTAAGGATTGTTTAAATCTTTTTTTATTTTATTTTTTCTTCTTCTAGAAGTTTTTAATTTTAGGTTATACATTAAGGTCTGTTACTTATTTTGAAATAAATATTTATATGGTAAGAAACATGAATTCAAGTTCATTTTTTTAATGGAAGTCCATAAATTTTAGTTTAAAAGATCACCATTCCTAGACTTCCATGACATCAATTGTAGAGCAGCCTTTGGGAACTTAACTCCACCATCAAGGGAAACAAAAAGAAAAATAAACAACTGGAATTACATCAAAGTAAGGAACTTCTTTACCGCAAAAGAAAACATCATCAAAACCAAAAGGAAACCTACTAAATGGGAGAAGATATTTGCATTCAATATTTCCAACACAAGCTTAATATCTAAAATATGCAAAGAAATCATAAAACTCAACAACAGAAGAACAGGCAATCTAATCAAAAAAATGGGAGGAGGAATTGGACAGACACTTTTCTGAAGAGGATATGCAGATGAGAAACAGGCACATGAAATTATATTCCTGGCTATCAGGGAAATGCAAATTAAAACAAAAATGAGGTATCACTGTTATTGTAGAGCCTCCGGACAGTGAGAAGACTGACAGCTGGCACTCAAGTAGAGAAAAGCACTTTATTGTACGGGAACTGGCTCAGGGGCATTGTTACCCAAAGTTGAGCAACATGGGGTTTTGAGGAGCTTCTTTTATACTCTGAGGCAAAGGCCCACCTCCTTGGCTACGTGCGGTTTCCACTGTAACTCTTATCGGCTGTGTACAGCCGCAGAGCAGGGAGGATGTTTATGTGTCCTTGGACATAGCTACAGCCTCTTAGTCCTGTGAGAAATTCCTGGCAGACTAACTAAGAAGAAAAGGACTTCTATTATATCACCTTACACCTGAAAGACTGGCTCTTATCCAAAAGTCTGGAACAAGAAATGCTGGCAAGGATGTGGAGAAAAGGGAACACTTTTGCACTGTAGGTTGGGGTGCATTGGTACAACCCCTATGGAAAACAATTTGGAGATTCCTTAAAAAATTGAAGATGTAAATCTCATATTATCCCATCATTCCATTTCTACTCAAAAGATACAAAAGCACCTATCCACAGACGTGTGTGTATCCCCACATTTATTGCAGCCTTCTTCACAATAGCTAAGAACCGGAAATTACCTAAGTGCCCAGTATCAGATGAATGTATAAAGAAGATGTGGAACATCATATACAATGGAATACTACATAGCCCTTAGAAGAGATGAAACCCTGCCATTTGAATCAGTGTGGATGGAACTAGAGGGGATTAGGCTAAGTGAAACAAGTCAAAAGAAGAAAGACAGACACCGGATGACCTCACTCATAGGTGGAATGTGAATAGAGAGCACAAAGGAACAGATACATTTGTAGCAGAACTGAGGTTACCAAGAAGGAATGGGTCCTGTGGGGGAAAATAGCAGTGGGGCCCACTGGATAACGGGGAAGAACGTTTGGTGATTTGGAGGAGGACATGATGTGCTGAAATATAACTAAGTAATGGGGAACCTATACATGGGAAATTATTTTAATGTGTTGAATAATTGCTACAATAAAAAATAAAGTAAAAAAAAGAGTTCTACTTTAAAAAAAAAATCACCTTTCCTCTCTGAATTACTTTGGCACCAGGATCAAAAATGTATTGGATACATGTGTTGGGGAATATCTCTGACTTCCCACGTTTCACTAATCAATTTGCCTATCTTCATGTCAATATGGAAAAATAACTTCTGTATCTTTCAAACAAACCTGGCAGTAAGATAGTTTTAATGCTCTTTTTTTTTTTTTTTTTCAAAAAGTTCTTTTGAAGTTTTTATCTACTCTAGGTTCTCTCTGTTTAAAATTCAATGTGACTTTTAGAATCATCCAATTAAGTTTTATAAAATAGCCATGCCACAATTGTTTTGTTGAGATTAAAATAAATCTGAAGTTTAATATGGGAAGAATTAACATCTTATTACTATTGAGTTTTCTGATTTATGAATATAGTATATATTTTTATTATTGGAGTTTTCTTTAATTGCCTTTAGCAATATTTCATAGTTTTCAATGAACATAGGTTTTATACACCTTTGTCAGATACACTCTTCTATACTTTAAATTTTTGTTGCTATTAGAAGCATTATTATTGTTTTGAATTAATTTTAATTTTTTGTTTCTAGTATATGAAATCACATTAAGATTTTCCCATGGATTTTGCATTTTTTTTTTTTTTTTTTACTTTAAAACACTCATTACTTCTCAAGGATTTTGTTTTGGAGTCCTTTAGATTTGCTACATAGACAATCATATAATATGTAAATAAAAACATGTATTTTACTTACCAATTTGGATATCTTTTATTTCTTTTTCTCGATTTTATCCTTGGATCCATCATCCAGTACAACGGTGAATAGAATGGATAAAAATGGACATCCATGAAATTTTCTTGATTTACGGGAAAGCATTTACTGTTTCACTATTAAGAATGATAGCTATGAGGGGTTTTTTTGTTTGTGTTTGTGTTTTTGTTTTGTATATAATCTTTATAAATTTGAGGAAGTTTTCTTCCAATCCTAATTTGCCGAGAATTTTTACTTTTTAAATCAAGAATGGATGTTGTGATAAGTCATATACTTCTCTATATCAATAGAGAAGAACAGATGATTTTTCTTAGTGTCTCTTAATACAGTAAACTGTGTTTATTAAATTTTGAATATTAAATCATTCCTTGGATAAAACCCCACATGGTCATGATATAGTATATCTTTTATTACGTTGTTGATCTCTGTTTGCTTAACCTCGTGCAGAGAATTCTTTAATCAATATTCATGGTATGTTTTTTTCTTGTACTATATTTTTCTAGTTCTAGTGTCAGAACTATATTGACCTCATAAAATGAATTGGGAAAATATTCCTTTACCTTCAATGTTCTCAAGAAATTTATGTAAAATTTGTACTACTTCTTCCTTAAATATTTGAGAGAGATTTTCAGGGAAGTCATCTGGTCTGGATTTTCTTTGCAGAAAGAATTTTAACTGTAAATTCAGTGTTTGTCAGGTTAATCTAAATATGTATTGTCAAAGTTATTCATAATATTATCATTTTAATTTCTGTTTTACTTTCATTCTCAATATTGTCAATTTTTATTTTCTTTTTTCTGAGCAGATTGGCTAGAAATTTTTTAAAAGTCATCTCGGGGAAGAGATTTTGTTTTTTCTTTCTGTACTGATTTTTTCCTATTTCATTGGTTTTCTCTTGAGCTATATTTTTTTCTTTGCTTTATTTTAGGGTTTCATTTGTTCTTCTAGTTAATAAGGTAGAAACTTGAGGTTATTGATTTGAGACATTATTTTTTAGCAGATATTCTTACTAAAATTTATTCAATCTTGGCTCTATCTCATCAATTTTAATATTATGTGTTTTAGTCTTCATTCAGTTCAAAATAATTTATTTCTTTATACTACTCCACTATCAAAAAATAATGAAATCCTACCATTTGCAACAACATGGATGGACGTAGAGGGAATTTTGCTTATGATATAAGCCAAAAGGAGAATGACAGACATCATATGATTTCACTCATATGTGGTATATAGAGTAACCCAGCAAACAAATGAAATCAAATAAAAATAGTCTTTCAATCTTTCAGTCAGTAAAACCAAATCAGTAGTTACATGAAGAGGTGGTGGGCAAACAGGGTAGAGTGAATCAGTTGTATGTTGAAAGAAGAGTTGGAATGGTGCAGTGAACTTAATGTATGATATATGCAGATGTTGATTTACAATGACTCATGCCTTAAATCTATGTAATGCTATGATGCATTGTTCCTTCAATAAGATTAATTAAGAAAATAAAAATAACAAATACTTTCTAATTCCTTTTTTAGACCAATGGTTTGCTTTGAGATATGCCAGCTTTTAAACATTCCAAGATTTTCCAGAGAGTTTTCTATTATTGATTTGTAATTCAGTTCCTTTGTGACCAGAGAATTTATTTTGTAAGACTTAAAATACTTTTAAATTTATTCAGCCTGAATTTTTTGTCCCAGAATATGATCTACCTTGAGGAATGTTTCATGTGCTTTGAAAAGCATAACAGTCTGTTGAAGGTATAAATGTCGACTGAGACAAGCTAGTTGCTGGGGGTGCTCCTATCTTCTCTTCTCTTTTCTAATTTTCTGTATACTTACTTCATGTATTGCAGCTTTGCAATAGGTACTTAAACATTTAGCACTATTTCTGCCTTTTCAAGAATTGATCTCTTTATCATTACGACAGTTCCTCTTTATCCCTAGTAATAGTTTCTGCTTGGCAGTTTACTTTGTAAATATTTAATATCATTTTATTTTAATAACCTTATCATTTTTTTATCCTTTTACTGGTAATCTATTTGCATTTTATATTTTAAAAGATTTTCTTTAGGCAATATTTAGTTGTAACTTGCATTTTATATGATTTGAAAATCTCTGCCTTTTAAATGAGCAATTATTAATAAAGTTATATTTAAACATACCATCTTATTTGTTTTAATTTTATCTTCCATTTATTTTTAGTTTGATGTTCTGCTTTTATTTTGCCTTCTTTCTTTGTTGAGTATCTTTATGGTTCCATTAAATCCCCTTTATTATCTCACATTATAGCTCCTATGCTATTTTAGTGTTAATTTTAGGGTTTATGGTATAAATCTTAAAATTATGAGTGTCTTTTCAAGGGATATAAAACATCTTCAAGGATGAGAAACACGTCTTTATTTCATCCCTTCCAAAATTCATAAACGCTGCCTATACACATTAATAAACCCAACAATACTTACATTTGATTTAAATAACTATATTTAAAATATTTAATTTTTTACAAAACATTTATATCTACCTTGTTTACACGCAGATTTTCATCTTGTATCACTTTCTAAATTCTAGCTGGAGATGAGTTATTTCATCTTTTAAATATCTTAGAATGATTTTATCTCAACTTTTATTTATTTATTTATTTATTTATTTATTTTTATTTTTTGGTAGTTACTATCTTCCAGGCAATGCATTAAGTATTTTTGAGGCTTATAAACATTTTTAATTATTATACGCATTTAAAAAGTTTGTCATTTTAACCAACCATTTCTTAGCTAAAATAGAATGACTTTGGCAATATTGTACTATCACTTATTTTCAAAAACAATTTATAACTCTAAATAGAAACCTTATTAAAAATAACTCTTTACTTTCTCTCTTCATAGTAACCTTCAATTCATTTCTATGTCTATGAATTTGTCTGTTTTGTATGAGTTGAACTCTATAATATTTATCCTGTTGAGTTTGACTTATTTTATCACCATAATGATTTTTAAGATTCATACATGTCATAGTATAGATCAGAACCTTAATTTTATGACTAATTTCCATTAAACATACTTATCACATTATGTTTTGCCTTTTGTTTGATAATAGATACCGGACTATTCCCACATTTTTTGCTGTTGAGGATAATGTTTCTACAAGCACCGGCATACAGTATCCATTGGAGTCCATGTTTTCTGTTATTTGGAATGTATACCTAGTAGCTGAGTCTTTGGTAATTCTGTTTGACATTTTAAGAACCACCAAATTCAGCTTTGTTTTTGAGAGATATTTTAGCTGGGCGAATAATCTAGGTTGATAATTTGTTTTCCTTTCAATATATTAAATGTATTGCTTTACTATCTTCTGACTTTATTTCCAAGTTCAGATCTATTTTTATTTCTGTTCTTCTCTGTAAAACTGTTCTTTAACTGTCTCTGCTTTTAAGATTTGGTTAACTTGGTTATAATGTGCTTTGGTTTATTGTTTTTTTTTTGTGGTGGTTGTTACTCGGGCTTAAAAGTACATTGACCTTTTTGATTCTGTGCATTTATAACTTTAATCAAAAACTAGATTTTTTTTCCGCCAGAATTTTTCAAATATAATTTTGGTTCTATCATTTTCCTTCTTCTTTTTAAGCACTCCTTTTTCATATGTATTAGATTTCTTGAAGTTGTCTTATTTATCAATGATAATGCTTAGTTTTTCTCTTTTGTAGATTTTTAAATTTTCATTGTGTTACCTTTGTTTTACAAATAATACATACTCATATGTGCAGGTTCAACTTTCATTAAATATATAACACACCACACTCACCACCCAGTTACTACCGCTGATTATTAGACCCCCAAACCTCTTGCTTCCACTCCCCAACAAGTTCCCTACTGGTAACCTTAGTTTTATTGTCAATAGTCAAGGGTATTTTGTTTAGTTTGTTCCTTCGCTTTGTTTCTTTATATTGCACATATGAGTGAAATAATCTGGTATTTGTCCTTCTCTTTCTGGTTATTTCATTTAGCATAATCCTCTCTAGTTCCACCCATGTTAGTGCAAATGACAAGATTTCATCTTTTTTTAAGTGTGTGTAGAAGTCTATTGTGTATGCATGCCACTCCTTTATCCATTAGTCTATGGTGGATATTTAGGTAATTTCCAATTCTTGACTTTTGCAAATAGTGTGCAATGAAGTGAGGGTACATATATCTCTGTGAAATAATGTTTTTGTGTTTTTTGAGTAAATACCTAGAAGTGAGATGACAACATTCTGTGGAATTTATATTCTCAATATTTTGAGGAATTTCCTTATTACTTTCCATAGAAGTTGCACCAATTTACACTCTCACCAAGGGTAAAGGGTTCCTTTTGACTTTTAGTTCCCTAATAACAAGAAAGGAGGAACATCTTTTCATGTACCTGTTAGCAATCTGTATGCCTACTTTGAATAATTGTCTATTCAGTACTTCTGCCCATTTTAAAAATTGTGTTTGTTTTTCTATTGTTGAGTTATATGTGTTCTTCATGTATTTTGGACATTAAAGCATTTTCGGATGTAGGATGTGCAAATGTCTTTTCCCAATCAGTAGGCTAGCTTTTCATTTTGATGATAGTTTCATTCACTCTGCAGAAACTTTTTAACTTGATATAGTCTTATTTACTTTTCTTTTTTTTTTTTTTTTGCTTTTGCTTTCTTTGTGTCTAGAGTTGAGTCCCCAAAGAATGCTCCAAGACCAATGTAACATGTCATGTTGGCCATGTTTTCTTCTAAGCATTTTATAGTTTTTAGTCTTAATTCCAAGTCTCTAATTCATTTTGAATTACTTTTTTGTGTATGATAACAGAGAATGGTCTAGATCAATTCTTTCACATGTGGTTGTTCAATATTTCCAATATCATTTGCTAAATAGACTTTCCTTTCTCCATTATATAACTCTTGGCTCCTTTGTCCTAAATTGACTGATCATCTATGTTTGAATTTATTTCTAGTGATTTTGTTCTCTTCCACAGATCTACATATGTATTTTTATTCAAGTATCAAAAAGTTGTAATCAACATCACTTTGTAGAATGGCTCAAGATATGAGATTGTGATACCTTCAGCTTTGTTCTTTTACCTCATCGCTGTTTTGCCTATTCAGGATCTTTCATGATCCCATACAATTTGATTATTTTTGTAAGGTTTCCTTGAAAAGTGCCAGTGGAATTTTGGTAGGGATTGTATTAAACATCTATATTGCTTTAGGGAAGATGGCCATTTTAACAATATTAATTCTTCCCATTTATGAGCACTAACATCTTTCCATTTCTTTATAGCTTCTATTTCTTTTAATGATATTTTATAATCTTAATTATACAGGTCTTTCACCTCCTTCATTAAGTATATTCCAAGGTATTTAATTCTTTTTGTCTCTATTGTAAATGGAATTATTCTCTTGATTTCATTCTCTTCTATCACATTGTTTGCATATAAACATGCAACAGATTTTTGTATGTTAATTTTTAAGCTCGTCACTTTACTATAGTTTTGGCATGAACTCTTTTGGGTTTTCTATGTACATCATCATGTCTCTGTAAATAACTATAGTTTTACATCTTTTCCAATTTAGCTTCCTTTTATTTCTTCTTCTTTAATTTTTCTGCCTAGGATCTCCATTACAATCGTGAGAGTGGACAGCCTTGTTTCCTTCCTGATCTTAAATGTTTTCAGTTTTTCCCTATTAAGCATGATTTTGGCTGTGGTTTATTATATATGAACTTTATTATATTATGTTCCTTCTATTTCAATTTTGTAGTTATTTTATCATAAATGGGTGCTGAATCTTGTCCACTGCTTTCTCTAACTCTATGATCACCTCATTTTTTTTCTTGCTTTTGTTGATATGGTTTATTACATTATACATTAATAGATTTGTATATGGTGAATCATCCTTGCATTACTGGAATAAATCCTACTTGATCATGATAGATAATTCTTCTGATTAATTAGTCTGCCAGTATTTTATTGAGGGTATTTGTGTTTATGCTTATCAGAAATCTTAGTCTGTAATTTGCTCTTTGTGACATCAGTGTCTGCTTTTGGTATCAATGTAATGTTGACCTCATAGACAGTGCTTGGAAGTATTCTCTGTTCTTCAATTTTTTTGAAAAATATTGAGAAGAATAGGTACCAATTCTCTGATGTTTTGATAAAGCTCACCAGTAAAGTCATCTCGTCCTGAGCTTTTATTTTGGGGGAAACTTTTGATTACTTTTTCAATTTCCTTGCTGATGACAGATCTGTTTAGGTTTTCTGTTTCTTCCTGAAAGCATTGGTAGTTTGTATGATACTAAAATTCTGTGCACAGTCTCTAGGTTGTCCAATTTATTGGCATATAAATGTTGCATAAGTAGTTTTGTGATTTATTTATCTGAGATATCCACTGCAACTTCTATCCTTTTATTTCTGATTCAAGTTATTAGAGTTTTGCTTCTTTTACCTAGTGAGTTTAACCCACATTTTGTCAATTTTGTTTATTTTTCAAGGGACCAGGTCTTGGTTTCATTGATTTTTATGTTGTCTTTTTAATTTCTCTTTTGCTTATTTCTGTTCAACCTTTATTTCCTTCCATATACTGACACTTGGATTCAATTTTTTCTTCTTTTTCTAGTTGCTTTAAGTAGATTTAATAGTTAGTTTACTTGTGAATTTTCTTATTTTTTGAGGTAAAATCTATTAAGTACTAAGATCTACTAAGATCTCTTAGTACTGCTTTTACTTCATCCTTAATTTGGTAGCTTGTGTCTTTATTCTCATTTGTCTTCAAGAAGTTGTTAACATTTCATTTGATTTCTTATTCTTACCCCAAAGTTATTCAGAACCATGTAGTTTACTCTCCACATATTTGGGAATTTTCTAGGTTTGTGTGTGTGTGTGTGTGTGGACTTCTAGTTTTATATTATTGTGATTAGAGAAGTCTCTTGGTATGATTTTTAATCTTCATAAATTTGTTGAGACTCATTTGTTTTCCAACATATGATCTATTTTGAAACAGTTCCATAGGCATTTGAGAAAAAAGGAAATTCTGCAACTGTTGGGTAAAGCGTTCAGTAAATGTCTAAGAAACCCATCTGTTCTAATTTGTCATTAAGGCTGTTACTTCCACTAATTTTCTGCCTGGTTGATCTATCCATTGTTGTAACTACTGTTGTATTGCTGTCAATGTTTCTCCTTAGTTCTGTTAATAATTATTTTATTTAATTTGATACTCCATTCGGTGCATATATATAAATAAGAGTTAGTATCTTCATCTGAATTGACACCTTAATATTTATGTAGTGTCTATCTCTATCTTTTGCTTCCTTCTTTGTTAGCAGTCTATTTTATCTGATGTAAGTATGGCTGTCCCTTTTTTTTGAGATTACCACTTGATTGTCATCCAACCTTTGACTTTGAGCCTATTTAGAACTTAGATGAGTTTTCTGTAAATATCACAAAATTTGGTTGTTTTTTAATCCATTTGCCCACTATATGCCTTTTGATTGGTGAGTTCAATCTATTAATATTTGGGGTAATTATTAATATGTAACTATTCATTTTGTTAATTGTTATTTGAGTGTTGTTGCAAACTCTACCTTTCTTCTTTTATTCTTTTCTTATGTGTTTTGGAAGTGTTTATGGTCTATCTAAATCATACCTAAAATTTACTTTGAAAGTTCTTTTCCATGCAGATAGTCTTGATTTCTGTTATACATTTTCCTAGGATTCCCTACTTTGGAGGTCAATTCATTTATTATTGATACATTTTAATCACTTGACTATTTTTTAACAACCATTTATTTAGTGTCTAGAATTGGCAAGGCTACATTCTAGACTGTATATTTACAAAAATGTATAATATACTCCACTTCTTTGAGGTCACATTGTAATAATAATACAACAACTGTTAAGTTCTATTATTGTCTAAACATATTTAAAAGCACACAGGCTTAAATACTGAAGGAACTACAAATGCTTTTGGTAAAGCTTTCATACAATGAGCATGTTGATAAAAGCATAAAATGAAATTGAAAGGAAAGATGTCGAATAAAGAAGGATCTTGAATGTCATGAAGAATGTACAAAGCAAAAGACTCTTGAAAGTTATTAAGTAGAGATGTGCTATGATGAAACTTTCATCTCACATGAATCCTTCTGGAAGAAGTTTCAGATGAATTGCAGGAATCAGAAAATTATAAACCATGGGTCAAGTCCAGCTTATTACTTTTTCCAAAATAAATAGAGTACTATCACAAGAGAGCAGCATTTACTTGCTTGCTTATTGTGCTACAGTGATAGAATTAAGTAGTTAAAACACAGACCATATGTCCTGCAAAGCTGAAAGTATTTTCAATAAAAGACTTTGCAGAAAAAAGTTTGCCAACCAATGGATTAGAATGAGTCAAGAATGATTTCTGAAAATAATTAGAAAGGTTTTAGCAATAATTCTAATGAGGCACCATAACAGCCTGACATTTAACAGGATTTCTCAAATGTTTAGTATCATTGGACCAAAATTTTTACCATTTCCTTCAGTACTAAATCAAAATCAGGAGGCATTTTGTTAACCACCAACTGGTCTCTGCGAATAAAGCAGTATGTGGGCAAAGCAGTGTGTGAATTGGCAATGTTGCTTTATTCACTCAGGAATCCATTCTCCATTATGCATTGTTGCTCTCCCTCATATTTGAACCTGAAGCACTTTCTATAGTCTACACCATGGCTTGTAAAATAAGTTCTTCTTTTGTAACTTAGATGTTCAGAAATGAATATAATATTATCCACTCATAGAGCAGTTGTCTTTCCCTGTACATGTATTAAGGATGGAGACCAAATTAGTGATCACAAAAAGGGAACAGGAAAGGGGCATGAAAAAAGAGGTCAATTATTTGGCAAAGATGGAATAGGACTAATGGTGGCAAACTTATTATTGTAGTATATAAAGATGTTTATTTGTGATGATGCACACCTAAAATTTTATAATGCTGTAATGGAATGTTAAAATATGTTAAAATAAAACAAAACAAAATTATGAAAAAGTACAGATTTTCACTATGCAGTCTCTCTTCATCCAACTATAAGTCAAAACCTTTTCATTTTCACCCAGTATAGTCTTTCTCTTCCCAACCATGTGTTATTGACATAAAATTCAAATGGTGTCATTTGATAAAGGACCTCTGACAACAGCTTGTCTTGCTTTCTTCTGAATATAATATTTGTCACTTTGCAGATGGTTTTGTTAGTTTATTGGATATATGTGACTTGCAAATAATGGTTTAACTATAAAAGAAAGAGCAAGTTTTGATAAATTTTTATTTTAACTGAAAAATTCATTAATTTCATGCCACAAAACATAATTTGATTATTTTGCTAGTGAAGCTATTTTGTTTAACAACTGACAGAGGTCTTCATAGCTTTACATCACTATTTGACCATACTTTGTAACAGATAATACCCTGATGTATGAAAACAGTGTGCAAATATTAAATGACAGATTTTGTATTTCTAAATTTTCCAATTTTCTTCATTACATATATATATATAATTATGTGCTGTAATAACTCTGGAATACTGTTCAAAACTATAAACTATTACATTATTATGAATTCTGCTACCTGATTTGATTTTTGCTCTTTGGTAACGAACTTTTGAGCCACTTGGAAAAATCTTTTGAGTCATTTTATAGTAAAATAAATTATTTTATAGCAAAATTTAATAAATACTTTGAGTAATTAAAAAAAATAGGGACACAATGCAGCCTACTTATTTAAAATGAAAAACACAAGTTTATCATATGTGAAATTTAATATACTCTGATATGAAAAAACTTAACCAGTTGAGCAGGCTTTGGATGAGATAAAAGTAGTTGAGATAGATAGATAAATACATTATTTTCATCATTGTCACAATTTTTAATACAGTAAAGATTATTAAGCAAGTCCTAGAATTATTACAGTAATCTCAATCTGCTTCATTTTTCAAATTTCTGAAAATATGAAAAAATAATGCAGTGGCTTTTCCTTCCCAAACTGTCAACTTCCTGTAGACCACTTGATCAATTGACCATTCTCTGAGAACTACAATTATAATACATAGCTAATATTTCAGCAATGTAGAAAAGCTATATGACAATTTTATCGAAGTCTCTGGATAAACTGTCATGTACTTCAAAAAGTAGATAATGAATGCAAATAACACCTGGTGAATATAATAGAAAATTTAATGTAAAGATTAAGTAAAATAAAATAACTTAATGGAGCTACCGAACATTAATAACATTGTTAATACTTTATTTCTTGTTAAAGTTCACAGAGAATTTGAAGAAGACTACATAAATACCTGTGACACAAAAGGACAATTTTAATAATCAAAGATATCTGTTTGAAAATGTAATTAAGAAAAAAAAAATCAATGAAGAGGATGAGTATGTGAAAATGCATGTGTTCCTATCAAGTTAAGAGTTCTGGATATTGAAATTAGCTCAAATTTTCTGTCAGGTAAAAAGCAAAACCATGTCATTATTTACCTGGGATAATTGCTACTAAAGTTTCCAATATCCAACTGAGGGCTCCTAGAGATCTCTCTCATTGAAATTCCACTGACAAAAATTTATTATATCTTTCTATAGTAATTTAACTACATAATATTCATCCATTACCTAAAACTACATAACATATAATAAATAATAAATGGTGAATGAGTCACTATTGACTTAATTTGCTAAATTTTAAAATTTATTACTCGAGTTTTAAGTATTTTTTAAGATAAACCATACTAAGTACATATCCAATAAAAGATTCTTCTGGGAATATTTGCACAAGTGTGGTAGGCTAATGGGAAAGGTATCTTGAAGTAGCCAGAGCTTTCTATTCATCTTGACATACCATTATGCTAAGAAGTTGGAATATTTCTCTTCCTACTTATGAGTAGGTAATATTTCTAGAGAGGTAAACATGCTTAGATAGTTCTTGATTAGGAATTAAGATAGCAAAAACAAAATTCTTGTGAAGAAGTTATTTTTAGACTCATTCTTGATAACTCAATTGTTTTAAAATAGTTTTTTAAACACAAACTTGACAAATTCAAGTAACAGTTTCATATTCAAACCTTAAGAATTATCTACTTCTGATCATATCTACTGCACCATCACTTTTAAGTATAGATGAAGATACTCAGAATGCTTAACACACGGTGTAGTGTTACAGATTAAGGAAGTCATGAAAAGTCATCACTGACATTTCATAGTTAATAATTCAGTTGATCTGAAAACACAGATACATAAATTAATTAGAGTAGAAATAATGGCATGGAATAGACTTGGTAACCATTTAATCATTTAAGGTGCCACTAATTGGTTCTGTCATAAATAAAACCAATGGAAGCAAGATGACATCTAGCTCCCTTTCCATTAAAAATGGTCATATGCTAAAATAGAAATGTTAAAATTTCAGAACTTAAGGAAAATATCTGAATATAGAAAGTGCTTTCTATCTGAGAATTGCACAGAATTATGATATTAGAAGATCTAGTACAAAATACATTACTAAGACTTAAAGTGTCTCCTCTTTATACCTGCCAGCTATATCTATAGCTTGTCACCTTGAGAAGATATATTAGAACATCAATAATTAAAAAAGCATAACCTTAAATTCAGAACATATATTAGATCTTAATAGGTGTGTTGGGTGTTTTTTTATATTAAGAACAAGTAGCAGTATGATAGTAATTAAGTAAATGTTCTAGTAAGCATAGCTTATACTTGAAGCTTATCACTCCCTAGGGAACAGATATTTAATTTGTGGTCATCATAGTAACAACCTAATGAACTTCACATCTTTCAGGGGAGCTTAATAAACTTCAAAGAAGACAAAACAAGAATGTATGAGGAAAAGTACATCCTTAGTCTTTCATTAAGCAAAATGAGCATGAGTCCTGGCCCAGCATGGCTTCCAAAGTTAGCACTCCCAACTACAAAGCAAATGTATGCAGAGAAATGTACAACAAAAGACATAGCTTTTAAAGCTCCAGTTGAGTTTCCACAAATGTTGCTCACAAAAGCCACCATTCTCTGTGTTAACAAAAAGTTGTGGATCCCTTCTTTACTAAATCCTCTTTTCTTGCATAATCCATCTTGTGCACTTTAGCTTGAGTGTGTTTTATCTGATCTAATCCTGAGCTCATTCACTCTCAGATAGAAGCAACAGGATTATTTCCCACTTAAATGAAGTCCAATCTTTATGTGATCTGTAAGAGGACACCTGGCTGATACAGAATTTAAGCAAAAGATTAACCAGGTGCTAAAGGCACATAATAATTTTAAATATAACAGTTTATGATAAAGAGAACAGTTTATGAATTTGACAAACATCAAAAAGGCATTTTAAAATACACACATTGTTCTATACAAGTGTATTCTGTAGATATTTTCTGCATAAAATGCTTATACTCTTATGCATATGAGTACTGAAGAAAGAAATTTGCATTCTATTAGGAATATTTTGACCCAAAGAAAGAGATTGAAAGGTACTACAAAAAAAATTTTTCATTGAACATTGTAACACATCAAAATTTAGTAAATAAAATGAATAATAAAAAAACAGAAAAGCCAATTCCATGTTGAAATAATGTACATTAAATGTTATCTCTTTAGTAATTAACCAAAGTCATATCTCAAATGATTAAAACTTTTAATCTCACTGAGGTTCAGATTTTTTCCTAAAAAATAGAAAAGTTGGACCAATTCAAAATTCCTTTTTATTCTAAAATTACTCTCAGATTTTAAAAACCTTCATTTTACTGATGGAAGAATCCATTTTAGATTTTTATTGTTTCAGCAATTTAGAATGCTATATCAATTAATAAATCACTTAGGAACAAATAAACTTCACACAGAGTTAACAGAATATTAAAATAACTTAATAAATTATAAGAATTTCTGTCTCTGATCATTCAATTCAGTAGTTTGGTTTCTGTCAAGCTGCGATGAGCATGGGCATGCATTGCATAAATAACGGCAATGATATCTTCAAGAAAAATGTTCAAGTGAACTTACCTTACCGTTATAAAAATTACATCATGTTATGAGAAGTGCATACATACCATCTTACTTATGCTAAATTTACAGATGTAGTTTTCAAAACTAATAATAAAAATCTATAAGAAAAATGAAAAATAAAGGTTAAGTTCATGATGTCAGTAATTATCAGTTTAATCATTCCAGTTATTTTTTCCAAAGACTTGATATTTTCTTTGGAAAAATACTGGTAAAATGATAAAATTATAAATAAAAAATAATTTTACCTTTGAAATAATTGTATTATGTAATTACAACATAAATATATATAATATTTGTAATATTAATTCTCAGCTTAAAGTTCACAATATCATCATGCATAGTCTCTTATTGACAGCAGCTGGACTGGAACTCTTTATTCTTATTAGTCAATAAACTATGAAATATATACTTCAAATAAAATTAAAATTTAGGTACATAAGTGATACCAAGACCCTTGCATTATCTTTTACTTATTTTAGTTATAAGATAACATATATATCAGAAGAGGGAATAAGAAGACTCTTCACTCCAACATGCATGTTACCTCATTAAATTGATATTTCTTGTGATTATGCTTCTCTTCTAACTCAAGCTACTTAGCCAGTTTGGGAGAAATTTTTCATTTCCACAGTCAAATAATAGTGGGAAAACACAGTGCCCTAGAAAATAGAGAATATCTACATAAATGCATCCTTATCTACTGGTTGATGTCATGACTATAATAGCTAAACATTTGTTTAATGATTATCATTTGCTCAATATTAGTTGAAACATGTTATACATATTATCTCTTTAACTCCTAGGTCATCCAATGAGAAATTGAATTATTATTTTTCTCTCTGTTTTACACATGAGGAAACTAGACTAAGGAGGGCTAAGTATCTTGACTCACTGTATATCTAAATTTTTCTCACACTTTTTTCACCAGAACAGGCATCATATCAAGGAATACTTTTTACCTTTCTTCTTTAGACTGGAAAGATCTCCTCCACAAAAACATTTTTGGCCATAAAAAGTTACTTTTGCTAAAACTACTGACAGCTTGCCAGAAGCAAAGGAAAAAAACCTGCCAACATTTATAATTACAAAACTACCTGTCAAACACTTCCTCTAATTTTATTCTTTACTCCTTTAAAAAAAAAAATTTCATTATTATCATAATAAAACAAAGCAAAACACCAAGCAAAAAGGATTCGACAAAGCAAAAATACCATGTCTGACTACTTTTATCAGGCAAAACAACAGAGGACGGTTAATTTGAATTTCAGATAAAAACAATTATAACTGGATGTCCTATTTATGTTTGTAAAATATCTTAATTTAATAACATATTAGTTTTCTATTGCTCCTATAATAAATGACCAGAAATACACAAATTTAATAAAACAATTTGTGTTTAATAAAACAACACAAATTTATTCTCAATTTGTATTTAATAAAACACAAATAAAACAACACAAATTTATTCTCATATTCTAGTAATTAGAATTCTAAAATAAAAGTGTTGACAGGGCTACATGCCTTCTGGAGGGTTGGGAAAAAATCTGTTTCCTTGACTTTTTTGACTACTATAGATTCCCAACTTTGTTGATGGTTCCTACTTCCATTTTCAAAATCTACCACATAGTATCTTCTATCATCTCTGAACTACTGACTCCCTTTTATAAATAATCGTTGAGATAACATTGATCCCACCCAGACAATTCCGAATAAATTTCCCATCTTGAAATCTTTAGTTTAATTACCTGAGGATTAAGATCAGTCGTAGACATTTGGAGGAGTACATTATTTTGACCATTGTGAGTAGTTGCTTCAACTTGTTAAAAATAATTAATCCATTTCTATGCTAACTGTAGCTTCTTGTTCCCTATCTTATTTCTGAATTCACTTTTCCTCCTGCTGAATTTGACACTTTAGTAGTTAGTTTGGGAAGTTCCTATGGTTAGTAAATCCTCTTAGTCTAGATGTACCAAAAAATGTCATTACTGCACATCCATTCATAATTTTCATTTGACTATAACATAGTTTTACTCCAAGGAACTGTGTTCTGCCTTCAGTTATGATAACATGAGAGTCAGTGTTTATCAATTAGACTGTTGTATTTTCCTCATTATACAGGTGCCTGCCTGTCAGTGATAAAAAGATGCACTGATACTTTTGATGGGATTACTAAAATAGATATATCCTAGTTGGATTGAAACCAAAGATGGCTGCCATCTTGAGGAGGAAAAGATAATGGAGTCAATACTTAGAAAGCACAACAAAGACATGAAATAAAACTTTATTTGTATTCAAAGATGAAACCGAATTTTCTCCTACAGCTTTCAAGTACATGATCCAATAAATTTTCTTTTTTATTTCAGGTAGTTTACCAAGGTTTTTGATTAGTTAAAATCAAAAGAAACATAAATTACTATTTTATGATGTTTTATAGTATTTAAATATGGCATGTTTTTTATAATATTTAAATAATAATGAATTAATTATAAATGTGGAAAATTAAACTATAATTAGTATAGATCTTAATATTGATTAAGAGACCTATAGTATTGGTTTCTCTTCTAGTGGAGCCATGGTTTTAAAAAACTTAAAATATGAACAAAAGAAAATTAAAAAATGGAAAATATCAAGGCCCCTTTAGGTGATAATTCATAGGTAATCATGATCATATTTGCTAATTTGTCCTCCACTTGCCCCTGAGAATGATTCTAAAACCTACTACTTTCAAATTCTTCAATGTTAGTTAACAAAAACGAACTAGTTGAAAAGCTTAGAAAAGTTATTTCCTGGTCTTTCTTTTGCTCCTTTTCTGAGAGTTCTTTTGCTATCTATAAATAATCTGTGACTGAATACTAAGAGAAATGCTGGGCAGTCATTCTCTATTGGTTTATTCATTTATGGAGTGGGAAAATACTTCAGGATTGATGTATTTCTTTGTTAAAAACTGCTATCAACTTCTTAGAAAATCTATCAGACTTGTACCATACACAAAATACTTTAGGGAAAGGTTTGATATTTAAGTTGGATAATCAAGTGTTGGGAATTTATTCAGATTGAACAGCTTTCTACTCTTGATTTAATTGGTCAGTGACTATGGCACATCGATTGTTAAATATTTCTAATGTCAAACTTAAATGAAGGCTAGTACTATATACAGATATAACTTCTATATGGTTACAGTCCTGTCCATTAAATAAATAGTATTCTTTCATGACTATGTCACTAGCTATCCCACTATGCCTACTTATTTAATTATGGATCAATGAGTATTTGAAAAACACACAAAAAGAAAACACTGGGACTTGTATATGCATGCATACATATATGTGCATATATATGTGATATATAAGTTATCGATTTAAAATAATTATAAATATTATCAAAATAAGCTTATATATAGATACTTACATATGAGCATCTACATATGCAATCATATATGTGTATATGTTAAAATGTATACACAAAAAAAATGTACATAGGCAGATAAATTTTTTACCTCACCTTTTAAAGGAAATAGTTATTTTTACAGAAGATGAAGATAAGAATAAATAAATATACAAAGAAATTCAAATAGATATACAGAGACTGCAATACAGATATATCGGCATTAACAGTATGTAGTCTAGAAAAGAGAAATTCCATATTTTGTCAGCTTAAGGAGCCCAGTACACCCAAGAGAGAGTAAATTAAGAAGTCTAAACTGCAAGCTTATTAAATAAGTATACTGAAGAAGCTAAATTCTTTATGTTTAAATTTAATTTAGGAATCCCACCCTGCTGTTACTTACAGTTATGATCATTTGTTTATTAGAAATTTACAATTTACAGTTTCTTTGTATATATTAGATTATATTGCACTTCAAATGTATTAATTTCACAACCAAATTTTCCATTGATATTGATTATGGAGCCATAGATTTTTACATAGTTTATTAAAAATTATAAGTATGTTGCAGAAAATTTAAACAAGCACAAGAATTCTAAAATGTACATATTATTTCCCAGCTAGAGAGAACAAGTTAAAACATTAGGCTATCCAGTTAAAATAATCTTACGTCTTATGTACACATATGTATGTATGTACAAATATGTATGTATGTACAAAGACACATTATTTGGAAAGTTAACCACATTTTACCATTCAACTTGGGAGAAGAGTAAAGATATCTTCGGATACATACAACTCTTCTGTTTGACAAATCTCTCAATAAATCCTTAAATAAAAGGAATCTTTAAACTTTTAAAGATATTTTTATGGCATGAAAAATTTGAGATTATTAGGAGCTATAATTTCTGCTCAATAATATATAAATCTTTCCTGAGATCCTTTTGCATCTCAGAGTATAACATGTATAGTTGAGCCAGAAATTTGAATTTAAGATGAAATAGATTTTAATGTCATCGTTTCTTTGACAGAGACTTTTCATTGACTCCAATTATTCTTCCTCTTCAGTAACAGAACTGCATGTTTATTCAGGGTTCCTTACAAAGATGTAAGCAGACATATGACTACTCAAAGGAAATCTGCTTCCAAGGGAATGAGCTGACCATTTTTCCTCCTTTTTTCTGGGTGAATCAGGAACAGGAACCCTGGAGTTCAAATATCCAACTTGGAAACACGGGATCATACTTACATGCAGAGACGCAAAATATGGGTTTGATACTCATTCCAGCTTTACACCCTTGTCTTCTGAATTTGTACACACTGTCATTTGGCAGTTATTGTTATAGCTGAATTTATTTCATGACTGATAATTTACTGATCTAGAGAAAATTTCAGAGAAGTTATTTAAGGGCATCGATAGTGTGTAGGTAAGGTGACAGATATGAACTTTTGAGGAAGTATCATTTTCCAGGAGTCGTGGTGTCCAATGGCTAATTTAAATTTTTTTTTAAGATATACAGTACTGTCGAAATTTCTGATAATTAATTTTATTTCACTAGAAAATCACAAAATCATTTTGCTTAAATACTTATGAAATGTTTTGTTTTTCTTTGGAGTCCAAGATTTTTCCAAATTGCTTTGTTATTGGCTTTTGTGTTTTGATATTCTCAGCTACAGAGTATAGTCTTTCAATATGCAGTTTCAAATCTATTTATTTCAAGAAAAATGTATTATTGTTATTATTTCTAATTGTTAATTGGAATTATTAATTATAGTTCTTAATATTGCTCTACTCTTTTTTGTTTAATAGGAAAGGCTCAGGCAGAGTGGGAGTCGGGAAGAGAGAGGAGAAAGAAAATTTTATTTTTATTTTTTTATTTAGTTGTTGACATTCATTGTTCCCTTCAACCCTGAACACAAATTTGGGTTCTTGGGATGTATTTGGACTGCTCTCCTTCAGAGGAAGCTGGCCTAAATATTACTCCACTGGGGCACACTCTTTGATTTGGTTTTGTTCTTCATAATCTCCTATATACATATGCCGGTATCTACTTTGCTTATCTTCATGATTTGTCTCTTCCAAAATTTTATCTTTGTCATTTTCTTTTAATTTAAAATGTTTTCCTTTTTTTACTGTCACAAATGTCCTAAGACATGATATTTTTCTACTAGCTCAGTCTTCATTTCTGAAATGAATTTTTCTTATATTTCAATTTTTTCCTTAACTAATTGCTAATTTTTAAAGTTAATCTTTATTTTGCTCTTTTGTAAATTTAATCACTTTTTTAATGTTGAAGGAACTTTACATCATAACATTGTATAGTTTAATACGTGCATCGTTGTAAACCAACATCTGTATATAATACATTGAATTAATCACCAACAGTCCAATTCTATACACCACATAATTGTTGCCTTTTACCCATTTTGCCCACCCTCTTTCCTCTTCTCTTCTGGAAACCACAGATTTGATTCTATAGACTGGAATTCTCTTCTGTTTTGATTTTATTCATTTGTTTGTTGTCTCTATATACCATAAATATATGAAATTATATGATGCTTATCTTTCTCCTCCTGACTAAGCATAAACATAGTTCCCTCTAAGTCCATTCATGCTGCTGCACATGGCAAGATTTCATCTTTAATAGCTGAGTAGTAGTCATATATATATATATACATATATACACACACATATATGTATATATCACATCTCCTTTATCTGCTCACCTGTTGATAGACATTTAGATTGTTTCCAACTCTTGACTATTGTAAATAATGCTGCAATAAATTTGAGGGGGCATACGAATTTGAGAATTAGTGTTTTTTTTTTGTTTTTTCAGTAAATACCCAGAAGTGGGATAATGGGATTGTACAGAATTTCTATTTTCAATTTTTTGAGGATTCTGCATATTGCCTTTCATAATGGTTGTAGCAATTTACACTCTCACCAATAGTCTATGAAGTTTCCCTTTTCTCTACATCTTTTTCACAATGTCTTTTGACTTTTTTGAAATAAGATGTAATATGTATCAGGTTTGTTAAGCATACTTTCATTGTATCTAGGAGTGCTATGCTACTCATTTTACTTCATCTGATTGTAACTGTTATTTTTGCCTTGATATATTTCTGTTGCCTACTTTTATGTGAATTTATTTGTATTTTTAAAATAAGACCTGGTGCAGATAGTTTGCTAACTTCAAATAGTTCACTGAGGTAAACTGAAATGCATATACAAAAAATAGAATTACAGCAAGACTTATAACCAAGGGATGTGCATCAAATACAGAAGGATAGTTGCTTAGGGAAGAGAGATGGATGGATAAACGGGTGAAAACAAATATTAAAAACAATAAAAAGACTTTGTGTGAAAAAAATGATAAAATGTTATGAACTGAGGATTATCATTATTTTTATCTTTTATACCTGAGGTCCACCTACAGCAAAGGATTTATGAAAAGAATTTATGCTCATTATATTTAAAAATTAAAACTTAAGTCACTTGTAAATCTAGTATTTGGAGATAACCACTAAAAAATTTGAAATATTTTTTCTTTTGCTGTGTGTGAAATGTTTTTTCTTTTGCTGTGTGTGTGTGTTTGTGTGTTCTGCAACTGCAGTAAAACTGTAAGTTTCAGGTATGTGTCTTTGTAAGTCAATATCTGTATATACTGTATTAAGTTCATTACTAAAAGTCTAATTCTGTCTCAGGTAATACAGGAAACCCAAGAATTTTACCTTGATACATTTTAGTTGTTTATTTTTACTGAATTTACTTTATGTCTATTCTTAGAATGAGTTGTGGTACAGATAGCTTGTTAACTTCAAAGGATTATCCATTGAGGCAAACTAAAAATGTCTTTTGATGTATACCTTCAAAATTATAATTAATAATAACTACATAAATGCTTATTAGATGTTGGTATACTGATTTATTTAATATTTGTTATTTAAAATATACATCATGAAATTAGTTGACTACAATTTTTGCTATATGTTTTTGATTGACATTCATATATCAATATACATGAATAATTAGTTTGAATAATTAGTTCTACAGAATATATTCCTTGATATTGAATTATAGGCCGTAGGTCATATATCTCCATATTAATAATCACGTAAGTTAAAAATCTACAAGACATCAATAGGATGCATTTCACTTTTCACCACTGTCATCAATAATTTACTAATTTAAAAATTTAAAATCTTTATTTTAATATACATTTCTATGATGAAGAGTAAAATTGTACTTAATCATATTTATTGGTCTTTTTCTATTATGAACTATTTTATAAATTATTTTTCACCAACACTATGCTTAATTTCTTCTCTGTCTTCCTATTTCATTGTTACTTTACTAACCCAGGTAGAATGCAATTAACTCATAATTCTTGCTGGCCTTTTGCTTTCCATCCTACTTACATTCTTTTCTAAATTCTCCAAGATTATGACTCCAAAATTACATAAAATGTTCCCACTATTCTCTATCTCCACTGCTGCCACTTAAATCTAAGTTACCTGGTCTCTGAGCATCTGTTCCCCTCTATCTGTAATTTACACTGTAGCCACGGTGACTTTCAAGTCCTCTGGTCCTTTATGCATATTAAGGCCTTCCCAATGACAAGATGTTACACTAAGTCTTATGAAATTCTTAATTTCACTAAATTCTAATAAAACATATTTTCTTCATTGTTCTTTTATAGATAGAGAGAAATTTTCATTTGCATTCTTCCTTTGATAGAAGAATCAACTTTAGAAATGTAGGGATAAGAGAGTAGTTAATATCCTTATTGTTAATAGTTAAAGATTTATTGCATTATGGTGTGATAATGTTTGTATTTCTATTTTATAGTTATTTGAAACAAATACATCACTCATTTTGATACATATTTTTGCATGCTTGAAGTTATATTCTGTTCTGTCAGAATAAAGTGCTTATTATATATCTATAGACTCTATCATACAGAGTTCAGGTCTTTTCTGTCCTCACTAACATTTTGTCCTCTTGATTTATCTAGATCTAAGTACAATGTGTCAAAGTTTCCTATTTTTAATATGTGTCTGTTTCTCCTTTCATCTCCTATCATTTCAGTTCTGTAAAAACTGCACTGGTATTTGGAGAATAGATATTAATATCTTCACTGTGAATTGTAGCCTTTTGCATTGTAGAATGTCCTACTTTATATTTTTTAATTCTTCTTGGCCTGAATTCTGTCTTGTTTTAGATCAAGATCATGACCCATGCTTTCTTCTTACTTGTCTTTATTTAATATATTTTTACTCATTCTTTTATCTTTAGCCTTTTAATTCATTTTATTTTAGTTGTGTCATTTGCATACAACGTTAGGTTGAATTTTAATTTTTTAGTCAATCTGATCTTTTTTACTATAATATTTCTATGTATTGACACAGCTGATATATTTGGTCCTAATTCTATGACAAAGTATTATATTTCATAAATGTATATATGCATTTGTCCTGATATATTACTTGTGTTCCTTCCCATTTTTTCCCATTACTTCTTTTGCTATTGGGACAGTTTAGACTATTCTGTTTAGTTTCATATTAACACCTTCCTAAAATATTTCTGACTACAACTTTGTTCTGAAGCTATCAGTTTCCTTTTGTTATTGATACTAATGGCTACAAATAACTACTTTTTTCTCGGTCTCATTTGTATAATATTAATGGTGATGCTTCTCAAGCAAAATGCACTTAACTTTCAAGTTCTTCACTTATCAATTTCAAATGATATTTTTTCACTCCTATTATCAGACAAATCATCAGCAAGTTTGTTCTACTTTCTGTTTATTCTTTCTTTCTCTCATTTTTAATTGGTTGCATTAGTTCTCCATCATTATAGTCTCTATTACATACATTGTATTTTTTCATTTTCAACTCCATCTTTTAGCCCTTCTATTCTTACTTTCATACCCCTACACATTATGAAGGAGCTTCTCCACATATTGTATTTTCTATAACTCTTTCTTTTGCATATTCCTCAGAAAAACTAATCAGAGCAATATCTTTTTAAAAATTATTTCATATTTAAAACTCTTTGTAGCTTTTATACCAAAAGATGTTTGGTTGGGTATACAAATCTTGGCTCACACTTTCTTTTCTTGAGTACTTTGACAATGTTATTTCATTGCTTTGTAGCTTTCAATATTATTCCTGAGAAATTTGATGCTGCACTAATTTTATCTTCCTTATTTGTTACTTATTCTTGTGTGTTGTATAGCTGTCAGGACTTCCAAAGGCATTTTTTTTTTCTATCTTTAAAGTCGAATCATTATTCTAGACTGCCTTGGCATTAACTGTTTTGGTTTCATGCTCACAGAGTGTGACATTTTAATAAAATCATTTATAGTTTTTCCAAAAAAGTTTCATTAAATTTTTATTTTTAATATTTTTCTGTTCCATTGCATTAGTGTTCAACTTTAAAAATAATTAATAGCTAGTAACTGGTGGCTTAGTGGATAAAGTCTCTGGATGTAGTCCATATACATCCCAAGGACCCAGGTTCAAGACCCAGGGCCAGGGAGATCAACCAAGATGAACAACTTAATAAAATAAATGTTTCAATCTCCTTTCTCTTCCAGCTTACCTGTCTACTTGTCTTCATTCTTGCCTGTACCTTTCCTTAAAAATTTTAAAAAAGAAAGAAAATCTTTTAAATACATATTGATCACATTTGTAGGTATCTTCCAACAGTTTTCATATTATTTTAACATATTTCTTTAAGTCCTGTTTTTCTTTTTCCCTTAGTTATCTTACCTTCTTTCCCTGTTGTCTATTCTTATTTCAGTTTTGTTTCTGAATATTTATTTTCTGTTCTAATTTATTTTCTGCCAGTTCTCTATATCTTTCAATCTCCAGTCATATAATTTCTGAGGTATTGAATTCCTTATTTATAACATGTTTTCAAAGTTTGTGGCATTGTCTACTTTATACTACTTTGAAATGTTAGAGCTCCTATCTGTTTGGCAGTCACTTTTTTTCTAATGTTTTCCCCTTGTCTATTGGAACAACTCACTTTTTTGCAATACATTAACTCCTGACCTAAAGATGGGAGGTGAGATCTTTTGGAAGTGCTTAGATCATGAGAGTAGAATCCTCATGAATGGGATTAATGCCTTGTAAAAGAAACTTTAAGAGATTCCACCATATAAGATTCCACATATATGAAAGGCACCAAATAGAACCAAAGAGAGTACCATATTGACACTTAGACTTTGGAGAGTCAGCCTTAGAACTTTGAGGAATAAATTTATCTTGTTAAAGGCCACTCAGTGGTATCTTGCTATATCAGTCTACATAGATGAGGACATACTGTTTTGGTATTTCCTTTTTTGTTGCTACCAAAAGGGATATAAATGTGTTCTAGATGAATAGATCTAAGTCTATTAGGAAGATTTTCAACCTCCAGTTCTATACATAGCTTGTAAAATCTACAGACCTTTCTGACCTGAACAGAATTTTCAGCTTCAAACCTGATACTTTACTCAATTTTAGCTTTTATTTATCTCATCTATTGCTATCCTCTTCCATTTTGTTTCTGTTATCAAGTATGATTGACTTCCCCAGTTTTCTCAGAGTGAGTCTCTGTCTTGAGAGTCAGAGGAGGTGGGAAGAGGATTATAAATACTTCATTAACATTACAATCTAGATTTCCCAGAATTCTACAATTCACCCAGATTCACAAACAAATTTTCTTTCACTCACCTTCACCTTTGAGGTTATAAGAACCTTTCCCAGTTTCCTGTCACTTCTCAGATCACTCAGGTTTCAACTCAGGGTAAGTTTTTCGCCCTTAGAAGTATTTGCTACTATTGTACTTTTTATCCTTGATTTGTAAGGTATACTAACCTTTTTTTTCACTTTCAGCTTCTATAATACATGTGTTGATTGGTTCAGCTTTATACAGTTTTTTCTAGTTTTTTGGTTATAGCACCTGTTTCCTGCAGTTACTTTACATTAAAATTTGTATAATCATAAAATATTATAATTTTAGAGTTGAACAGTTCTCTAGGTAGTTCTTACAATAAATAATTTCTCAGAAAGAAGCTTGGGTTTTCTCATGCTCATAAGGTTTATAACTTTTACTACACATTTTAATATTTACTCATTTCTATAATAAATACAATTTATTTCAACTTTCCAAGTTTATGGTAAATTATTCAAATTTAAATGCAATGTCTTATTCATTTTTGGAATAGTCTATAAGATCTGGGGTGAAGTTAGGAATATAGGAAAATTTAGAACACACTAATTGCGGTGAAGTTAAATATACTTGCTTATACAATAAGTATTTAGTTAATGTTTACTATGTTAGGCTCTATTTTAGGTAGTTGATGCTTCTTAAGTGAGAAAAATTATTTTTGGTTCTCTTTTTTGTGGCACTTACATTCTAACATGAGTAGTCAGACAAAAATCTATATAGTTAATATACATAACTGTGTTACAATTAATGTAACAAACACATATAATGTTAAAATATTTAAAAAAATATTGTGGTAAAATATAAGCATAGAAAGAGAGTTTGGTAGTGAAGGGGAGTATTATTTTTAATAATATCATGAAGATGGTGACATTTGAGATAAATGTTGATGCAAATTATAGTTTTTCATCCGAGATACTTGGAAATTGTTCCAAGCAGAAAGAAAGACCATTGCAAAATCAGTGAGATAGTAGTCTTGTCTGCAGCAGACAGGATCAGCAAGAAGCTAACTGTGGCTACAGCACAGTGAACAAGGGAAAGCACTATAGGAAAAGTAACCAGGGAAGGGGGTCTATGTGGAGTAGGGGTTGGAGTTAGTTCACAGAGGCTTTATATGCCATTGTAATGTTTTAAATGATTGTATGGAGAAGAGAAATAACTTTTATTATATTTGTAAAAGAGAATGAGATTTCACAGCAAAGCTGTTACTACAGTTCTAACTGTAGTTCGGCTTGATGATGTTTTAGTCTATGAATATACTCAGATAGTGACAAATTCTTTAGTGTGCAGAATGACCCAATTGTATCACAAAAACGTCAGTCTCCAGAAAATATCTGCCTGCCATTTATTAAGATAAAAGACCGTCATGTTTATTTTAGGGGACTTTCTAACCAACAAATATGGAAACAAAAATCAGTATTAGAATGATCTTTAATCAACCAGAACAACCAGAACATTCCATTAAATCAATACTTGCTTTCTTGGAACTACTGTATTTTTTGTTTTCATTTAAGTAAGTCACAATATTTTCTGTATTTAAATAGAATGAATGTACAGATATGCTATCAGAACTAACTTTGAACTCTCAGGTGCTTAGACTACAGATGTTCTATTGGGTATAAATATGAATGTATTACTGTTCCTTATGTTACTTAACCTCAGTTCTTGATTTCTATTTCATAGCTATCAATTTGTTTTGATATTAAATTCAAAGTCTGTATGTTTTCCCAGGCATGAATTTCTTTATGCTAATGACCTTACCTAAACGTAGAGTATATTAGCAAAAGAAGGTAAGTGAAAACCAGAGCAGCTGACAACAGTTAATTGAGGCACTAATTAACACTATCTGTGAAACAAGTTTTCTTTGCTAATATTCACTTGCACACTATTACTTCACATGTAAAGAAATACCCTGCGCATGAGGATGCCATTGTGCTCTAACATAATAGCACTATTAATACATGTGAACAAATTTGTGAGCAATATTTTCCAGCTATCATATAAACGCTATGCATTTTCATTTCCAATAAATTTTTCTAAGTCTAAGTATAATATTATTTTATTATGATCCTTTAAATGTTTTAGGCCATAATCTCAAATGCAGATAAACAAACATAGGAGCCTCAAATATTTTATTTTTTCTTAAAGATCTAAGAATATTAAATTTTACTTTACAGTATAATTTTTATAACAGTTAAGGTGCTTGAATCTGCCTTTTCATACCAAAACCACTGAATTTCATAAATTTGGCCATCAATAATTCTAAATTTAGAAATTAACAAGAATGCTTTTAGAAGACAGCAGAGAGACTACATGGCTTGCTTTTTGTTCAAAAATTACCAAAATGAAAAAAAAAACAAACTAAGAGTATATTCCATTCTTAATAAAAGTTGAAAATGTCTTTAATCACACACACACACATACACATAGCCTCTGAAGAAAATGTGCCAGAAATAAGTATCTTTGCAGTGAATCAATAGAGGACATATAGTTTCCATATGCAGGATTTATTCTATTCTCTAGAGGCTCATAAAGGAGATAATTCTGAATGGCTCTCTGACAAACTCAGATGGAAGAGATGGAGACAGGAAAGGGAGAGAAGTCAGGAGAGAATTAGAAAGGCTCTGTGGGCCTGGTTCCCAGTGCTGCCCTTCAGTGATGAGCAGTACAGACTCAGAAAGCGGAATTCCTGTCCTAAGCTCTACATGTTAGAGACTCTTCTATATTTGTCTCTCAGAAACACACAAAAGTAAATTCATTAAACACATCTGGATGCCTTTGTCACAAAGAATGCAGCACTCAGCACTGGAAACACAATAGACGGTTTATGGTGCTGATACCATTTAGAACTCTGGTCCACAGCTCTTGCTGACTGTATCCGGCCACCTAGAGGACTGTACATTGTAACAGAAGAGATGGGAACTGCTTTAAGATCAAGATGGATTTCCATAACCAAAGAATCTAGGGTAGACAAAAGGGCTAATTTACTTGTAAAATCTTTCATCTCAGATAATAGGAATGTAATATTTCTTGAACAATGAAGATGTATTTCCCAATAGTGCCAATCATTAATTTCAGAGCTTTCCGTAATGTTCTAGTTCTTAACGCCAGAAATATTTACAAACGATGCAGTATTTACAATAGTTACACACAGGGATGGGGAATATTTGACAGTATTAAATAGCTCACATTCTTTGTGCATTTGTATACATGTAAATCAAGATGTAATATGCTTGAAGCTAAATATAGATCCCTGGCATTGGCAGCAACACGGAAAGTGAGTGCTAGAATTTTAAGTAGCTTTAGTTTAACAAAATATTTACTCAGATTAAATTTCTTTAGTGAGTAGTTGCTGTTCTTGTTAGATCAAGGTTTCATTTCATTTGAAAAGCACTCTGAATGAATTAAGAACATACTACTACTTTCAGTTTTCTTTGAATATCCTAGCATTGAAGTATTTGAAAGAACTGTAGAAGTTTAGATGTTATAGAAGGTGGCAGAACAATATAAGTAGAGAAGTTTGTGTGGCTAAAACATTAAAAGATATTTTAATTTTACCTAAAAACCGAATTATATGTTTTCCCACAACAAAACAAAAACCTGCTATAACGAAGTACTATCAACTGGGTGACTTAAAACATAGGGACTTACTGCCTCATAGTTCTGGAGTCTGGAAGTTGCATATCTAAGTCCTGGCAGGGTTAGTTCCTTCTGAAGCTATCAGGGAGAATCTGTTCCATGCTTCTCTCCAGTTTCTGAGCTCCTGGTGGTTTGTTGGTCATTTTGTCATTCATTGTCTTTTAGGTGCAGCATCCCAATTTCTGCCTTCATCTTTACGTGGCATTTCCCAAGGCATATGTTTGTCTAAATTTTCCTTTTCATTTAAGGACACCAGACATATAAAGTAGGGACCATTCCTACTGACCTCATCTTAATAACACTGGCAATAACCCTATTTCTAAACAGGATCACATAAATCTTGGTAAGGCATCATTCAACCTATAACCTACATAGTACATAAATTTTAGAAGAGTGACATTTATTTCAAAATAAAAGTAATAAAAACTAGGGATTACAATACTTTAGGAAAGATTGTTCAATTTGATATTATATTTATATCATAAATTACATGAAATATCTCAGTTGCAACATGATTTAGTGATTTTGCTAAAACAGAAACAATAAAAATAAATTATATGAAAATTTATTAAATGCGAACTCCTTTATTTTACTCTTTATCTAAATGTTGCTGACACGTTACCAGAATGCAGATACATACAATAATAAAGTTCAACTACTCTATTTATTTTATTTCTATATTATTTTGTTTCTATATTATTATTTCTATATTTCTTTGTTTTTTTACAGGAAAGGTGCAATCAGGAATGAAGATAAGCAGAGGTAGGCATACAGGAAGGAAGATGAAAAAAGCAGTTTATTTATTTTATTTAGTTGTTCATCTTGGTTGTTAACCTCTGCTCCAGGTCAAGAACCTGGGTCCCTATTCCCATTCAGGGTGGCTGACCAAATTACTACCATACAGGTGCACCATCTCTTTGGTATTTTAATTACTTTCCTTTCACATAAGACAGTTTATAAATATTATTTTTAGTGAAAATATTGTTAAAGAATAAAAAAGTTTAATGGCACATGTTAAAGCCAATAAGACACATCATTCAGAACCATTGTGATGGGCATAAAAATCTTTGCAATGGGATTTTACAGTGGAGTAGAGGGATTGGGTTCAACTCCAAATGCAAGTAGAAATTTATAGTCAAAGATCAAAATCTGTGGATGGAAAATTACTAAGAATAAATAGCAAGGGTAACTAGGGGTACGGAGGCCTTTAATCCACCACTTCTAGTGAGACTAAAGTGTTCTTCTGAGGGTAAAACAATTGAGATCAAGAAGACCTTGGAATGAGGATAGTAACCCATGGGCAAGAATAAAAGGAGTGATCAGAAAAAAGCATGATCATGCCAATGTTCTAGTCAAGCTGCATCACACTCGCCCCCCCATCAACCCAATACCTAAATTTCCCACAGTGAACGTAATGACCAAATACAACTAATGCACTACATCCAGCTCTCAGCTAAAGGTCTAATGGTTAACTGAAGCAAGTCAAGGAGGGTCCAATAACTGTAGTTCTGGTCTATCCCATCCTGATCCTTGGCTATAAATTCCTACTTGCCCAATTTTTATTTTGGAGTTGAGCCCATTATTTTTGAAACAGAGATCCTGACCTACTATTGAGCTTCACAAAACCATAAGAAGTAACTAGAAATAAGACACTCGTGGAGCAAATTAAATGTATCACCCAAGGAGAGCAAAGTAGCGACATGTACAAGAAAAGTAAGGAAGACATTTTGGAGTAACTATTCCCAAAAATAAAAGGCACGTTTTCAAAAATGTATATCTGAACCCAAGGAAGTTTGAGAAGGTGAACTTTATGAAACACAAGATCTGTAAATAATATTTGTGCCTTATCTTTTCTAGGTTTGTAGGTTCTGTTTTTGAATTACTCTCCTGAAAAAAAATTTTCAATAGTAGGATTGTATATAAATTAATATTGGGATTATATTTAGTGTTTTTCTCTTGAGCATAATACAGAGCATAAATAAAATTGCCTCAAAGCTGGATGTATAAAAACACAAAAGGAAAATATTTAAAAATAAAATATTTGATGTTAAAACAGTAAATTAGAACATAAAACTTTTAATTCATAGAAGTACTTATGAAATTTAATTTTATGAATTCATGTACCAAATATCATATCAATGCAGTATAATGTAATGAAAAAAGCTCTAACTGTAAAAATCAACTATAGCTTGAGATGATTGACCTCAGAAAATAACATAACTTCATAGAGGGAGATAATTTCTCTTTTTCACGTAAAACAGTGAAAACCAGCTTCTTTTATTACTTATCTAGGAACCTAGTACTGGTTAAAATCTTGAGTGTGCAAATTAAATGTAAGGTTATTAATTTAAAAATTATAGATGCAATTTTCTACTATATACTATGAAGCTGCTTTAAAAATAGATTACTAAAATAGAAGTTTTAACAACTTGTCTCTACTACCTAAATGTAGCATCCCAATATGTTGATATTGTGCTGAATAAAAAAAATAATTAAAACTGTTTTGCAGAATAAACAGGAATTTTAGAAGTATCTGTTGGTGCTATATGAATAGGATATGGGTGGTATTTACCATATTAATGGTACAGAAAAGCAAAAACATAATTATTTATTTCAATACAAAATGTTATTTATTAATATTCATCATTGTTGTATACCTGTAACAAGGTATATGCTTAACAGCAAAACACAACAGATACTTTTGTTTAAATTAAGGACTAAACAGGCTTGTAAATACGACTATTTTTAATGTTGCTTCAGAAGTTCTAGATAGAACCTTTAAATATGGAAAGGATAGGATAAAAGTGGAATGATTTATAAGTTATTATCATATAAGGAAAATTCAGGAGAATAAAAGGAAAATTTTCAGAAATATTAAAAATATAGTAAGAGAATCAACTTGAAAATAAATATGCTCAATTACTGTGCAAATTCATTAGGAAAATAAATTCATTTACAACAGCATTAAAAACAATTCTAAAAACCCCAAACACTTAGGAGCAATCCTATCAAAATAACCCTATAAGCATTATTCTGTAATTATGTACAAATTTTTTCTATTCTATAAGACAGCCATATTTTTGGTTATTACTTTGTATTATACAGATATAAATCTTATAAGAATTATCCTAACAATTTTAGGAATCTTAATTAATACTCCAATTGAACTGGAAAAAGACATTACAGTTGTTTTAAATTTTATTAAAATAATAAATCAATTTAAGAACAAAAATGAGAAGGATTTGCTCTACCAGGTATTAGAAATTATTAAAATACAATCAAACTGTTTCCAGGAATGAAGAAAAAGTCAATGGAATTCACTGACTATTACAGATACAGAGAAGCACATATGAAGATTGAATGCGTAATATATTATTGGCATTTTTCTATCAGGGCACAGTATAGATTAAACAATAAGTGACTTATATTAAAAGTATTGTGTTCTTTCTTCAAGTAAAAACTCTTAAATGAATTAATGATTTAATAGGAAGAAAATAATTATAAAAAAACAAAGAATGTGTAGGAATTTATTTACTTTAAGATTAAAACAGTGCTCTAAGGAATAGATTGATAAAATTACATAAAAATTCATAATGAACAGTAAAAAAATAGAAAATATATTGACAAGTAAGATCATGTATAAATGAATAAATACCTATAAACCATAATAAATGGTTTTAGGGAGATATGTTTTAGCATGAAATTGTTTAATACAAACATTTTCAGTATCCATAGGAGTAATATTGTACACTGATACCTTTCAAGATCTCAATTTGTTAATATAATTAAGATTGCTGATTTTGTTATCTCAAAAAAGTAGATGACTGTGTGAAAATATTTGTACAAGGGTGCTTATTGCAGTTTTATTTATATTTTTAATATTGATATCTCAATGTTCAATCATATGGGGTTTACAACCATTGAAAATGATTAACGTTAAAAGATGTACTCTGGGTAGAGACTAAAAATGAATGACCTTCATTTTCTTCATAATTTTCTGAAAAGTTTGCAATGAGTATAATATTTTTAATAATTAGATAGAATGACATAGCTATTTTCATTGAAATAGTTGTATTTGATTAAATGATGGGCAAATAAATTCTATGTATTGGCTTACGCACATTACTTATTTTTCTGTATCCATACAAGTTTTCTAATTTCCAGTGACTTTAGCATTTTGTGTACTTGTAACTCTCCAAAAAAAGTTCATTTCCTCATTTAGATCATTTTATTTCAAATTATATGTGTACACATGCATATCACTTGAGAGTTGCTAAATACTTCAACAAATGACTGATATTTGAAAACAGGTAATTGCCCTAATTGTTTTATTTTTAATTTTCCCTTTCTGTCCTTAATGAATCAGGCCATTTTCTTTCTGTGATTCAGCACACCAGTGATCTGTGAACCAAGGATATATGTTCAACTCCCTTCCCATAGAAAGCCGAGTAAAATATATATGCTTTTGACTCACATTCTATTATGATTATCTTGCTTAAGTTCCACAGGATATTAATCTATCCTTTTATTTTTATAGTTCATTAAATGCATTATTATGTATTTGTTTATATTTTAGATTCACAGCATTCATTAAAACAATTTGATTAGTTATTTCTCACATATTGTTATTAAATTATTAAATATAATATAACCAAAAAAACACTGAAAATAAAGTTGTCTTCATTTCTAAATCCAGAGAGAATCCAACATAATAGGAAAAGCCATGGGAGGTCCAGTTCCCAATAAGAACTGTTTTTACCAGTTCTAAGTAAAGAAAATCTGGATTGGTCAGAAAATATCTTTACCTTTTCATTTTTGCCAAGTTTTAAATGTATATGGGATCTTTTATTTACTTATCATCACTTCATTCATTTGACTTTTTCAATAACCGCCCTATTGTTCTTCTTTTCTCTAGTCCTTCCTATACACCTTCCCACCACAATGGTCTTTCTAAATTCATCTATCATTATGTGTTTTGGGTTTTTAACATCCTCAATGACTGTCCTCACCTGCCTGACAAGAGTCAGGCTCTTGGTCAGTGCACTAACTATACTTTTCATAATGGGACCTTTTCTTTAATCTTCAACCTCATCATCCACCTCCCAGCTTCATGCCTCGATGGCTTACAAATGTTTTGCTCCTACCTGTGATGCCCTCTTCTCCCACCATCTTTAAAACAACTGGCAAACTTCTATCATTTAATTTCATTTCAATCTTTCAGGTATACAAGATTTCTATTTAAATAGGTTCCTATTTAAAGTCACCTACTCCCTAAAAACTAGAGAGCCTAGGTATTTCTTATACAAACATTGGGTACTGCTCCAGTGATTTTTCAACTCAGGTTGCACAGTAACCTAGGGTTTTGGAGGAGGGAGGGCAAGCAGTTATAAGGTATTAGGATGGTGCTGTGATTTAAATGTTTCTTAGCTGACTTTTTCTTATATTCAGAAAGAAATGGGACCATTGCAGCAGACTTTGAGAAACACTCCTTTTAAAACTATGTTCAGGAAACAATTTTCATAGGATTGATTTCCTGACTAAAAGTTCCCTAAACAACTATGCCATATTGTCTTTGCAACCCCAAATGCTATCCGAATTCTTGAAAAGTTCTTGCTTAGTGTCTCTCTCTTTATTTCTGTCTCTGCCTCTTGCTGTCTTTCTCTCCCTTGCTCATGAAACCTTTGACAAAACTCTCTGGAGTTAAAGGTAATGCCATATTCTTTGCCAGGTGAAATAAACAGAAACTATTCCAACAAAAATCAGTGAGACATTTTGTTTATTAAGTATAGATAGATAGATTGATAGATGACAGAAGTATTTATAGATCGCTCTCTCTCTCTATATATATATATCCTTATTTATCAGAATAGGTATTAATGTTTACATGTGTGTGTTTAAAAATTGTAATTATTCTTAGATAGAAAAATTTTGTTTCCTAACTAAAAAACAATCTTCAAAGTATGTTTTGCATTCTACACTTCCCAAATACTGCTTTAGTCACACCCTCATCCTTTAACCCTGCTTTCTTCAGAAGTGTCTGAGTTTGAGATTGCAGTTTATTTCATAAAGCACTTTGTCATTTCTTTGTTCTGAAAACTTTCTTAAAAATCAACTTGTTTCTTCTTTTTTTACTTCAGTATTATTGGATGACAGCCTAAAATTCAGGATTAATAACCTACTTTCTTAACAACCTTTTACATCAAATTTCCCAGCTCATGAGGAACTGTGTCCATTTTAGCTACCTAGGGACCATTATGCTGGATTTTATGGAGGTTACCCCTATGTCAGAATCCCCACTTAAATGACTCACCGTACTCTCAGCCCAATGAAGTCTATATGGAAAAGCAGTGTATACAAGGAGATCATTATAAATTTTATTAAAAAGGAAAATAAGCAAGAGGAAGCAACATAGGAAATGTCTGGGCAAAAGCAATAACAACAAAATAAGTGGCTATATACCTGAGGATGAGGATATGAGAAGGATAGAGGTTAAGATGATGGTGAAGAAAACAGGTTGAATGTAGAAAAGATTTTGTCTATGATAAAGATGAGGCAATTCAGTATTGAAGTGTTATTGAAAATTTGGTAGTGGATGTGGGGTGATTTATCTGGTGAGGAGTGATTCTGAATTCCTAAAACCTATATAGTGTTGCAAATGTGCCTCAATGTGACCTTAACTAAAGATGAGAAAAGAACTACAGAAATTTTGGCAAGGGTGGAGGGGTGAATATATACTGTAAGAGGAATATTGGAATAGTCATAAATGCATCTGAGTGTTTCTCATGTAGTTATTCATGGGCATGGGAAAAGTAAACACCAAGATAAGTGTTTTCCAATGCTACTAATTGTTTTCATTAAGCAATTATGTGCTTGCCTTAACCTTGAGCACATGCTGTTATTTGTATGAAATGTTTACCACACATACTTGGTCCAAAGGAAAGAAAGCTGGTAAATTGAGTTAAGTTCTCCAATATTATAATTTTTCATATTCTGCAAAACATAAATGTGGGCAATATTTTCATTAATGAAGCGTAAAAATAAAGTATACTTTAGAATCAAACTGCTTATATTCTTAAAATTCTTATATCATACTTATTTGTAGAATATGTCATTTTTATATATTTTATTACTCTGATATTCTTTTATTCTTTTTATATTACTCTTCCTAGATTTGGTCAGGATACCCTACTAGTTTTTATTTGAGAAAATTAAGATTGTGTTTATAGGGATGTCAATCCAGTTTAGTCATATCAAAGATGTGCTATAGAAAACTATTTCAAAGTAAATTGGAAATTTAATTGGCCCAAAAGCTGTGTGACCTGAAACCTTTGGTTTTATTTTGGCTTGATCCAGACCTTATGGTCTAACCATTCCTTAGTTACTGAGATAGTTTTTTGTTAAAAAATCCATTATTGAAAGGGAATTTTAAGCCATATTAAGTAAGCATAAGTAGTTGCTAAATTTGATAATTTGTACAGGGTAGCTAAGTCCTAATTTCTTTGTTGCTTTATTTCAAAGCCAGTCAGCCAGTTACCTTCCTGGTTTTTCGTATTCTGATTTTTAGTTCCCAATTTAAGACCAAAATGATAATAAAATTATTTAGAGGTACCACTACAGCAATGACAGTTTTTATTTAATAGAGTTCATAGAGTAGGTATCTGTCTTTTATGGTTATTTCCCAGCTTCAGAATCTCAGTTTCTCATTTTACTTGGAGTGGCAAAGATGGAGACAAGTCACTCCCATCAGGCAGCATATAACCATTTCTGAAATCATTTTAATTAATTATTTCTTGAAACAAACTGATTTGTTACAAATTTGAAAATAGGTCAAATATATTGTCATTATTTGATACTTCACATTGAAAGAGATAGAGCAATTTTTATCACTTAGTTTTTCATACTCTTACTTTGTAAAGCAGTCTCACAATTTTCTTTCTTTACTAAAGCTCTGCACACAATGTCTAATGGTTCAACGGATGATTCACAGAGAATCTAAAGAAAGAGCTGTCAAGTGATCAGAAAAGTGAAAAGGATGAACTTGAGTATCAATTCTGTTTTAAGAAATCGGAGTACACTTGGTAGGACCACAAGAATGAAGATTCCAGCATTTACAGATGAAAAATTTGATGGATATATACATTGCCTAAATAAAAACAAAAAAACTCTTCATTTAATCCTAAAATTTCATGAAAATAAGAAATTCCCAATTTTCAAGTAAATGATTCACTTACATTATGGGAAATTGGTTTACAATATGTATTTATATGTTTTCTCATGTCAATGTGTCTTTGCCACTTCTTAAACACGTGTGGATAAATGCTACTCTTAACTAAGCTTTTCATGTGTCCCACCTTTCTATATCCAGTAAGCACACCCCCACATGCATATGTGTGTATATTTAACTTTTAAAAATGTATCTTGTATTTTTCTTTCTATGACATCTATGACATTACACAATTAGTGGTTTCCAGAACTATTAGACCTTGTTTCTAGAATAATATAAACATGTCTATTTATACACACACAAAAAAATATAGTTGTGGAGGGTATAATGAGATAAAATGAGACTTCACTTTCTTTTCCTGGGAATTAACTTGTATCTATTGATTATTTATGGGGAATTCACAGAAGAAAATACTATGTAAATGTTAATTGTATAGTACAAGTCAGTAGCAATGCTAAGGTACACACCATAAAGCATCTAGTCTCTTGGTGCCAAAACACAAAACTCCATTCCTGCCTCCTCCTCAGCACAAAATTATCTTGCAAGAACAGGAAGAGGAGTCACAGAAGTATAGCAAAAGTACATAAACAATTGAGAGACAGCCCAGAGAAGACATAAAAACTCCTTAGTGAGTCAGACTTAGAGTTTATAGACTTTTTTTTCTCTAGTCTGCATTTCAATGGTCTTTCTATTTTTGTTAAATATAAGTGAGGGGAAATAAGGTTTTATTAGAGGTTTGTTGACTAGCTGCTGATTCTGATCTGCTTTAAAAGGTGCATTGAGAACTTTGAATGTCAGGTACTGATGGAATGAAAAAGTATTCTTAGATTTACAGTGATGGTTCTCCAAATCTCTTACCAGTACATACTTTGAACTAAATAGATTTTCTTTCTCTATCCACTAAATGCTGATCTTTTTCCAGAAAGAATATAGAATTTCAAAGTCTGTACATATATTTCCTTTGTAGAACAAGATGGTCAATGAAGCAGTCACTGGGAAAACCTCATGAGAACAATTAAATCTGAGCAATTAAGTTGATGACTAAATTTGGCAGTAGAAAAATGTTAATGACATTCTTTCTGTAGCCCTTTCTGGAAGGGTTCACTTTCTTTTTTCCTTAAATTCCTTTAATCAAAATGAATAGACACAAATGATTAAAAATATTTTATAAGCACCTGGAGTCAAGGGTTTGGCAGATATAGCTAGAAGGATTGGAAAACATTCTCAAAAGGTCAAAAATTCAAGCTTTTATTTTTATTTGTAAAAATGTTTTAAAACAATCGAAATGCATTTCCATGAAAAAAGTTTTAAAAATAATAAGCCTGTAAAAAAAAAACCACACACATTAAACACCATGCCTTCTTGGTAATCCTTTTTGCTTAGTTTTTTTACAAGATTTCCTATGGAGAAGAGAAATAATTTATTATTTGTGCCTAATGAACTTGAATGCTAAAAATGAGGATTGAAATTGAGAAGAAGTAGGAAGCAACACCAATAAATGAGTCTAAATATGAAGTGGGCCTGCAGTCTTTCATGGTTGAGTGAACTTCAAAACTGTTTTGGATATGATTGGCATAACTTGCTTACCTAAAAGTTCAGAATCTTTTTTTTTTTCCAGTATAGTGTAAGGAGCAACTAATAATGCAAATGTCATTTGTTCATTTAACAAAAATGTGAGTGACTTCAAGTGTCAACAGTTCTGCTAGGTCCTATGTCTTCAGAGCAAATGCTCTATCTTCAAGAAATATAGTTTATTGGAAAAGTCAGATAAATATTTAAAAATAATTATCTGTAAGAGGACTATGATGGAAATATGCATAAGATATTATGAGAATATAAATGAGGGATGATACCTCTTCTCATATGTGGATATTAAACCAAGCAAGGATCCTGGAGTATGTGACTCTAAACAGACACTTGAAAAATATACCTGACTCACCTGTAAGGATGACAAGGAAGGAAACTGGGGACCAAGAAGACAAAAGCATGGAAGTAAGAAATTGTCTAGGTGATTTGTTGAATATCATAAATGTATTTTTACAGAGTTGAATTCTATTGTTAGAATATATTTGGTATTAAATTTTGAATTTACTTTGAGAAACATAGGAGCAAACCTTTTTCATGTTTCATTTTATTTATTTATTTAAAATGTTATTGAAGATACATTGTCTCATAGCATTACATAGGTTTAAAGTATGTATCACTGTAATACAGTATATGATACATTAAATTCACCACCAACAAACTAATTTTCTCCTTTAACAGATAATAGTTATTTGTAAATTCAAAACCACTACATGGAAAGTTTCTTTTCTAGGAACAGCGAATGAAATTTGGTTTATCAAGAAGTTCCGAAGATTTTCAGAACAGTTCCCCCAAACAGATTCTTCTTAGTAACGGACCTTTGACCCATATTTTTCATCTGAAATTGTTCAAGTCTGGAGGCTTTCCACAAAAACAGGGCTTCTCAACCTTGACACTGTCGACATTTTCAGTTGCCTAATTCTTAGTTGGGAAGGGGTGCTGACCTGTGTAGTTTAGGATGTTTAGAAGCTTTCCTGGCCTTTACCCACTAGACACTATTGGAAGATCCCCTCCCCAACAATTGGGACCATCAAAAGGTTTCCAGACATTGTCAAATATTCTCTGGAAGACAAAAATCACCACTGTTGAAAAATACTACACTAATAATAGCTATTGTAACTTAGCTTTACTGCAGAAGTTTGAATTGGGCTCAGTTATTTTTATTTTTTGTAAGAATATGATATTAAAATTTATTGGATAACTTGTACAGGATACATTCAGACACCAAATGCCAAACCACTCACAATAAATGCCAAAAGTATACTGAATCATTGTTACATGTTAGAGTAAGTCTAATATTGGTCCCCTCCTGGTGATATTGTCATTGTGTACACAAGCCAAGTTCTCTAGGACCTGTAAGAAAGCTGGAATTAGTAAATGTCTTCACTTCTACGTACACTCTGCCCTATGGTTTTTGACAATGGGTGCTCTTTGAAACCTTCTGAGTAGATTGAAATAATACTGAAGCCTTAATTACTCTGCAGTGTTTTGATTTAATTAAATAATACAGATACTTCAGTTACACCCAAAGGTTCTGATTTAATTGGATTTAATTGGTCTGGGGTGCAGTCTAGGTATCAGAGGTTTTAAAAGCTCCCATGAGATTCTAATGAGTTGCCAAGGTTGAGAAATACTATTCTCTTTATCCTACCTTTGTTTGTTAATCATCTTTATTTTTTCAATCTCCACATTGTTGAACAATGTTAGGAGGCAGTTAAATATTGTTTCAATTATATTTATAATTATATTGGTAGAAAGCTAAAATATAATTATATTAATTACTCTTCCTAAAGGTCGTAAATTTACTATTTGCTGTAGGTCTAGAAATTTAGTCTTTGGAACTAGGAATTAACTTTAAAACTAGGAAATTAGTGTTTCCCAAACTAGTCAGTACATTAGAACCACCTGATTTTTGCTTTTAAAAAACCAGGCCACATTCCATACCAATAAAATCATGATCTCTTGGGGTACAACGATTTATCCCTTGTTTGTGAAGTTTCTCCAAGTTCTAATGTGCAGGTATGTTTGGAAACCATTGCTTTAAACAGATCTGAAAAGAAATCTTAAATGTTTGAAACCAGTAGACATGAATCATTGGATCTCATCTTTAACTGCATATTAGATTCACCTGAGGGAACATTTAAAATTCCCAAAGCCCAAGTTGCATCCTAGTCTATTAAACCAGAATTATGTGGGGTAGAATTCAGTCATCAGTAGTTTTTAATGTTCTTTGAGTGATTCTAGTATATGGTCAAACAGTTGTTCTTAAACTTAAGCACAAATCAGAGTCATCCACAGGATTTAATAAAACACAGATTGCCAGGGGCGATACACAAAGTTTCTGATTCAATAGGTCCATGTTAGGACACAAAAACTTATACTTCTAATAAGTTCTCAGCTGATATTAATGTTGCTGGTCAAGGAACAATACTTTGAAATCTAAATAACTTTTTCAGAAAATCAGCTTAATAAATAAAGATGAAAAATGAAACACTGAGAATTAAGTTCAACTTCCTTTAAATTTTTCAGTACTGCCTATATTACTAATTATTGTTGAATTGTTTTAGTGTCTGTAATCATCTTGTTTACATGAGGATACTAATAATACTTATTTTAATGTTGTCTTCTGTTTCCTATTTTAACATTCATACTTCTTTTCATAGCTTGATACTTTTTTTTTTTAAGGAAAGGTGCAGGCAGGAAGGAACAAAAGTAGGCAGATAGGCAGAAAGACAGAAAAGGAAGAAGAATTTCATTTTATTTTTATTTAATTGTTCACACTGGTTGCTTCCCCCCGGGCCCAGGACTCCAACCCAGGGATATGTGGCCTATTCACCTTGGGAGGTGATTGACCTAACCACTGCTATTCTATCAGGTCACACTGTTTGATACTTCTTTATCCCATTTATATTTGTAGATAATATGTGAATCAAACACAGAATCCAAATTTATTCTATTGACCTAAATGAGAGTAGCTCTGTCCCTGGATGTATGTCTGATGAAGGAACCTTGATCGCAGACGTTGTGACTCCACAGAAAAGGACATGAGACTTTTAAGGCATGCAGATAGTATGTTCACCAAGTAATAGAGTTTATATCCCTAATAAGAGCTCTAAGCTATATAGAACCTTTGTCCAATTTCACCTGGCCCCAAGTGTCACTATGAAAACCTGAGGTATCTGCCTTACTTCTTTAGAAAAGTATATGTACGGTTTAGTCAGATGATGAAAACCTGAATTAGTTATTCAGAAAGCTCTGAAGGAAGGTTTTGAGTTTGTTTTTTCAAAACCAAATAATTTTTTTCGTGTTTTATAACATTCTATGTAATGATATTCTTTTCTCTCTCCTTCACTCCAAGAAAAAAAAGAAAGAAATTAAAACTAAACATTTTATTCAGAAACAAATATCTTAGGGAAGATCACAGAAATTGTGCAGAAGTAAACGTCAGTTAAAAACAGCATTAAAACAATCAAACGGAAGATAAATAAGAAGTAGATCACCTGAATAACAACTTATACCAGTTAGAACCAGCAGACATTGATAGAACACGCCATCCAACAAAAGTAGAACTGTATGTTATGCTACGATTTCAGTTGTGTTTAGAAACACTAACAATGAACAATTCACAAGGATGTTAATAAAACAATTGCATTTATAATAGCATCAAAAAGAATAAATATCTAGAAATAAATTTAGCCAATGAGGTAAAAGAATTATATGCAGAATACTAAAAACTGTTGCTGAAAGAAATTAAGCAAGACGTGAATAAATGAGAAGACATTCCATGTTCATGAATTGGAAGACAAGACTTAATATTGCTATATCAATACTATTCAAAGTGATCTGTAGATTTAATGCAGTCCATATCAAAATCTCAATGACGTTTTTTGAAGAAATAGAAAAATGCTATCTAAAAATTCATGCAAAATCTAAAGGGTTCTCAAATAGTCGAAACAATCTTGAAAGAGGAACAAAGTTGAAGATTTCATGCTTACTGATGTCAAACTTAGTACAAAGCTATAGTAATCAAAATAGTGTGGTATTGGCATAACAGACATAGAAACCAATGAACTACAATAGAGATCTCAGTGATAAAGCATTGCATATATAGTTAAATGGTTTTCCACTAATGTGCCAAGATCATTCAGTGAGAGAAAGGGCATTCTTTTCAATCACATGCAAAAGAATGAAACTGAACCCTTATCTTATATATACAAAAATTAACTCAAAATAGATCCCATAATGTAAGACTTAAAACTATAAAAATCTTAGAAGAAAACAAAGAGAAAGACTTTCACTTTATTGAATTTGGGAAATATTCCTTTAATACGACTCCAAAAGCACAGGCAACACAAGAAAAGGGCACAAATGGGATCACATAAAGTAGAAAAGCACATTAAAGGAAACAGAATGAGATAGTAATCTGAAGAATGGGAGAAATTATTTCCTAACTAATCATATATTGAAAAAGGAGTTGATATCTAGAATATACAAAAAAAAAATCTGCTACAATACAGCAATAAAAAAATTGAGTAAAGAACTTGAGTAGACATGTCTCTAAACAGAACATGTAAAATGGCCAACAAGCATAGGAAAAGATACTCAACACCACTAAACATTAGGAAAGTGAAAATCAAAATCACCAAGTGGTATCACTTCATACCTATTAGGGTGGCTACTATATAAAAACTAAAACAAGCAAGCAAAGTAAATAACATGCAAATAATACCAGAAAATAACAAGTATTGGCAAAGATGTGGAGAACCAAAACAACTGGTACCCTGTTGGTGGAAATGTAAAATAGGCAGACACAATGGAAAATAGTATAATGGTTCCTCAAAAGTTAAAGAATTCCTTTTCTGGATAAATAGCCAAAAGAATTAATAACAGGATCTTGAAGAGATAGAGCACAATCAAATTATGACTGTGCTATTCACAATAGTCAAGAGGTAAAAGTAACTCATGTATCCATCAATAGCTGAATGGATAACCAAAATGAAGTACATACATACAATGGAATATACTTTGACCTAAATAAGAAGAAATTCTACTAGCAAATGGTCTTTGGACATAGACTACAATGTGGGCTCTTACTGATAATTTTCAGTATGTCAGCTCTCCTAAGGATTTTGAATTTGTCAGTTTCCACAATTACATGAGTCAATTCCTTAAAATAAGTAGATAGATGATAGACACTCTTTTTTCTGCAGAACCTTGACTAATATAAAGACTTGAAAAATACGTCAATAAATCTTAATAACATTATGACAAGTAAAATAAAGCAAAAAATGCAAATATTATATGATTCTATTTATATGAGGTACTTAGAATATTTAAATGCATATTAACATAAAACGGATGGTGTTTACTAAATTTTGAGAGAGGGAGAAGTAGTGAGTTGTTTAATATGTATAGAGCTTCATTCTTGCAAGATGAAAAAGTTTTGGAAACTGGTTTCACAGCAATGTGAATTTACTTGGCAACACAGAACTGTACAATTAGAAATGGTTAAGATGGTAAACTTTATGTTATGTATTCTTACCTCAATTTTAAAAGATAAAAATAAAAAGAAGCTTCCAATATCTGTATGGTTCTAGTGATTCTTCAACAAACTACAGAATTAACATTGGAAAATGTCTTTTATGAATTCAATACCAAAGGGAAGAATCAATTTGGACACCCAAATTGAGTATGAATCAATGATTTCCAAGTGGTATTAAAAAATGTAACAAACAAATAGACAAAAAAAAAACAATAAAGGGGGAAGGACTAATGCCTCTATTCTATTTCCATTGGCAAGTTACTAATGGGATCTTTAATCTCGTTTAGATAAACACAGGATATGTGAGAATACTGAAGTAGGTTCAGAAAAAAGTCATGAGAATCAAAAATAAGTTATACAGAAATGTTTATTGAACATAGAATGTAAAAAAGACTACTTATAAAAGTTAAGGAGGTCCAAATTTCTTCATGTATACAACAGAGTTAGGAAAAAGTTGCTAGGTTTATTACAAGAAAGTAATTTTCCAACTATCTTTATTTCCTTATAAAGCTAAAACTGAGGGACAAAAACTTCAATTCAGTAGGATACTTTTATTGGAAAAAGATTAACTACACCCTGATTCTGTATTGACTATGTAACTCATAAGCTTACACGATGAATTTAGTTTAAAACAGAAAATACTTAGCAATCGTTATTTCACTATTTACTTGAGTCTAAAGTCTGAGTATGATCTAGTTGGGTCCTTGGCTCAGGAACTCACAAAACTTTAAATCAAGGTGTTGGTTGGAAGTGTAATCAATTTCAGAGTCTTCTTCCAAATTCACAGGTTGTTGACAGAATTCAAGTCTTTACCTCTTTGAGGACCTAGGCTCATTCTTTCCAGATGGCCCTTTTGACAAGATGTCAGTTTGTTTATTCAAGGAAAACAGACTACTGCAGGTCTTCTTACCTCTAGACCCTCGAAATGTCTCCCTTGATTAGTTCAGAACCATCCAGGATAACCTTCTTCTAATTCATTAAAATTACCTGACAAAGAACCCTAATTACACCTGGAAAACACTTCACTTTTGCCAAAAATGCAACGGTCATGTGAATACCATCCTATGATATTCACAAGCCCTACCCACATTAATAGGGAGAAGATTATACAGGGTATACATGAAAGGGTAAGACCTTTGGAGAATCGTCTGCCTTTCACATAATCTCAATTTTGCATACCTGACTCCACAATACATCATTTGCTTTTTCATTACAGAATCTATCCCTATATATGGAATAAAGGAAAATTCCATTTGGTTTTATCAGATATATTTACAGAATGCTTTCTCACAAGGAAACTGTGAAGGGCCAGTCCAGCATGAAAGTAAGTATAGTGTACAAAAACATATGTAATATGTTTGAAGGGATGCCATGACCACAACTGCTTAAAAATGTCTTCCCAGGTTTGTAAAAAAACTTGAAATTAACTTCAGTAGGATTAATCTGTAGGATTGATCTCCAGAAAAATAATCAGGTAATATCCAAGGGATAGCAAGGTGTCTAGAACAGAAAATGATTCAAATTCAATGTTAATGATACTCTTTTACTTTTGGATTGATTTTATAGGTATCAAAACATAGGTCTGGTCTTTCCTAAGGTAATATTCATTAATGATTACACTTAAAATCCTATACTAACTTAAAAACTAAAATATCATTATAATCTTCCCTTTTCCTAATGATCTATAATACTGTCAGGAATATTTTCCTTCATGTTGTTGCCATATTTCCTAATTATCAATGAGAGTGAAATTTCCCTTAAGAATCCATTTTTGTTGGGTTTCAACTACATCAGTAGAGTTATATTACATTTTCGTTTCCCTAAGGGAAAATCCCTTAACTTTGTATCTTAAATAAGTGTCTTTATTCAGAAATCTCAGAATCTAGTAATTTACTACATTGCTTTAACTCAGTTATATGATTGTTACTTCTAATAAAGAACATTATGTAGTATTGACTAAGACATGACATTTATTAATTTTATATATTTTTATATTTATATGGCACTGGAACATAGCATGATCCAGAGCACTCAAGGAAAAAATAAAAATTACATGTTTATATAAACTATCACTTCCAAAGGATGTAACAAGACTTGATAAATTGCTAATTTTCCTAGCTGATTGTACACATATTATACATGGCTATTTTATAAAAATGGACACATTGTATAGGTTTTTCCTTAGTGTTTGTTAAAGTAATAATACAAGAACCATGTTATTATAATCTACAAATACCATAAATATTAGCCCTATAGCATTTTTATTACTAACTTATATTAAAGGAGAGCTGGCACTCTTTTATACTTAAGATTCTCCCATTAGTAAGAAGTCTTATATTACAGACATAAAATATTTGCAACATTTTAACTTGGCCAGGCTACTATAGCTGTGTCACATTTGTTTTTCCTTATTATTTTAATATGTGCTTATTTAGATGAAATTGGTATTACCTTCTTCTCTAAATGACAGATCTGGTTTAGTGCCAGACCACTTAGTGAGGTCCATCAAACAACGCTCTGTTATGTACAGTGGCATAATTTGAAAGTCACAAGACTGCTAACTCATAACACATGTTAATGTGCCCAGTTTGTTCAAAATCTTGCCTTTTCAGGTGTTTCTATATTCCATTTAAAAAATGTTTTTATTTCCTACACTGTGAACAGTTCATATGAGTAACTCAGACCTACTTTAATATTTTTTCACCTTTTGTGAGAATATGTAACTATTTTACAAATAATATATAAACAAACAATCCAAAAAGAAGAGTCAAATTAAACTTGCAGCTTAGCTCTTTTGCATAAACTTGCATTGGGGAATTCTTTTAACAGAATTATGAAATGAGATTTCCCTACCTGTGACTTCCTTTCATTTCTCTAGCACTGCCTTCCCTTCTTAACCTGTACTGCTAGCATTCCGACCGTCTTTCGGATGTTGGTAAGCTGAAGTACCTGCCTCCCAATGTTTTCCCAATGACATCAAGATAAGAGGGTCTACAACTGCTGTTCTTTCTAAATGTCCTTTAGAAAACTGAGAGAGTGAGATGGTCCCAGAAGGAGTAATCAAATCCTAACACTTAATCCAGGATGGGTAAAAAATGTACACTCTAAACAATATGGTCTCACCACAATCAATGGGAAAGCTTCATCTATTCACAACGCCTCCTCAACTCTAAATAATTACTACCAACTTCCCTGCACATTCGTTACAACAGTAGATATCTTCACTACCCTAAAGACTCCATCAGGGAAAAAAATCACGCTCCTAAATTTTTCCACCTTGTACTTTATTTAATCTCTGCTTGACTGTTCTGGATCTTTTCTATCGGGTGAACTCTCAGCTCTTCTTTATCCTAACTACTATGTATCTCCCACTTTAAAGGATATGTTGTATATACATATATATTGCATTATTTTCCAAATTGTGTGCACCTAAATCACCTTAATGCTGGTTTATAATAGCAGTTTTAGATGTAAAATCATTTAGAACTAGAAATATGACTTTAAAAAGTTGAGAAATAATTAACACAAAATATGTTTTGGTTTCAGGTATGCAGCATAATAATTTGATATATGTATATACTGTGAAATGATGACCACAATTATTCTAGTTTCCATGCCAAGTGAACTTTTAGACTTTACCCTATTGACTCCCTTTTCACCCATTTCACTTACCCTCATCTCCACTCCTCTCTGGCAACCCTAATCTGTTCTCTATACCTATGAGGTGTTTTTTATGTGTTTAAGATTCCACATATAAGTGAATTCATGTAGTATTTGTCTTTTTTCTGACATTTAATTCTGACATTAATCCCTCAATTCCATCCAGGTTGTCACAATTGGCAAGGTTTTATCATTTTTGTGATTGAGTATTATTTGGAACTATAAGTGAAAAAAAATATATAGTATCACAGGACTCTCTGAGGTATTATCCAGATTAGTAAATACTCAAAAATGAATTTTCAGTAAATGAAGACAATAAGTGCACTAGAGCTACCCACAAAGATACCCCAGTGGGAAAAAGCAATATCCAGTCAGTAGCAAAGGTAGTAATAGAAAAACACTAATTCATTGTCTTCATAATTTTCTGCTAAGGAGAACAAACACTACAACTAAACAAAATAAGTAAAAAGTAAAAAATTATATGAACAACAATCCTCCAAAATAATGTTTCTGTGACTATTATTTGCTATAAATTATGCAAGCTAGACTTTAAATGCACATGTCAAAGAATGACAGTTTCATCTAGTATTAGGTAAATTTTAAAAAATTGAGTGTTATGCAGTGTTACATTTAAAAAATGTTCTTATTGCCTCCACATGAACACTTTCTAACTCTGAACAACTTGTAACATTTTTCATATTTTTTGAGAATACACAGCAGTATATTGCAACTAAATAAGCAATCTGAAAAGAAGAGTCAAACACTCAGCTAAGCTGAAAACATTCTAAAAATGGAATATTGAAAGCACCGGCAATAGTTTTGACTGAATTTCTCATTATTAGTCCTTTTCTTTATCTCCTTCCCTTAATTATCTGGTTTGTTGATATAGTTAGCAAGTTGATTAGACAACTGACATCATAAAACTCTATAATTAAATCACAAACAGCTAGTTATGGGTTCCATTGCCATAAAAATATTTTTTAAAACAGATTTACATGTATTTAGGAGAAAGTCTTACCATTATTTCATGATTAAGAATCAAACAGTGAAGGATAAAGTTTCACTTTCCTATAATAATAAAATACACTTCTCTCAATACTTACAAAGAACAAAACTGAGGCAGATTACTTACTTTTCAAGCATATGCTGGAATCCTTATCCAGTGAAGGATTGTGCTTCTTTTCTCCCCTTAAACTCAATAAAAGTATAAACTTTTACTTTTGTTTGTTCATTTATTTTTCTTTTTTCCTCTTAGAACTGGTGTGAAATTTTATTTTTAATTTTTAATGTTTTTTGAATTGTGAACTTTTAGGGGTAACTAGGTGAACTAATACAACACTACTTTTTCTTCATTTCAGAATCAGGATTTCCAGACGTCATCTTGCATTTATTCTATTTATAATTCTTTCAAAGTTCAGTTTTTAAAATAATATTAAGACAAACTATTTTCAGGGTATCATATACTAGGTTTACCATTTTCTTTGATGACTTCTAAAAGCCTTTTGATGTGAACTCCAAAAAGGGGCATTTTCATCCTTACGTCTTTAGAAATGTGTTTTAAAACATTAATACCTTGAGAATTGCAGAATTGGATATTCTCGGCTGCAGCTCTGGGAAAATATGGGTAGAGAGATGAAGGCTTAATGTAAAATTTTAGAAGCTGCATAAGAAGGAGATTTACTATGAAAGGCAAATCCACTGACCAAAGATTAGAGAGCCCCTTTCGAAGCAGGAGACCTTAAAGCCAGTTGAGTGACTGGAGAGATGGGAAGAGGCGCACGTGAGTGGGCAAGGATGGTGTGTACACAGTGCCTTCTCCCACTGTGCCTGTCCACTTGTCTCTGCCAAGTGTGGGCTCATGATTCAAACTGACAAGAACCTTGCTCTCTCCCAGATTCAGAAAGAAAAGAGCCTTGTCAAGTTGAATATCCTGCTTGCTACACAGGAGCAAGGTTGCCAGGAACAATGGGGGGAAACACAGAAAATGCTCTCAATCAGCAAGAGGCCCTAGGACCTGGCATGGCTGCTCAGAGGGCAGCAAAAGGTATAATTGAAGCTTAAATGTCATTGCACTCTTTTAGAGGTAATACTGGCTTGTTTTTGTTGTTTTGTTTGTTTTACTTTTTGTCGTTCTTTGCTTCCTTTAGGACTTAGAAAATAAAAACTATGAAAACATACGTGTATATATATATTAAGCAAATGGAGTAACTACTAAATAAACTCTTACCTCAAAAGCAAATTCCTTCCAAACAATAAATATATCCATTAAACATCATTTATGCCAGGTAGAAGGGCCATGGACGGCATGGGTATAAAGATGAATAAAGCCTTCATCCTAGAGGAGACCAACACATCTTATAAGGAACAATCAACTATTTAAAGATCATGACATTTTTTTAATTTAATTATTTATTTTGCAAGATTAAGAGATTTGAAAGTTGTCATTTTTTGTGTGTGATGATTGTTTTCATCTATTTGGTCTATGATCTTTGGCCAGCCATTTGACTTCTCCAGAACCCTATTATCTTGTCAATAGAAAAGAGTTATGAATAACTAAGTCCCAGGGAAGGTGTGAGAATTAAATGAGTGAAAAATGAATTTTGAATGTGTGAAGTGATAGACAAATATTAGTTGCAATTTTATGGGAGGCAAAGACAAGATTTCTAGCTTACACTGCTGAATTGATCTTGCTCCAGCCTTTCAGAGACCAAAGTTCCTTTTAAAGCTCAGATTCTATCTTCCAACAGAATATAGTACATGAAAGAATTAAGTAAGTATAATAGACATGAGAACTACAAAGATATATATAAATAAACAAAGCCCTGCAGAATAAAAAATTAAATCCAACTGAGATAATAGCAGAAGGTTTCTCGATTATAGCTAAAATGTGCTTAATGGAAAAGGAACAGATTCCCATAATGGGATGCTATATCAGCAATAAATGCCTAAAAACCAATGGTCACTGTTTTCCTAGGACTCACATTAACAACTCCAATCTACTGTGTGTGACCATTTCAAAGTACCAGGATGCAATCCTGGCTCCTAGAGTTCGTTTTGTATCCATCATCTAGAACAACAGAGAGAAGAAAATCTTTGTTTACACACTATACTTTACACAAAATATTATTATTTCTTCCTGTTGTTTAAGGGAGAATATCTTAAAAATTAGAATTAATTTCTATGAAAATAAATATCCTGCAAAATACAGAAGAAAGTGTCAAGGAGAAGATTGTGGCTAGGAGGAATGCAATTTCTCAGACTGAGACCCTATAACATCAGAAATACCTTTAGTGCTTATTAAGAAGAAGTTTACTGAAGCATTATCTCTGAATAGAATTTAGAATTTGGAAATCTCTTTTGAAAAAAAGAAAACCAAGCCAATAATAAGATCTATGAAATTTATTTCCCAGACAATTTTTTCAACATATTTAAGAACTTCTATCAATATGTGGTATCCCTGATTCAACTTGTAGAACACTTGGCTCTCATGAGACAATCACAGAATATACATGTACTAAAGACTCTGGATACCAGCAATTCTCACAGGCAATGAGAAAACCCCTTCTCCTCAACAGAAATAAATCCTCTAGTACCTTAACTGTGACATTTATAGCATCTCAAGGCATCAATCTATCCCTGTCTTTCTCTCCCCACCCCTTGACTCAAAGATACTCAAAGGTAGCACTGATCTTCATTTTCATTATCTAAGCACCTAATGCTGTCTAGCAGATATTCAATAAATGTTCATTGACTAGAACTAAAATGTTGACTCAGAAGAAACTCTCCTCATTCATGAATCTTAGAGGAGAGTCAATCTCAGAGCAGTGACTGCAGTTGGCAGTCATTGAGTGATCAAAGGAGATGACAAATGATTGATTTGGCAGTAGTGTAGCATGACGCTAGACACAAAACAAGGCTGTCCCACAAAGGAACCTGCAGTGCATAACTATTGTAAATTCTGCTTCCAAAAGAAAGAAAAAAGCCACACAAAGAAACAGAATAAAAATAACTTCAAAGAATCAAGCATTCAGCAATATTTACTAAGCATTCATTCTATGCCAGGTACTCTGCTATGGGTGACTATCCTGGGACTTCTGGTTTTCTGGTACCAGCAATTATCCAGAGATGCAGCAGAAAACTTAGAAGGCATGCTTGATAGAGACAGTGGTTACACACCTGTTAAGGTGCTATGAAGGAAATGTCTAAGGGGCTATAAAACGAATCATAAAAAGGTAGGGGTGTGTGTGTGTGTGTGTGTTTCAGGTGGAGTTGGAAGTGTTAGGAAGGTTTTTCTGAGAAAATGATATATCAAGGGAATCCTATAGGAGTTTTCACCAAAAGAAGAAAACTCCAGGCAGATAAAAGGTCTACAAACTTCCTGAAGTCATATAAAGCTTGTCATGAGAGGAACTTTAAAAATTTTAATTGTCATTAGAATAATAACTCAATACTTAATGGCTCCCAAACAGGTCACCATTAATTCCTGTGACTGATTGTTTGCCAAATCTGCCTAATCTTATTTACCAGAAAAACAAATGCCCCAAGACACACTTCTGTTCTTAGGCTGCTCACTAAATTGTGTCATGGTCTACATCTTTAACCACACTAGTCTTATGGAAGTCAATTGGTTAGCACCTGCATAGTCTGAGGATGGAGAAAAGGAAAGATTCATTTGACCAGGATACTATGTTTTACAAAATAAGCTTTTTGGACATGAGAAATTTTTGTAGCCAATTTGCATCTTCCCAAAATTAATGACATATACAGAGGTTCATAAATATAATCTCTTGTACTTCAATGTCAAGAACACTGGCATGATAGGATGCCAACAGCCACAGCTACTTTCTTGGCAACTCCTTTTGTCCCCCCATTTTTCCACAGTTAAGTTCATTGTTCTAAATATTATCTGAAAAATCTAATTTTCTCTTCTGAATAAACATTCTAGTAGAATTTCATTTTTTCTTATTGGTATATACTTTATCTTCTCAAGATTAATTCAATCCTATCATTTTTTTCAAGATGCTGAATGACATTAAGAAACTGAATTTTTCAATAACTCCACTGTCTCTGTATAAAAATAATTTGTATGCAATGACTGTTCTTTGCCTAACAAAGGATCACTACATTCTTATTTTGGTATATTAATTGTAGCATATGCAATGTTTACCCACTAGCTTGTTTCAGCCTGAGGAGTATTTTTATGACCAGCTAACAAAACCCTAAAATAGTATTTATAATGTAAATACCGCTATACCATTATTTATACTTCATTCAGAAGCAAAAATTGGTTGTATGATAAATAAACTCTCATTATATAATCGTTAGTCTATTGTAGTCACACCGACAAGTCATGCCACAGGCAATACTGTATCACTAATGAAATGAATTGATTTATCTTTTTCAAAGAGACATTAGGGAATTGGAAATGTATGTTTAATAGCAACACTCCAAATAGAAAATATATCTAATCATTCAACATTTTAGGTAGATATTTTCAACCCATCAAGTTAATTTTATTCAACAAATATTTATTGAGTGATTTCTATGTTCTAGGTGATGAGAATAAATTCTACTGTGGAAGAGACAAAGGGTAAACAAGTAAGAAGATTCTGATGATTGCTGTGAATAAAGAAAAAATGCTAAATTAATGGAATTGTCTCTAGAAGGCTATATTTCAGAAGGTTATCAGAAAACACTATAAATAGTTACAAGGGCTTTCTCTACTATAAAAGTCACATTGAGCCCCATGAAAATGCTTATATTTTTCACTGATAAATATGGCAATTTCATATGGTTCAACCACATTGTTGAAAGACCTGAGAAGTAATACTACATTGGACAGAATTTTAAAGCTAGGTATTGCATATTTAAGCATTTTTTCAACTTGATGAGAGCCCTGAGCCTGAATTACCTAAAACCTAGCTTTTTATTTATTTTTTTCAGACCCTGGATCTAAAAACAAGATAACCCTATCATGCCACAGGTCAGATCAGCAGTAGTTCTAGTCCATAAATAGATTTCTCAGGAGAGGAGACGTCCTTTCCAGGATTGGAAGGGACCCTGGAAGAGATTTGTAAACAATACAGTACCAGAGCACAAGCTCAAGGACTTCTTCATGTCAGTGGGAAAACTATGTCCTTGGAGTGAGTATTCCTTCAAACTCAGCTCTGCCAGCTGTGTGACCTGTAGTGTGACACTTCGCCTTTCCTAGACTCGGTGTTTTATCTTTTAAATAAGTATAGTAGCCTATTTTGAAGGGCTGTGACAAATATTCTAGGTATAGCAGTTTAACATGGTATGTATGTGCAGTTAGTGATAAAGCAAATTCAACTTTACACACTGGGAGGGGGAGCACGGGGGGTGAAGGATGGGTGGAAGAGTCAGGTAGAGAATGGAAGGAAGAGAAATAGCACTTTAAAAAAACTTAGGAGATCTCACCTAGGTAGATATTCAAAGAATTGATGTCCCAGTGTGGATGAGCCTTAGCTGAGAGCTGTGAATCCTTGCTTCCTCCACTTGGTCACAGGTCCTATACATCTCTTGTGGTCTAAGCATCACGAGCTATTTTTATAGTGTTTTAAGATAAAAATTTCTCTTTAAACACAAACTAACTAGTTCATCTGTGAATCAAAGCAAGAAAGAACATTCTGTCCCGAAGCTGACGGATAAAAAAAATGATTCCGAGTTTACTAAGAGTTGCAGTATCAGTCTCCATGGCAATGTCCTTGTAAGAGATTTCCAGGAATAATTTTTATATTAATGAATCTGGCTCTGTATGGGAACTTTAGAACTTAAACCCTCAGAAAAAGCAGCTTTACTGTAAGGTATATAAAATGCATTCAGCAATACCTGGCAGACAGTTGATAATCAGCAAAATTATTTTCTTCTGGGGGAAAAATAATAGGCTACTCATTCAGGTAGTGGATGAGCAGCTAGTGCATCTGGCAATCTAAATCTCCATGGACAATGTGTTTCCTTGGTGCCATTTTGCACTTTTCAAGCTTGTTCTTGTATGTCACTGTGTTCTGACCAGAACAGTAACTCACAAATAATAGCTCATACATTTCTTGGTTGAATTAATTTAAAACTGATATTCTTTAGAAATCTTTTGAGTTCCATTGCAGTCCCCAATTTATAACTAAGTATTTTGTCCTACAGAGAGCAGATGGAAAAACAAAAACTGTCCGTCACCCTTTTTCTTTTCTGTTTCTCCTTTAGGGGGAAAAAAAAAGTCATCATAAATCACAGTAAGGCAATATAAGCAGGACTATCTCAGAACTCTTATCACATTTACTTATAAGAGACAGACCCAACTGGTCAATATACTTTCTGTTGATTAGCACCCACTCCCTTAAGATTTTGTACATATTTAAATATCATTCATAATAATAAGGACATTGAACTGTTATTATACAGCAATTCCAATATAGAGATTTTATAGAAAAAAAGTTATTTTATCTTATTAACTTAAAAAAAAACAAAAAACTATTCTTTCCACTGGGAGGAATAGCTTCTTTGTTGTTATGAGAAAGATAAATATAATGCTGAGTGCACATTAAAAAAGGTAGAGAAATCTTTTTCATATTTCTGAAGCTTTCATTAATTTGTAGATTGAAATAGGTCTGATGAATTACATGTAGAAATTAACATAACAAAGCCTGTCATGTTTTTTATGCCTACAGCCGTGGTTCGCAGTCTCAGTGGCAGGAGTTGGAAAACAGGAGAGAAAGTGTATATTTCAAGTTAACCTTGAAAATGAGATGGACTTCATAAAATAAGCAGCTTAGATAATAAAACTTACTCCTATAAGCTCTCCAGGCAGTATTTATTTAAACAGTCAGATTGGCAACCTTGAGTGTAGGAAATATATACTGAGTATATATACTAAGCAAATTGAGAAAAGCTTTCTCACACATTATGACTGTAGCATTTGGCAGAAAGAGCTTCCATTTGAACTGGCCATCATTTCATTTTTCCACAAATTATACTATTTCATTTTTAAAGTGAGAGTTAATTAGGGTCCAAACTATTTAAGAGTTTTGATTTGATTTGATTTAATTTTGTTTGTTGTTGTTGTGTTGTTGCAAATGTGTCGACAGAAAAGTATTCTAGGCAGAGCAATGTCTTCATAATAAATATACTGAAGGAATAAATTAGCTGTGGGTGGCCTGATAAGCTCTTCCCAAGAAATTCCACCCATGCAAGTGTTGGGGGGAAACTAGCAGGGTATAACTTAGACAAATCACACAATGCTTAGTACCTCAGTGGGCTCTCAAGTGAACTGTGATGTCATAGACACATTTTCCTATCCCCCATGTGTCTAAGAAACCCTATTTGGAGTTTGCTACTGCTAATGGAAGTATCCAGGGGCCCAGGGAATGTGAACTGATGGTGGTCTGCAAAGTCCCCAAGAGGCTCTCTAAGAGAAAAGAAGTGTGCTGGGTCTCACAAGTATCACAGCTGAACTGGACATAGAAGCCCTGACAATTATAACTAAAAGTAAAAAGATAATTAAAAATAAACATTAATATTGATAATTTAAATATTAATACTATAATACTTACTAATATTTCTAAGAAAGTTTCTGATACATGTGGCATGTTATCAATGATGCTGTCTCTTATGTGTTTCTATTTGCCAGAAGTTGATGCCTTCAGGTGGCAAGTGCACAAATACAATTTCCAATTAACTCTCCAACTGCCCCTTTCAAATCACTTAATTCTCAACCACTTTGCAAATTTGGTGTGCAAAATGAGACTAATATTTTTGTCATCCTTTTTGCAATTCACCTGTTTCAAAAAACACATAAAATGACCTAGCCAATAAGAGACTTTGTGACAAGAACTATGTTGGATATTCTTCTCTCTTTATTATTCCCATCTTGAAGATAAGAAAACTGAGTTCTCTTTGGGTTAAGTAATGTCAGAAAGGTTTTTTTTTTTTTTTTTTGCTTTGCTTTTGTTTTCTTAAAGGAAAGGTTTGGGCAGCAATGAAGACCAGTAGTTGGGCAGACAGAAAGAGAGGAGGAAGAAACTATTTTATTTAGCTCACCTTGGTTGTTTTCCAGGTTCTGAGTCTTGAACTGGGACCTTGGGACATAAGCGGACTGCATGCAATGGACTAAATCACTAGTCCACCAGGGCATGCCAGTGTGGGAAGGTTTTAACTTAGGTCTTTTCATGTATTCCAGAGCTTGTGGCTTTTCTTCCAATATTTTGAAATTCAGTAGCCTTTTAAGAAGGATTTGTTGGTCATCAAAGGACTGATACTGGTGTAGTGGTAGTCAAAGCTAGATCATAAAGGATTGAAAAGAGAGTAAGTAGTGGAGACAGGAAAGCAGTAAGTCTCATCCTCTGTGTGGAATGATGTGGCATGAAAAGAAGAAGGCAGTGATTACAGGAAGTCTCAGGTTCCAGAGGGAGATGAAACAATTTTAGTTAAGGACAAATAGAGATCTGTATTCATACATACATATTCCTTTACAGAAAGTAGAAAAAACTTAGAAGGAATTTTTCTCATATTAGAGAAAAATCTCAGAGACTCAGAAATCTCAAGAGTCTGTGTCTTAGCAGGCTTAACTATGAAAATTGTGAACTAGGCAAAGAGTATTTTTATTTTATAACCCTTTTTTTTTCAAGTTTTACTCAGGTTATCTCTCTAGTACAAATAATAGCAATATTATAATAGTTATGTATATTAAAATAAGTAAGTTAAATGTAAGTAAAACTCAAGCAATGTTCTAAGCTTTGTATGTATATTAACTCGTTTAACAATCACAGCTCTTAAGTAGGATACCGTCATACTCTCCATTTTATAGATGAGGAAACCATGACTCAGAGAGATTAGGAAACATTCTGGAACTACCCACACAAAAGTATTTGTATTGTCTTCCAACGGCATGGCCCTCTCTCTGCAGCTTTTTCACATCTCTTTTTTTGTCTTCATCAAAATGTATGTATCCTCTGTTCCCAGAAACTAACTACATAATTAGTTAAGTAGATTCATGCCAAATAATTTTGTTTAATGTTTGCTATTTCCAAAATAACATAGTTATATCAAATAAAAGGAGATAAGTAGATTGTTTTCTATTCAGTCAATTATTTTAGAAAAGTTAAAGAAAAAATTATTTTACATACCTCAGACAAAAGCATGTTTGCTTAACACAGACATTGTGTTATAGAACTAGAATATAATTTGTTTTATATTTTTAATTTAAAAAAGGGAACAATTAATTGACACCATATATTATATTGTATTTTAAATAGCATTTAAGTTACAAGTCATTCCCAGATAATGATCATTTAAGGAAATAAATGGAAGACGAAGAATGAGTATAAGTGAAGACAAAAATGTCAGACACAGCGACAAAAAGGGGGAAAGATCTTCCTTTCATCTACAATCTCTCTTGAAGGGTCTTAAATTCCTTATGAGTGATTTGGATATCAGGGCCCAATTCTCAATAACACTGACGCTTCTCCAGAGCATTAGCTATCTTTTGTCCCACAATATCACCAACAAAAGGACGTTTTGTCCTGATAGAACAAGAAAGTTAGAGGATCAGATTTAAAACCAAACTTTCTTAGGTTGGTGAATTTGCTAAAATGTTCACAACTCATACTTTCACAGAATTATTATAAAAACAAAAAGACACTATTAATGTTTAGAGAAATTGTAAATTAAAAATGCCATGAAATTAGTTCCTTTCGCACTCAAAGTTTCTTTTAAAGAACATTCAATTGAATTGAGTATACTGTCAATTTTGTATTTTGCATTGACTATGATAACCTAAACTTCATGAAGAAGTCATAAGGTGGCACTTTTGATAGTTCATAATATAAAACTTGAATCTAAGAATACAGTATAAACCACAATACTATGAGCAAAAGCATATATAGATCTTTCTAGTAAATATCCTAAACTACCTCATGCTTTGAACTAAATAAGATGACCCTGGATGTGGTTTTAAAAAATGTCCATAGTTAATAACACTAGATTGCAGAAATCATTAGAAGTCAATAAAAATGTCAGATTTAAGAAAAATCTGTTTTATTAAGAATCCTTAATAACTTTAGACTGTATTCTTTTATGTATATAATAATTTATACTTTTGTAAAGAAAAATAAAAAGCATTTTGCTTTCACTACCTTATCAATCCTTATATCAACCTACAAGAAAGAATGGAAAATATTTTTGGATTTGAAAATACTAAAAAACACCTTTTTTCCCTTCAAAGATCAAATAACAGCCAGACTAAATCTTTTATCTATCACATAATAGGGGTTCTCTAGGTGCGATCTGAGCACCTCAGAGTCCCTGCCACCTTTGCAAATAAGCTGCGACGTCAAAACAATTCAATAACAATATTTTTCAATTTTTCATTTCATTATCTTGTAAGCATACGGGTTTTGTTTCTAAACATGGAGAGTATGGATGAATAAAACCACATAAGCAAAAGGTCTTGGGGGTCCTTCATAATTTTTAAGAGTAAAAATTTGTTATGATGTACACTGGTAAGTCAATTTGTAAGACAACATATTCAAGCTAACCTAGAAGTAGGGAAAAGTGATGGGAAAAAATTATCCTGATATGAAAATGCTAAGAAAGAAAACTATAGTTGAAATATACATTAAGGTTTGTGTTTAAGACTGGAGGGTCATGAGGAAAACTGTGGGGACATGGGACGGAGTGTGAGGTAGTAATAACTTACTCACTAGTACCCCAATGGCTCCAAAGATATGACTCGAACTTTCCAAAAGTACCTAATTTACTCCAGGGGAGCAGTTCGGATCTCATTATGGCTCCGCAATTGCAAATAAATGCACAATAATGACAACAACAGTCATATTGCAAAAATATGCCAGGATAACAAAAAACAAATTCGCTCACAGAATTATCCCCAGCCATAGAGCGACCTTTGCTAATTACTAATATCCCACATTAACTATTTAATATAGTTGCTGGAATCTTTCTAAAAATTATTTTTTACTTATTTGCTGCTGATTACAGAATGAGTCATGCTTGATGTAATCTTCTAAAGTTTCATTATAGTTCTCCAACTCTAGTCAGGGAGTGAACCCCAATGATTTATTTTATGGACTATCTCACAGCTATCAATTCCTTTTTATTTACAGACTAAATATTCAGGAATTCCTGATAGGGGACTCTAATACATTCTTTCCCAATTTCATATAAATAGGTAGAAAATGGTTTCAATTTTCATTAATTCAGTTAATCCTGTTATCTACCTATTACATTCCAGGAATGTTCAGAAAAATGATTTTACAGCTCCTGAAACATGATGAGCAACAAGACAAGAAAGACTCTGTTCGCAAAAAAACTTACAGCTTGGTAGAGGAAAGCAAATTATTTTTATATGATCATTTAAAACTAGAAGGAAAATGCAAATGTTATAGAGAATGGTGGGGTGGTATTTTAGATAAGATGTTAGGGAGACATAGACTTCAAATTTAAGGTAAACCCTGAATAATGAGGAGAAAGCTATGTGAAGATGATCAGAAAATATTAAGGCAGAGAGTATAACAAGAGCTAGGTTCCTAAAGTCTGTTAAACTTCCATGCTTTCTAAAAATTATAAGACATACAGAAGGTGTGGCTGGATCATGTTGAGATGGGTTCTTATAAAAGATTGGGATGGAGAGATGGCCAGGGATAAGTTATACGAGTTGTACCCTTAGTAAAGGATTTGAATTTTTTCTATATTCAAAAGAAGGCTACTAAAATTTTATGAAAATCTGTTGTGTGGAAAATGTAATGGAAGGGATCCAACAGAGAATGGTTAAAACTCTAATAGTTCAGGCAAGAGAGCACAGTGGTTTGGGTAATGGAGTGATGGAAAAGTTGAGTAACTTAGGAAGTATTTTGAAGGCAAAAATTACCTGACTTGCTAATGAACTGAAGGTGGGCATCAGTGAATAAAATGGAAACATCTGGCATGGTTCTTGCGATTTATAAAAAATGTGTCCTAAACTTGTCTATCTTTAAAGGCAAGGGCAACCCTTCTACATACCTTGAGTTCTCCAGTCTGTACTATAAAACCTCAGATGAAATGAGATACATTTCCTCATTATCCTTTTCACACACAATATTTATTCTCACCATTACCAGAGGTTTCTAGTCTTCCTTCTTCTGTGTTCTCTAGGGCTGATAATTACAACCTAATTTTATAGCTTGTGTCTCCTTGGTGAAATTCTATTTGTTGTTGCTTCATATTAATGAGCACTGTGTCCTCGGGTATATAATAAATAACTTTATTTTTTTAACTTAATGAAGAAACATTGCATCATACCATTATATAATTTTTGGGTGTTCATCATTATAAGTCAAAATCTACATGTAATAAATTTCACCACCATCACTCTTCCTTCAGAATACAATTGATCCCCCCTACTTAATTGAGTCTCCTTTTCCCTTTCTGCTGCCATCAATCTGTTGCTATTGACTAAAAGTTCACTTTTGTTTTATTTAGTTCATTTGTTTTCTTGATTTATCTGTATATAACATATAAGTGATATCATATGATATCTATCTTGTCTATCTCACTAAACATAATTCCCTCTAGGTACATCCATGCTGCTGCAAATGGCAGGATTTCATCTTTTGTGATAGCTGAGTAGTATTCCATTATGTACAAATGTCTCATTTTCTTCATTCATTCATCAGTGGACACAGTTTATTTCCATGTCTTGACTACTGTAGATAGTGCTACAATAAATATGAAGGTGCATATATCTTTACATATTAATGTTGCATTTTTTATGCCCAGAAATGGGCAACTGAATCATAAAAATTTCCATTCTCAATTCTTTAAGGAATCCCCATAATTCTTTCCATAGTGATCATACCATTTTACACTCCTACTTAGTGTATGTAAGTTTCCTTTTCTTTGTATTCTTGCCAAAACTTGCTATTTCCAGACTTAGATAATAGTGATTTTCATAAGCATGAAGTGATATCTCATTGTTGTTTTGATTTACATTTTCCTAATAGTATAAGAGATAGAAAATTTTGTATGCCTGCTGGTCATCTAAATGTCCTTTTTGCGCAAGTATCAATGAAGATGTGCCCTTTTTTAAGCAAATTGTTTTTTTGTTGTTCAGTTCTATTAATTCTTTCCATATTTATACATAGGATGTCTTTTGTTTTGATGAGTTTCAACATGCAGAAGTGTTTTAGTTTGATATAATCACATGTGTTTATTTTGTATTTTATTTCCCTTGACATTGAGTTGATTTCCCAAAAGCATCTCTTAGGCCAATGTCAAGGAGTGTTTTACCTATGTTTTTAGGCCTTCCATCTAAATAATTAATTTTGAATTTTGTGTATTGTGTTATTGATCAAGTTTCAACTTTTTGCATGTGGCTGTTCAATAAATTCTTGTTGATTAATAATAATAAACATTAAATTAAAATTTCTATTCTCATATGTTATAACACTTTAACTTTGACACATTTCTTTTTACACTCCTTCTTATCCTTCAGACTCCAGCTCAAATGTCTTCTCTGATGATTCAAGTTAAAGTACCCTCCACCCAGAACAACTGGTTACTCTTAATCATATTTTTGTCATATTTTTCTTCATAGCATTAATCTCTAACAGAGGGCTAGCATATTTACCTATTTACTTATTTTTCATCTGTTTTCCTCATTAGAAAGTGAAACTTATGAGAGCAGAACTTGTCTTCTTTTTTCATTTATAAATCCCAGCACTCAAAGCAGAGCCTGCCCTAGAATATCATATTTTGTGTCAGGCACTATCCCAGATGGGACAAAGAAAATGCACAAAATAATAGCAAATCATTGTTCTCATGGAGTTTCCATTCTAGTGGTAGAATGGGTGAATAGATTCTCAAAGAAGAAATTTGAGTCAAAAGACAAGTGAGAGAGTGAATCTTATAAAAATCAGGAAGAATTTTCCAGGCAGAGGAAAACAGCAAATGCAAATACTCCAGCCAGGAATGCACTTGGATCTCTCCATGAATGACAGCATTGTAAGGGTTTGGAGGTCTGGAATGGCAATAAGCAAGAAGGATAAGGATGAAGGAACAGGATGGATCTTTGAAGACCTTTAGAAGAGATTTTGAATTTTAGCACTGGGAATAGGGAGAGTGATTAACTTCTTCTAGTCTTTGACATATATTTGCTAAACTGATGAGTAATTTAAGGTTTCTCACTCAATAGTGATGTCTTGTTCTGTATTTAAATAATAAATATAGTCTATTCATAAACTAAATGAAAGATATGTATTAAGATATTTGAGTAATCAACCAGTGTAACAATTAAATAAAAATAAAATAAAATAAAGATACTTCTTCCTCTTCTCTCTTTCTATCGGCCTATTCGCCTTCATTCCTGCCTGTACCTTTCCTTAAAAAAAAATCAAAATATTCATAAGTATACATGTTCATTATAGTTAATAAAATTTTTAGAGTATTTATTTATGGACAGTTGGCATTTAGCATTATATGATGCCCAGTGGGTTGTTCATTAATGTCTATTTATACTGGAGGTGTATATTTCCCTTCAAAAGTGATTCTGACAATATGGTGACATTTGTGGAAAATTCAGGAGTATCTTTGTATGGAGGTATAAGTAAATAAAAAGAGCTTGAGATTGACCATTATTGTGTCTGTCGGCTTTGAACAATAAGAGATGATAAGTCTATCATAAATTTCTAAATTAATAGTTTTATGAAAATGAAAATCCTTTTTTGCCTGTAGTAGAGATTTGGTATGGCTGTTTTTAAAATTTTTTATAATGTTTTCATCTCACACATTCTAATTACCTCCTCTGGATGAGTGTTAATATATTTTCACAGTGCTACCTGGCTGGATGTCATCTTTAGATACACATGATTGAGTTCCACTCTGTGCTTATCAGCAGAACTGTTTTGACTAATTCTGCAAATGAAGTGTATGTTCTAAAGTCACCCTCAAAAAAATTCAAAGCATGTGAAATTTCTTTTTTTACATAAATTAATTAGCTTGTTGAAATTGCCTTATTGTCTCTTTGAGTTGGTTTACATTCAAATCATTGTTTTCAAAACAGAAAAATCTGTGATTAACTGGAGTTAAGAACTCTAAACAAGAGATCCCCAAGCTCCAAATCATGTAAATTGCAATATTCGTGACAGTTTACAACTTCTTTCCCCCCAATGGGAATATTCCGTGCAGTTATCACAAGCCATCTAAAGCAGAGCTCTCAAAAATTGCAATATGGTGTCTTAGTAGCTCTCAAAAACCTCAGCCCAAGCTAATAGGTTTCAAAAAGCCAAAAATAAACATGAAAACACACTCAATATTTTGAAAACATGTTGGTGTGCACAAATCATTCATGTTCTGTATGCTTATGCTTTGCGTTGGCTTTAGAAAAGCTTTCTGATAATGCACATATTGTCACACATTTTGCAAATCAGCTCAAACACACTGGCTTTTGATATTGGTACACTAATCACATTCTCTTTGGTGTACAGAGGCAGTCTTGTTTATATTTCTGACAGGTCCTTGGTTACATTTCAGAGGTAAGGACACCAGCATGAATAAAACAGAAAAAAGATGCTCTGTGTTTGTCTCTGAATTTTTTGGGAAAATATTGGATTACCATCTCTAGCACGGTTCATAAGCAAACTTGGTGAACATCAAAGTCCACAGCATTACAACCTGCTGAGTGCAGATTACACACCTCAAAAGTAAATATTACTTCAGTGAAACTCTTCTGAAATTTAAAATCCAATAAGAATAGAATGTCCAAATGGTTTTTAAGACCCTAAACATTGTGTGAATAATTTTGTTTTTGTTTTTGTTTTATTGTTATAATGATTGCATGATTAACCCTACCTTTGTTCTCTAATTTGTTTGATACAATTCAGTGTACTTTAAATTGTTCTTCACATGGAAAGTTCTGCCTCATATGTTCTAGCTCTGGAAACAGGAAATATTGCAAGTACTAGAAAAACAGAACTGCAAATTTCCCTTCTATTACTTTTTGCATGTATTGTATTCATCTTATTAAAGTATGGATAAATTGTTCTTGAATATGAAATTCAAAGATCATAGCACTAACAAAAGTAATCAACGCAAGCACATGAATTGGCTCTCCTGAAGACTTATTTCTAATTATTAACAACTAATTCTGTTTTATTCATACACACACACATGCACACACATGTACACTACATAGATGACAGAATAACTTCAAAAAAATACATTACACGAGAAAGATTCTGCCCCCAAGTCCTACTTACTTTATTTTTGGTACCCCTCAAAAAAACTGCAAAGTATGTTTTTTTCTATATGGTTTTGTGCTTCTTCCATGAGAACACATCTGAATGAGAATCTTTCCTACTGGGAATCTGCAAAATTCGGTCACATATTATCCTTAATTATATATCCAGTACAGTTATTTGGGAAGGATTAAAAAAATCTGAAAGAATTCGAGGGAAAACATTTATTTGTCATTAGATTGTTCAAAGCAGCAACAAATGGACACCTGTGTCTATTTCACTAAATCTTCACTGAAAATGAATAGTCACTACAAATAAGTCTTTGCTGTCAGCCATTGAATGACTAGAGTCACATTTCACTGCCTTGTTAGTCTGCTTTCTAAATAATTGTCTTAATTATTTAATTTTCTTCTTCAGAAATTTCAGTATCCTCTCTCACATACATTCCTTATTGAATAAAGTCCAATCTATCTGACATTTACGACTCTCCCAATCCTGGTCAAAGCCTTTTTTTTTAGTTTTTTCTTTCATATACTACATGCAACAAAACTATTTTACTAAAATCATACCCCAATATTTTTTACTGTATCTGTTTTTTCTTAATCTACCATAATATCTCTCCTACTGAAATCTTCTGCCATATTTTATAGGCCCAGACTAAATAGAGCTTCTTCCCAGAAATCTTCCTTAGGGTCTCTTCCCAATAGTCACAACATTTTTTTCTTGACTATCTTAGTCACATGCTACAGATGTTTGTACTCCACTACAATTTTGTACTTTATTTCTCCTTATTCACCTTAAAGTTCTCAACATTCTTCAGAAATCAAATTAAAGAGTCATAGAATGTATGAATTAATATCTAAATTTGGAGTAATTTATTTTGTAACTAGTATTCTCTGGCAGAAGCAGAAAGGATATAAAAAAACAAACAGCAAAGTGAACTAAATTGGCAAGAACTGACCAAAAAGGACGGTGAGATATTGCTTCTAACTCACAATAAATGGCTTAGTTAAAGATTAAGACTTTACAACAAGCTGTTAATGATTGTGTAGCCGCCTTAGACCAGACACAGTACTTGCTTTAATCTGACTTGGCAAAGAACGAGTACAGGAACCCAGAGTTGGAGAGCACCATGGTCTTTGTATCTGAAGTTATTGGAAATTAAGCAGAGCAATAATGAGGTTTAACATTGTCTTAAGTAGAGTCCATGTTTGGAAATATATATACACAATATTTGGTAATATTTCCTTAACTGATTTGCCTCTAGGGTTTTTTTTCCTGGAAGTTTCCAAACTCAGAGAGCCAAGATGTTTTGTGATAAATTACAGAAACAAAGGCATAAGTTTTTCATGGAAATATGAATCACATGAAAGGAAGCTGGACTCAATAACATGAAAAGAACTTTCACAAGGATATTCCTGGACTGCTGGAGAAATCTCATCAGTGAAAATCATTGTGGAGTGGACCTCCCACATCCTAAGGATTGAAGTTGTAAGCAACTAGCCAAATAAAAGCCTCACAACATGGGATAATTGTAATAGGAAGATCTTTACAGTTTTCTTCAGAAAATCCATAAATTCATCCTCTAGGGGAATCAGAATTAGGATAAAAACAACATCATTAGATTAAATTGATGTCAAATAAAATCCTTACTGTTTCTAAGTCCTTTTCATCATTCCGTCTTGTGAAGGATTAAAAATTTTTCAACTAGCAAATAAAATAGATAAAATATGGAGACATTTGGATAAAGAAAAATGATAAAACTAATCATGCCCTTCCTCTCCATTGCCTTATGCCTCTGTAGTTCCAAACTGGTAAGGAGGAGAAGCTTTGATTTTATATGAAATTGATTTCATTTTTTAATATTACCCTGGGTGTGACATTTTTATACCTATGAGCATTTATTTCTACCAATATCAACTGTAAGATTAGTCTGACCATATTTTCTTGAGACAAAATGGGACATTGGATTGATAAAAATATGAAGGGGTTATGTGCTGGCGACTAAGGGGAGGGAAGGAGGAGGAGAGCAGCCAAGACAGCAACAAGCAAGTACTGTGTGATGCCGATTGGCAATCTCATAGTAACAACATGAGATCCTGCGGAGTTTTCATACAAACAGCCAGGGAATTTTGGCACCTTAGGCCCTACTCTAAATGTCCTGCCTGAAACACAAGCTGCTTTAACCGTTCCAGTGCCAGAAATACCTAATAACTTTCACAGTGCCAAAGATAACTTGCACAGAGCCAAAAATAATCCTCCTAATGCCCAAAATAACCGCACAGTATTTACCTGTGACTTGGCCATGCTACAGTGTTCTGCTCCCTTTGAAGACATAGGTCTTCACAGGGTGGGGAGAATCCTCTTACCATTTCCTCACACAGGGCAGGAATAGCAGTAGCAGCAGATGCTTTTGAGTCCCTCAACAGACTGGACCCAGGGCAACGATACTGACCCTTTTGCCCCACATTAAAAATGGCCCTGGTTTATTAAAATGGGACAAAAATTGACATTTATATTAAAACGGTGGGATGGTCAGGAAATATGGAAAATAAAAAGATACTGTCCCGTTTTAAATTATATAGTCTATGTAAAACTTATCTAAGAGTGCCCAAGAAAAGATATGGTAGCTTGAGAGTTCATTCCAGAAGCAGAAAAGAACAAATCTGGAGAAGTTTGAATGATTAAGGTAAGGAAGGCAGAGAGTGGAGGTAGCATGGGGAGGGTGATGGAGTTATAGTATGGAAGCACCTTACAGATTCTCATTTTCAATATGTTAGTAAAACTGCAAGAGCAACAGGGCACTTAACTGAAGGTAGATGCAGTGGAAGGGGATCTCTCACATGACTTTAAATTGCTTTTGCATTATTTCCTTATATTTTTATGAAATATGTTTTCTGACAATCAGATTTCTTTATAAAGAATTTGAGATGAATAGACAAGATGATTACAGGAATTTAGAACTGGATTGCAGTTGACCAAGAATCCTCTTTGGTTTTTCAAAGATGCTATTAAAAAGCAAAGTCTCATTGCATTCTGAATTTGAATAAATGATCAAATCCAGGTCTGGATTGTTACCAGTTTGGCCTCAGAGAGTTCTAGGGGAGGAATTAGGACTGACATTGCAACTGAAAGAAAACATGCCTTGCTCATTTCTCTTTGTTATACCCTAAACCCTTTTTGTTATCCATATGGTTTCAGTGGGAGTAATTACAATGTGTCCAATGCCACCCTTGAATAAACTTTTTTCTCCCATGCAAGAACTAGTCTTTTAATGTTCCATAAAGCACCTGGCATATTGTGAGCATTTAAGAAGTGTTTAATGATGAAACAATGGCAACTAAGGATCTAAACCCGGGTTTCCTGTGGCTGTTATAATCTGAGCAAAACTCTGCTATGACAAAGGAGGAGGAAAAATCACTTTGGTTACTGCAGCCTTATAGCCTATTATCCCATCTGCCCTGTTTATTAGAGATTCCCACACTCTACATTGCTTTAAAATATCTTGTTCTGAGAATAAAACAAGTTAATTCTAGAAAAGCTCGTAAGTAGCTATAATTTATTAAACCATATTGAATATGACAAAATTTGCAAAAAAAAAATGATGAATGTTACATCACAGTTGCAAGGCCATAAGACCTTGGCTAGTAGATGTATAATAAGAATCTGAAGAGATTTAAGAATTAAACCTTTCTTTCATTATCACAATGTATTTTTAAAAATAGGAGTTGAGAAGCATGTTGACAAAATGGTCACCATGAAGCAATACACAGAGCTTCTCACTCAAAGCATCACATGTAAATTTTTCTTTCATGAAAAATGTTTATTTTTATCTTAACCCAAGTAATTTAGACATTAACTCAAAGGTGAGGGAATATTAAGAATTCTCCAGTCCAAGCCTGAAATCTAGCAGTTGCAGCTTATTTAGTTTAACAAGATTATCATTACTATATATTAAATGATGGCCTTAGATGCAAAGGCTCATATTCATATTTTTAAAAGTCAATACCACCAAATAATAAAAGATCCTAGAATAGATAAAACTAAACAAGGAGGGAAGAGCTAAAGTAAAGAAAGAAAATAAAATGGCAAAGAAATGCTTCCAAATTCAAGAAATCCTACCCCTTGCCCATCCCCCTTAAGAAGATTTCACTTTACCTAAAGAGTAAAGCAAATGCTTTTAGATCCAAAGGTACTTGGTTCAAATCTCAGCAGGGGCATATTTCTCACAAACTAAAAAGGCACTCTCCCTATTAAAGGAACAGACTTAATACAGTTATATGGACCATTACTGTACAGATGGAGATTCACAAACTATTTTCTAAATGGATCCTTTTTTGTGCATGTGCAGTAATTCTTATAGAAGCCTTTTACAAATGAAAAAAGAAAAAAATGGGAGGGGGAAATCTAAGAACCCATGATTTGGGCCTTTAATAACTATTGGTGTATTAGAGGCAGTCATCTGCAGTAATATAGCAAATCAGACCTTCCTGGCAATGGTTTGAGAAAGCATTCTGGAGATAAAAGCTTAAAATTTGTGCTGTGTTCAGATGCCTAGAAAGAGATGGACAAAATGAACCTTGAAGTTTGGCCTCAATGTTGGGACTCAAAATGCATTGTCTTCACAGAACTTAATTTAAACAGGAAATAGCACTCAAACAGTTCATCATAAAGACATTATTTTGCCTGAGATCACCACAAGAAGACTTCATTGGATAAATTTTTATATGACACCATCATTTGACAGCTGAAAGTCTCCCTTAACAGTAAAACCATGAGAGACCTGTGATAAATAGTCTATCTAATCCACTTTATAAAAGAACCCTGAAGAAACAGAAGTCTATTTCAACCATGAATGTATATTTGGAAAGCTATACTTGATCAAAGTTCAACATATCTGTGCTAATTTATATCACTCATAAAACAGTATTGAATTTTGAAAAATACCTTCTCCGCTAGTATCATTAAATATTATTATCTGGAACCTACTGGAGTCTAAACTATTGAGTGTGGTCAGATATTCCAAAATGTGGGTGACTTACGCTATAAACAGAGATCTCCAAAGAGAAATGTATTTCTTACAGAGTAATTCTAAGAACTGAGTCAATATTTTAACTGGAAAAAGTAATTCATTTGAAACCTACAATTCATCCCTGCTCCTCCCAAAATGTTAGGGACATCTTACTTGTATCATATTAGCCTTAAACAATAATGAAATGCAATTTAAAAGCTCATACTGATATAGAGAAAATATATAGACAGAATAATTGTTGTTTAAGTGATTCATAAGAACTGTTTGGGGGTGGGGAGGCAAAACTGGATCCAGAAGGATGACATCAAAGTTAGCCTTCTTCTTGCTGCTTCTCAGGTCTTCTCTTTAAGTGGGCTGCTCTTTCAAACGGATAGCCTTCTCAATACCACAAGAAGCTATCAATACTTGCAGGATTGCACACCTCTTCACAAGTGCATGTCCTATGGAAAGAGCTATTCCTTTCATCATTTCAAATGAAAATCCCCTCTCAAAAACTCAAGAGAATTCAATTACTATCTGATGAACTGGCCTAGATTTAAATGGTAAAAGTTACTTTAGCTTTAGCCAATGAAAACAATAGAAAACTAGATATGAGCATTTCCTATCAGTTTGACCAAAAGAATGACCAAAAAATGCTCTTTGGATTTAAAACAGTTTTTGCAAAAATACTGACTCAATTCTGACCTGGAATATATTTAAGGGTATATATGCACACACACACACTTATAGACACATTGCAAACTATACAATTTTAAAAAGCATAATCAGAAAATAACATAAGGGCAAAAAAGATTTTAACTAAATATAAAGTTATAGAGTCCAACAAAAGAAGTATCTTTATAACATGAAAAAAATAAGAAAAGTGTAGATGATCCTTAATGCAAATTGGGTTAAAAAAATGAATGTCACAAAAGCTGGCAGAATAAACCACTTTAGTGAAAACAAAAACATGAAATACAGTTAATCCCCTGGGTGTATTAAACATGAAAGTGATTTCATGAGGTTAAAACATTTTAAAAAGCTTGGGTACAAATTCAAATTTAATATTAAATAACATTCTATATTGATCAATATTGAACAATATTGAACAATATTGAACAATTGAAAAAATAGTCTAAAATTTTTTTAAATATGAATTTCATAAAATTACTCATTTATCAATTTAGCCAATAAAATAATTGTTATTGAGTATAAATGTCTGTTTCCATGAATAGCACTTGACTATAAAATAAAATAATATAAAAATAGTTATCTGAGTATCTCTACTGAAAACAATTAAGTAGGGAAAGGTGGTAATGGATAGAATTGCAAAAACTCTAAAAAGATGAATAGAACTGAAAGGTTACGTCTTAAGCATACTGAGAACTGAGTGAGGGACCAAAATATCTTGGGGGAAAGTTAATCTACTCATTCGAAAAGAAGATTGACCACATTCTTTTCATGGCTAAAAATGAATAGAGTATGTCTGCGCATACAGCAAGAGTTGGATTGTGTATGACTTCTAGAAAAGCAATGTAGACAATGAATGGCTAGGCCAAAAAGGTGGAGTTATTTGCAAATATAAGATAATGTTATCAAGAAAGTATCTCAGCATGGTGGGCACTTTCTCAATAAATCTCACATACTTTCCTTGGGGGACGTGTGATGGAGGAATGGGGATGAAAGCTCACCAAGTCACCCCGAAGATGGCAAGGTACAATGCCCAATGCCAGGAGACCATTTGCATGCCCAAGCCCTGTACCCCAAAAGCAAGGACAAGAAACAGAAAGGAAGGACTAGCACCCAGGCCTGATTCATAGGAGGCCCTGGCCCAAGCCCTCCTTCCCATAGGACCAAGATGGAATATGCCAGTGCCTTTTGTCTACTTGTTAGCTTTATCAGTCATGTCCTGCTGTTCCGTTTCAATCCTTCACTACCAAGTGGCCAACATGGAAAGGGACAAGTGACTGTGGGAAACCTGAACCTCTCCCCAAAGGAAATTCATTCTCCCAACAACCTTTTATTGACTACACAAAGATGCCATTACTAAGAAACAAATGAAATCACCATGTTTTTTCTCAATAAAAGCTTTTATTTTAATATAGTAAAATCTTAAATACATTCTAGTGAAGGTAAAAAGTGTCTTACAGATGAACTTTTTAAGCATTTCATATATATGTAAATTTATGAGTTCAATTAATAATTTACTCAATAAACTGTTTTATCATTTTTTTAAAGGAAAGGTGCAGGAAGGAATGAAGGTGGACTTAGAGGCAGGTAGAGAGAGAGGAGGAAGAAGTATATTTTGTATAGCTATTCATAGTGGTTGATGCCCCAGCCTGGGTTCTTTAACCCGGGACCTTGGGATATATATACAGACTGATCCCAGGGTGTACTAAACAGCTAGGCCATCGAAGTGCACCCACTTCTAAATTTTTGCAAGTCTCACTTTTAGGAGACATGAAATCTTAAAATACTGTTTTTTTCATACACCATGGGATTGTTATGTTTTCTAAAAAGATCTTTGCTTTCATTAAAAGAAGATGAAATTTGGACAGAGGAAACCAATGTTTTACGTATGGCTAAATCAAGAGCTTATCATCTAAAAATGTTTAATTTCAGAATTCTAAATTCTAATGGAAGGTAGCTAGTCATAAAACTTCTGAATCTCACATGCTTCAACTGTAGCACAGAGATAAAAAATTCTTTTTAAGGTTCACTGGAGAAATTAAATGAAATGATATATAGCAAACTTCAGTTCAAAGTACAGGACTCTATAAATTCATTTTTGTTAATTTTTGACCTGATTTTCTAATGATATACTAAAAATTCCTGTTTTTCTTTGTTTCAGTAATTCCTATTTAAATTTCTATTTTGTAACAGAAAATTCCTGGCCACCAACCTCTCGAGTGGTTCAAGTCACTTGACCTTTGGCCTCTCAAGAGATCTCTCAAGAGATAAGTTAAATGGCCCAGAAGTACATTTCCTGTCAAGTCTTATTGCTTAATTAATGACCAGCTATGATGGTCTGTATAGTTTGCTCTGAAGTCATTATAAACTGATCTACTCAAGGAAATGAACTGACTCTACAAGACCAACCCCATCATAGAGTATGTGTTATATTTAAATATTGAAAACCCTTAGCAAAGATAGAACAGACAAGAACTGGTTAACCGAGCATACAAGCATCAGCTAAGCAGATAAAAGTTTTGTTGCTCATGGTGCAGATAAATCATATATTACTGGTTTCTGAAAACTGCTTTGTGATTCAAATAAAAAGCTACAAAGTTAAGCAATTTTTTTATTTTAGCCATATTTGTGATAGAACTAGAGGGTGCTGGATTCTTTTAATAGTGATGATGATGATGATGATGATGATGATGATGATGATGATGATGATGATGATGATGATAACAACTGTGGCTTGGAATTGTTCCATTTGAAGATAAAGGGAACTCTAGTGAATGGGAAGACATCTTATAGTGAAAGTTCACTGATTTAAAATGAGTGCTAGAAAGTCTATTTTAAAGGAAACGGAAAACTGATGGTATTTTTAGATTCTTTTTCTTTCAAGATGGAAAGTAATCTGAAATGACTTACAAATAAAACACTACCAAATAATTTTGGGTATTTCATAATGCATTTGAAGTGCTTGTAATTAAATGTGAATGTTGATACTCTCGGCTTAAATAAACAGGTTATAAGCTTCCAGAGAATGTTTTCTTACTAGGTAAAACTTCTCTCCCTCTTATTATTCTGATTAGCATTATACTTTAACATCTCTCATGCCCATTTATTATTTCATTTCAGAGGACCAAAGTGACATATGGGAGTGAAGAATGAAAATTAGTAAAGGATAAACTGTGAATATCAAAAAGAAGAGTCTTCATTGTTATATAACCCAGGAACTCCTTCGGATAATTCTTCCTACCCTGACTTTTAAGGATATAAATAAGAAACTTTGGGTCTTGGGAAAGTATCTAAAGTGGAATTTAAGGATAGTGATGATATCTTCATTCGGTTGCAAGTGTAAGAAGTGGCAAGCAAAGAGGAAGAAGACAGGAAGGCAATAAGGAAGATGTGATAGCTCATTAAGCATTAGGTGATCAGAGCCTAGTGAAGCATTGTGAGGAGAGACCATGGGAGAGACTAGCAGAACTAGTTGATGGACTAAATCAACCCCACCACCAAGGAGAGGGTAGATGGTTTTTCCTCTCATCTTCAGCTTATGCCAGTGATACCTTTCACTCTACTTCCATCTGCAGGACATCAGAACATGTATATCAATCACTAGAAATGACAGAAATAGATGGAGAGAGACAAGCTCACAATGTGAGCTGGAGTGTTACAGTCTGCTTTACTCAGAGGCAATTGAAAAACACATTTCTTTAGGACATCATTATATTCATTCATAGAACGAAAATCATTGAATTATATAGTGCCTTCCCTTCCACAGTATAGTAACAGAGAACGGATGAACTTTGGGAACAATTCAAGAATAAAAGAGATAAAGCTCCAAATGTACTCATCATTAAAGATCTCAGGTCCCTAATTTTTAGAGATTCATTCTCAAAATAACATTTTTTGTATGTTCACAAAGCTAAGCAATTTTTAAACTTTAAAAACCTTCTTAGGCCACTTTAAGAGGAGAGAAGTGTCCAGATAGATTCTCCAATCTGAAAGTGACTTGCCCATATTTTGATCCTAGGGAAGAAGGAAAAGAAAACAAAAAGAGAAATAATTAGAAAGTAGAGATCTGAGGAGAGGTGAGATCATTGAAAAGGAGAAAAGGAGAAAGAGGATAGGGTAAGCTAGGCTGTGTATAAATTTAGTGTTCTCAGATATGGGAAAACTTAGAAGAACTAAGAAGCAGTTCTTTACTGCTACCTAGACATAAAATGCCATATATTTAAAATAAAGCATAATCTACTCTCCTGAAATGAACATATTATTGAAAACTAATGAAACATTAATAAAAAAGAAAAATAAAATTCTCACCACATATACACAAAAAGAGGTAACCATATGAGATGACAGATGTGTTAATATATTTCTATGTATATATCAAACCATCATGTTGTACAATATATGCAGTATTTATGTATATATTTACATGTATATGTATATGTACATATATAAATATGTATCAAGTCATCATGTTGTACACCTTAAACTTATATGTGTTATATCCTAATCATTTCTCCAAAAAGAAGGAAAAAAACTAAATAAATAGAATTCTTATCTTCATCTTTGCAAAACGGTATTTTCCCATTTCCTTATATCGATGTTCCCTTGTGAAAACATCAAATCTACTCAGGAGAGTAAATGAGCATAGCACAATGTGAGCTGGAGTGTTACAGTCTGCTTTACTCAGAGGCAATTGAAAAACACATTTATTTAGGACATCGTTACATTCCTACATGAATATTTGTTTTATAATCCTGGTTTCTCCACCTGACCCTTATCCTAGATGCCAAGTGTAACATCATCCAATTTGTAACTCAATGTTTCATCAACAATACTCATGTTTGATAGACACACAGAAGACAGAAGCCCTTGAAGCGAAAAGGTGACTGGATAAATAAGTCTGACAAGCAGCCAGGAACTAAATGGCAAAGTACCAATGAAAATGATCACTGGGTTCTGTTAAATTCTGTTTTGAGATAATTGTCCTTCTTGCTTAAACATGGGTTTCGTATCATCCTTGAGTTGCTATAGCACTGAAAGGTGAAATATGGAAGATTTGAAATAAATGTAGCTAAATGGAAGTTTTGGAAGAAGAATCTCTGGCTTGCTCAGATCTGTTTAAAGTAATAGGGCAAAGCACAAAGGATCAAGAAAGAAAGGACCCAATCTTTGTTCGATGAGTGATGAAACAGCATTACTTGGGGGGAAATTGGCCTGACCTTCACCTGCAGATGCTTCTGCTACCTCAGTGATTCTTGCATCGTTCTGATTAAGGAAAGATGGTCCCTTTCCCTGCAAGGAAAAGTCAGAGAACAAAAAGGGGAAACATTTCTTGACTTAGCTATATAAAAGGTTTATTTTTTAATCACAGTTGGGCTCATCCAAGTCAGTTTCTAATCTTATTTTAGGTTTAAACACAAACCCTACCTTTTTAAAGAAATTCTTTGGGTTTTTTTTTTGAACAATCTCTAGTCTAGTTCTCAACTCACATTTATAGGTTATCTTTTTTTAAAAAATCTCTTCCTCACTTGAAATGATCACTTTTTTTATTTTTTTCAGGCTCTTCTCTGAGCCCTGTCCAGAAAGGATGGCAGGGAGAAAGACACAAGATCCCCTCAGTTATCTGGAACAGAAAGGAAAGTGTGTCAGTTGGCAGAGTCCTGCCAATGTTCCAAGGAAACTTGAAGCAGTTTACACCCTCACCCCTCAGTGGATGCCTATGGAAGGCAGAGCTCCGTGGAACCATATTAGGTTGCAGATTCTGCCTGTTCATATAGACCAGGGCTTTTCTGTGACATTACTGTCAAACAGCCCCCTGTGTGACTAATATTTTTAACAGCATGCTATTTAAAATTTGACAAGGATATAATAATTCATTCTTCAGATAGTCAACATACTATGAGAGTAAGTCATGTCTTCAAAGTATCTTTCAAAGGGGCTATTAAAAGTAGGTTAAATTTTTCCCCCTACAGCATGCAATTTCATTTTGGCTCTACCACTTCAACCACGTAAAATTAAATTTTGACTTGAGACTGACCTACTGAAAATGAGATGGAGAAATAAGGGGAAAGATTTAAATTACTGATTTAAAGGAAACTAATATTTCTGTCTGCACTTTAGCCTGCAGTTTTCTAAGCTCTTTGAGAATCTTATGTTTCTGGTAGTCAATATTTTCCTCTTAGAATTCAGATTGTGTTTTTAATGGAAATGTTGTAGAATTTAATATAATGTAATATCTTGTTATGATATATAGACATAGACAATCAGGAAAGAATTATTAACATATTTTTAGTCATAGTCTTCCTCTTTAATCCTTGCCTTCTTATAATCTTATGATCTAGCCATCCAGAGCAATTAAGCATTTTCTAAAATAAATTATGCTTGTTAAAACTCCTAAAAACTTATTACCTGCTCATCTCTTTCCTATGAAATTATTTTTCCCTAACAAGCAAAATTTATTCTAGATTATTATGGAAAAGAAATTACTCTGAAGACCCCAACTTCAGAAGGTCATAGGCAATATAAATTTATATTATTACTCAAATAAGAGTTTAACGTGAGTGCTTAAAGACATTTTCTGCAGTTTTTTTTTTAATAGTACACTCCACTGAGGTCACTGTAAATCAAAAAATTGTAAATTATTTTACACATAGATTTTGAATATATTTTATTTTGAGTTCTTTTAATTACTTTTTTACTTTGAAAGTTTTTATACAAAACCTGTCAAAATACATGTATACACATACACCTATATACATATAGTACATATAATAAATATACATATACACACTTAAAAATATATATGTATCTGTGAGGAGAAACTAAGCTAGGTTGTATTGTGGTAATATACAATCAAAAAATCTCAGTGGTTTAACCCAATAAAATTCAGTTTAAGTTTTAGATCACACAAATCCACTCAGTTTCCTTAGTCACTTTTCACAGCACCTGTGTTCCACATGTCGTGCTTATATAGAATTACTGCTTGTTTTTATTTTCTTCCACATACTCCCATGATCATCACTATCAAATGCTTCATCAAATACTTCACCCAGCCCTTATGCTCATACATCACTGGTCAAAACATGTCCCATGGCTAAAAGTCACCTTCAAGGCAGCAGAGAAATACAATTTTCCCATATGCATCTAGTAGATGAGAATAGTAGTGCCTACTAAAAATGTAGAAAGAAACTTCACAATCAAATGCCTTACTCTTCTTTCATCTCAAATCTACTCTCATTTTCACTAGATCAGGCCTAATTAAAGCCCAGAGCAAAGTATATTAAAAAGTCAACACTACTAGCGAATATCCACAGATACTGATTAATTTTTCCATTACTTAAACAAAAAACATAGTCCTTCAAAGTTTCAAAATACGTTTGAAATCTAAATATATCTGCCAAATACAACTATTCACAAAGAATCAAAAGTATTAGGAAAAGTGAATCAAGTAACATGAATGCTATAAAATCACCCAGTAGGAATAACCCAAGTGAAGTATTTGATAAAATGCTTTTAAAAACAGGTTAACATTTTTCTTTTCTCTTCTTATTGTATAGTAGAAATGTATATCCTCTATACATGTCAATTTTAACTGCTTGGCAATTCTTCCAAGGATTTACTCACACCACGTATTTAATGACAAATGCATTGGTATCATCTGAGATGAGAATTGAGATGCTCAAAACTGCAGTCAGTATCTCCTATTGCTTTATACTCCATCAAAGATGATGCAAGCTGACTTCAAAGGGAGCTCAGTACTTGTATCAACTCTGCAGGGGTGTTGAGTAAAATGAGGAAGGAAAAAAAAAAAAGAAGAATACCATTATGTTTTGAATTTCAAGTCCTAAATCATTATTTCCTAGCTGTGCATGAGGTTACGTAGATGGAAAGTAAAATGACAACTGGTCATGTCATTGGGATGATGATATAGGAGGATCAGGAAGCTTAAGAAGAGGAATTTTTTAAAGTTACATTAAAAAAAAATTCTCTCTCCCCTGGTGTTCAGATATTCCTAAGACATTTTTCAGTGATGGAGTAACACTCTGGTACCCCTATAATGCCCAGGTGCCTGCTGGGGATTGACCTGTTTCAGAACTCTCTTCTCAGAGCAATAATGTACTACCTCTGAAGATAATTAAATGTGAGATATCCAAATAGTCACTTACATCTGCTGTTGTGCCTCTATTTCTAAATGGGAATTTGTATGGCTATTTGTCAGTAATGGAGAATTCACTTGGTATTATTCTTGGAAAACTGAAAGTATTTCATTTTATTTTAAAAACACATTTATTTCGCCTTTCCAATGTGTGTACAAAACATTGTTTCCCATTTGGTACTATATTCATAATGTGGACTTAATGACTTAAAAGAAATTCATATGACTTAATCATTTAAAAATAACTTTTCAAGTGCCTCAGTTACAGGCAATTTCTAAAATGATATCCATATTGAAATGTGTGTGTATTTATGTGTGTGAATATTTAGTGACAAGTAGTGAAATAATTTATAGTGTTAACTGGGTATTTATTTAAACAAGACATTTATATTTACTGGAAAAGCAAGAAGGCCTCTGGATTTAGTTAACTGTTGCAGCTTAAATATGTGATTTATAATATTCCTGGAAGTGTTTTTTACAGTATAACTTTTGAAAAATAAATGAGAATATTCTCAGTCAAAGCTGTACTTAAATTATGGTGCTAGGATACAGCATGAAACATTAAAAAGGCACAAAAAGCAAAACAAAGCAGGAACTTACTGAGTTTTCCATTATGTCAACAGAAGAGAAGCAGTCTTTACCATAAGAATTTGACCACTGTTTTGATATTAATTTTCTGCATTATCTGACTTTTAAAAAATCATGACATTTTTCTGCTTATTCTACAATAGGAAATTACTTGCACATTTCTTATGAAATCAAGCTATCCTTTAATGAAGCTGGATTAAAAAAAATTATAGCACTTCATGAAGAATTTTGTTCAAAAATTAATAGTCCTTCTCAGACTCATGGTATTTATTTTGTACTATCTACATTTTTCAGAGGTGATCCTGAGCACATTGCTCATTGTCATATTTAGTGTTTCTTCGCTGATAATGCAAAAAACTTCTTTCTCACTATTCAGATCTATAATTTTATGCTTTACATAAATTACCATTAAGCAAAACTTAATGATATATTTATTATCCTCCAAATGATCAAACATCAGTTTTAATTTCAGGTTAATACATACAGAATATATTTATATTAGCAATGGACAAATATTAAATATCAAATATTAAAACTTTTGTCAGAGATTCAACATGGCATCACTTAGAAACTAAAATTATTTTAATGGATAGGACCAGTTTTTCCAATACATTAGATTTATTTTATACTGTATTTTATTTTCTAATGTAAAATATGTGACCTATGTAATTTAATTAAAATATTGATATATTGGTTTTACTTAAAAAGTTGACAAATAATTTAAAATCAAACATTTCTAAATATATGAAATCACTGTTTGATTGAATATTTTCTGCTCCTGGTATATACAGTGTCAATGAAAAGGTAATCTAATCTAGAAACATTAGACTTGATAGGTATGTGCTATTTCACATTTTACTTTTTCACCTGCAAAATTTCATATAACATTACTCTAACTTTATAAATCAATTTTGATAGAAATATAATATTATATTTTTAAATTAATAGCTATGTCTGAGTGAAAGGTGATATATTTTATAACTTTAAATAGGCTTTACAATAGATTATTGAAATGCTAGACTTTTATAAGATTGGCATCATTTACTTCTGCTTAACAAAAAGTGTCTACCACCTTAATAAAACTCACTAACATCTTTATTGTAATACTTAAAATGATAAAATTTTTAAATTTCCTGTATCATCAGAGCATTCTCCTGCTCCAAAAATACCACCATAGTTTTACCCTATCCCCCCTTAAATTTTATTCTAGAAGCTATAGTCTCTTCTCTGAGAAATTAATTACTCATTTTTTAGAAGATGCAATATATAGACACAATATAATACTATTTGGCTCTTTAAAAAATGAAATTCTACCATTTGAAACAAATAGATATAAATGAAATTAAGCTATGTGAGTTGAGTCAGGAGAAAAACAAGTATATGATTTCACATCTACATGATGTAAAGAGAAAACAAACAAAAGAACCAAATAAAATGAAAATAGACTTTTAGTCTACAAAATCAGATTTGGGGTTACCAGAAGGGAAGCAGCAGGGCATGGGCAAAATGGATAAATGGATCAATTATATGGTGAAGGATAGAACTGGACTGATGGTGGTCAACTTAATGCATTACATACAGATGTTGATCTATAATGATGCACACCTTAATGATTTGATGCAACATTTCTTCAACAAAATTTTAAAGAGAAATTTCTTTAAATGCTAGATACATCTTCATTTTGTTTAGAACAATAGCCTTAAATTTTAAAAGCACCAACATCTCCATTTTTCTACTACATATATTCTCCTGTTCCAAAATGAAAAAAAAAGTTTAAAAATATATTTTCTACAATGAGCAACATAATTTGATCAACAACCAGATAATGAATTTTAAGTTCCTAATAAATTTCTACTTGGTATGTAAATGGATGAGGATAGGCATTTTTGTCAAACTAGAGAGCTAAGTTAAAAAGATAAAAAGTGAAGCTAAGAATAAAAGGTTTAAATGTGATGTTCCACAGAAAAAAAAATAACTCCTAAAGGACCTTTAAAGAAAGAGGTCACAATCAGGTAAAGAAATGAGAAATGGCATCAGTAGAGATGTATGCTTTTTTCTGGGTCTAGAAAATGACTAGGTGTCACTGGAGTTAAGAACGTGTGGATGTCAAGAGGAGACCCTTGATTTCAGATTAGACAGAAGGCCAGAGAATGTTGAAATTTTAGATGCCAGGCTAAACTGCAAATAATTTTGCTCTCTTTCCATTTCCACCTTCCCAGAACCTTCCATGGAGACAGAACTGGCCCACTTGCATTTTGGGTATTAAGTCAACAGGTATTTTTTGAGCATCTGCTACGTTCCTGGCATTATACTGTTTAATAAGAGGTATCGGCAAGGAAAAAAAAAGACAGACACCCTCTTCTCCCGACCTACCTCAATCCATTTGAGACTAAAACAGCTCCCTATAAAAGGCTATACCTTGAATGCCAGAAAATATTCCAAAATACCACATCTATGTTTCATTATTACTTGAGATGACCAGTTTATAGACTACCATAATCTCCATTTGAGACCCTACAGCTTAAGTTAGCTTTACTATTCTCTATACAGTTTGGCATTCAGACTGGGAATTGGCCTGCCTTTTTACAGTAATGCTACAGCTAAGCTTCCAGCCTGCTTCACCTGTTACAATTTAATAAAAAAAAAACAAATGACAGCAGATGTTATACACAGTTACACTAGGGTAATTGCACCCATTTCATTCTAATCAAGCCATTTTTCACCCAGCTGAAGATAAGAAAAGTTAATTTAAAGGATTCTGAATCAATGGGAAAATATTTGCTAAAGCAATGAGCCCAAAAGAGATAACCCGACTACTCCTGGGGGAAACATTTCCTTAAAATTCCCACAACTCGATATGCTATTCTGTAAAGACAGTGAATGTTATAAAAGGATGTATTATGGTTGGTATAAAGAGTGAGACTTCTTTGTATTTTTTATTTTCATGCATTTATTTAATAAACATTCTTTGTACACATTATATAAAAAGAATTGTTGTGCGCAGTAATGCAGTCAATGCAATTCAATATCTAGTTGGAAAGAGAATGTATAGACCCAAAAAAAGCTAGATTACAAAATAAAATTCATCAATTGAGGTTAAAAGACAAAGACTAATGAAGTCACAAGCATTGGGCATGAATCTATGTGATTTGGGAAAGTTAATTCATCCCTCTGACTAAGAAAGCAGTGGTTATAAACATGTTCAAGAGAAGCAGTGGTGGGTGAGCTTTGGTTTGTGAGATTTATTGCTCTTAATTTTGTAATCTTCCCTGAGCTGCTATGAGTAGATTTTTTTTCCAGATTTCTAGAGCTCAAATTATTTTTTCCAAAATGAAAGATTACTTTCCTTTTTCTTTTCTTTATTCTCCTCTCTCACTTGCTTCCATATAGTGTTACTTTGTGCTTGTGGTATATGGGGCAAATGCAGAGATTTCCACTGTTTATCCACCATGGCCTTCTCTGTACTGGCATGTGATCCTCCAGCCTCTACTGACTCTCAGCTCACCTGACAATAATGTATGAAATCTGCCTTCTTCCTTAACAATGACTACTTATGCCAGACAATTAAAACAGAGCCTGATGCTCTATTTTCAACCCACTCTTGAAGAAAACACAAAAAGATGACTCTAGTAGAGGGGAGTAGCAGGTTGGGCAAGTTGCATAGTTAACAAGTCAGGGTTATCACTAGAGCTCTCTGACCCCCTCGTTCTCTCCCGTAACAGATTTTTTGTATCAATGTCAGGATAGAAAGAACTACAGAAACGATTCATTTGGAAAATACTTAGGGTATTGCTTCTATGGTTAAAGTCAATTCAATTTTCCTTCAAATATTACTTTGACACACAGTGGACAAGAAAAGAATTATTTTTATAATCCAAGTACTTCAGTTGTTTGGCTTTTTAACTTCAGTTTCCACCTTTAACTGGCTGGATTACAGGTACCATTAAAGCACTGGCTTATCTAAAGTTATTCCTAAACTTATCTTCCCCTGTTGTGATACTGAGAAAAGATGATAAACACTTTTGTTTGGTCTCCCTTCCCCACACATACATTGTCTCCATATGAATGCCTAACAACATATTTTTCAACCTCCCTTGTGAGTAGAAATGGAACAAAGAGTCATTTCTCATCAGTGATAGCTGAAAAGAAGTGAGGTGTACAATTTCTGCCACTTGCTTAAAAAGCAGTAGGCCTGTACACACTATTCCCTTTTCCTTCCCATTTACTTGAAAATAAATGGAAATGGCTGAGTAATCTTGAAAATTGCATGTAGAAGATGGATTTCTAGAACTTCAAATGTAGCCCATTGAGAAGCATTCTTGATCCTATATGAGAATCACTTGGGGGAGCTTCCAAAATGAACTAGTGGCTAAGCCCCAAAAGATTTTTATATAATTTTTTTTTTGGCTTGGGGTCCAGGAACTATTATTATTACTGTTTTGTGGGAATTTAAAGTGAGTCACTTAGAGTCAAGCACCATGACTGGCTATCAGATTTGTCCTCCCCAGTTCATCCTTTCCTTGAGATAAATGCTCTATTGCCTCAAGAACAGAATTCATCCATTTTATGCCTATGAAGAAGTAATGATTTGTCTCCTATGGAGTCTAGCTGAGACGACGAGATGCTATTAAAGGGAATTGGAGTTATCCAATTAAAGCAAACAAAACAAAATTCTCATGTTCTTTAGTTACCAAATTTGTCTCCCAACAGGTCTCTCCTTTTGCTTTTGTCCTTTCTGACAGCACAAAGCAACCAAAGTGATCCCTTAAAATGATAAATCAGATCAGGTCACTAGCCTGATCAAAACCCTGTGATGTCTTTAAACTTCAAGCTGAATAAAAGCTTAGGTTTTTCACAATGTCTTACAAGATGCCACACAACGTGTTTCCTCAGCTCAACTCCTACTGCTCTTCCTTTCATTCACTTGCTTGAGGTGTACAGACCTCTTTGTGGTTCCTGGCACTCTCCACATGCTCTGCATCACAGAGAGTATACACAGACTCTACTTCTGTCTAGGGTAGTATTTCACAAATATCTGAATGGCTAACTTCTTCACTTCCATATAAGCATTTGCTCAAATTTTGTCTTTACAAGGAAGTCTACTCTGGTCATCTTGCTTAAAATTACAATGTACCCACCCTTTAGCACCCTCAAATTTCCTTTTATTTCTCTGTTTATTTTCATTTGTAAATTATTACATTATTATGAACCATATATTATTCTTATTTATGTTTACCTCCATTGGAATGTATGCTTCATGAAAGTAATTTGTTCGTTCCTATTACCAAACTCCTAGAAAAAAAGACAAATTAAATATTCAGATACTGAATAAATAAATAAATAAATAAATTTAACCTATTCTAGGAAAGTTAATGTTGAATATCTATTATGGAGATACCAAAGAAATAGAAAATGTTTCTGTCCTCAAAGATTTCAAGGAAGTATCCACAACTTAGATTTTAGAGGTAAAGAAGATAATACCAAAATTTGAGATTTGTAGGTTTCCAAGTACAGCTCTCTCCAAAATACACCTTTGGATGCACACATGCACACATGAACAGACACACAAACACACACATTATGTTATTCTTTTATGTTATCTCTAGATTCTGAAAACTTAGACCTTTATAAACCAATACATAAGACAAATTATAATAGGAGAGAGTAAAGTACTAGTAGATGAAATCAATGAATGATAAGTCTAGGACTAGAAAAGTAGAGTCTTGGGAGAAAGATGAGCAAGAGCGATAGAAAATTTGCTCAATTTACAAATAGCTTAGAAATGACCCTCATTATACAATTTTGTTTTAGTCAACTAAAGAAGGTGAAAACCTGCTATAGTAGAGCATCCAGCACATAGTGGGGACACAATAAAGTGACAAGCTTTATGGTTGTCTTTTTGTCATTTTCCTTTCCCTATAATATAAAACCTCCACATTTAAAATATTAGCTACCTCTCCTTACAGAAAGACATAAGGTAAAAGGCAAAAATAAATGCTCGAGTATAAAAACTATGTGAAATATATTTTGAAATTTTTGCAATATCTTCCATCTATACCTGCTGTGCATAATTTCAGAATTCACTGCTTTCATCAACTAAAGAAAACTCATTTGCTCTTTCTTCTGTGCATCATATCACACTAATTTTCATCAAAACCATTCAGACCTTTATGGGCTGCCAGTCCCCAGGTTTCCAGTCCCTAGGCTTCTGTCTTTACTCTAAGGAAGATAGGCTCTGAAACCTGAACTGCGGAAATTTTTTATTGTTCATGCAAGCTATGCTAAGTACTGTGTTATATCTGGAAATTTGTCTTACTGATTACTTATGATTACTTTCCTAAACAGAGAGTCCACAAGTTTCACATGTTTATGCCTTTTATGGCCTTTACTGTTCTTAACCTATATCTGTGTTCATTGGGTAGATACAATCTTAAATGCAGACCACTGGCATCTTTTAAAGTATAACTTGTTCTTGAGGCTCTATGTCAGTGATTGCAGCAATAGGTTATACTGATGAAAAATGAAATACTATTGCTCTGACTACACAGCTTATCTTAGTCCCCCTTCAAAATCTCCACTCAGGTGTTTGTGGCAATCTCCAAGGACTGTGCCCTTTACCTCAGCTGGCATTGTGATCTGTTATTACTTAAATTTGAAATCTGATTCATGACCTGTAGCCAAGGATGCTGAAAATGACAAAGCCGCTCCAGAAACTGATATGCTTGCCGATACGCACTGTTGAGAGTACAGTACTAAAAACACTAAAGTAGCTATGGTTTGGTTAAAAAGTCCCACCACTGAAAGAGTCTCAAACACTGGGTTTCAAGACCACAGAAGCTGCTAATAAGCCATCATATGTATCGGCACATTATGTATTCCATAACTTCCTTTATCAAGAAACAATGACATGTTTTATGTCAAAGCGATATCAGTCACTCTTTCCCTCATTTTGAATTTCTGTACATTGAAAGTTTTGCATTTGTACTCTTGAAATCTTATAAAGTTTATAGCTATGGCCTCCACTCATTGTGGCTCCAGCTCAAGTGACTTAGTAGTGAAGAAACAAATGATGAAACCAAATGGGATAGTCAGTGATAAATGGATTTTGTGAATAAATGGCTTCATATTTCACAGACTTCTATGATAAATCCATTATATGCTTAGTCTTCCTCTTCCCACAGGATAAATTCCTTCTGAAGGAGCTTCATAAATCCCTGAAACGTTTAAACCCCTGGCAGTCCTGCCATCAAGTACCCAAGTTACTATACAGGTTAAGTCATAAGAGAAATGATGGCATCACATCACTTCCACCCTACTATGTGGAAAAATTTTCAGATATAGTTAAGTTTAATTTACAGTCTCAGTCAAATATGAATTATTATGTGGTAGCTACAGTGACAAGTCTCAGGTAGGGCTTAACATTGGCTATACACTGAGTACTATGCTTCAACTACTGTTTTACAAAAAGAAAAATCCTTTCAGTGTTATAACTTTCAACTAGAACAGTGTAGTTTAATCTGCTTTCATTGATAAAGTGAAGGAAAAGTACAGAATTTATATTGCTTCGAAAGAAGGTTATGTATGTGGAAGAGAGGATTAAGCTTAAAATTATAAGTATTCCAGAGTGAAAAAAATGAAAACAGACTAAATAATTAATGAGATCATAGAATAAAACTTTCATTAGATAAATAAATACTTTATCCTGCTGACTGAGATATCAATGTTGAAAACGAGGTTGTATAATCAAGTGTGCTTTTATAAAAAATATACATGCCAGAGCTGAATCACTGATTCTGATTGACTGGGACTGGGGTGGCATCTTAATAAGTAAATTTTAAAAATTCTTTAGAAGTTATTCTGAAGGAGGAGAAGAAGAAAGAGAAGGAGAAGGAAAAGGAGAAGGGAAAGGAAAAGGAGGGAGGAGGCAGGAAGGCAGAGAAGGAGCAATAGAAAAAGGAAGTTGATATTTTAAAATCTAGATGAAAGTAGGTAAGGATGGTGTGGAGAAGGATGAGAAAGTGTTATAAGACTGTATATAATACTTTCATTATGCCCATACATTATTTTCAAATGCAATACTAAAAATAAAAATAGCATTTTACTTAGAATAATTGCTGGCATTTACTGAATATTTATTATATCCATATTACTACTATGCTAAGCATTTTAACTGAATTGCTAATTATATTTTTAAAATCCTATGAGGTATGTAAAATTATACCTCTTTTCCATTTGAAGAAACTGAGATTTAATGAACTTAAGTAACTGACCTAAGATCACAGATGTGAAGGGATGGCTATGTCTAAGCTCCTAGCCCACACACTCTTAAACACTTGGACAAACTCCACAGACGAAAATACAAAAGGCAGTAAATACAGTACACATTTTTAGATTGATTCAACACAGAGTAATCCATATTGTATTTAACGACCTGTAGCTATTATAAAAATTTCTCTATGAAACTTGGATCAAGAAAATATATCTATTTTTCTAAACCCATTATATATTTTCCAAACCCACATGCATGAATGGAAAGAAGTTCCATCTGTTCATGATTAAAAATGTTCTTTCTTTCTAGGGTCATAACAGAATTATAAGATGGGGTTCATTTTGGGTTCCTAATAGCAGGTAAAAGAGATTCTGTGTTCAGAGTCCACAGTGGTAACCATCACAGCTTTTGTTTTTCCCAATACCCAGATTCAAGGTCTTTTGTCCGGGATGACCCAGAGATAACCTGCAGTAGTTCACTTGAGTGACCATTGACTCCTGGAATCAGGGTCATAGAGCCATTACCATCAATTCTTGGTTAATGGGTCAGAATTTCCTGGAAACTTTTATTGGGTTTGTTCCAAGTTTATCAATTCCTGAGTACCATTCTTGAAATCTGGAAAGTCCATTTCTGCTTCTTCCAACCCTAGGAAACCCCTTCACCAGACAATCTAGCTCAAATATCTAAGTATGATATTTTCTGATCTTATTAATAACTTTTTCAAAATAACTCAGACTGTTAGTTATCTTTCTATATGAAGGGATGAAGGGTAAAACCTAGAGCAGAGAGAACAAAACACAGATCAATGTCTCAATAAACAATTGTACCTTAATAAGACAGAGGAAAGCCAAGCTAATTTTATTTTATTGACCTTCATCAAAAAAAACCCCCAAAAATATGCAGAACCATATTGGAGCAACGATTAGGTTAATCACCTCTGAAGAAGCAAGCTACTTTACCCTGAGTTCGAATCCTGGGTCTGGCGGGTGAAGGGGGAAGGCAGAAAAATCCATGTGAACAACTAAATAGAAATAAAGATGTTTCCTTTTTCTTTCTCTTCCCAACTACCTGTGTACTTGCCTTAATTTCTGTCTGCACATTTCCTTAAAAAAATCGAAAAGATAATGTTTATATATGTATATGTGTATATGTGCATATATACATATGCGTACACTTAGACTGAAGTTGAGTGACTAGCATAATGAACCATCCTGGACCTATCACTCAACTTTAACAATTATCAACTTATGGTTTCAACTATACAGCACATATTCTTTCCTTAAAATTACTGAGAAGTACCTAGTAATCCTATTATTTCATCTATATTTGATTATGCACCTATAAGCATAATTTATTTTATTAACTACCACAAAAAATTATCATACCTTTAAGAAAGAATTATGATTTCTTAACACAGAGGAATGTACCAACAGTGGACATTAATTTTTCTTAAGATAGTAAGCTAAAACATTAAGTTATTAAGAATTTTTTCTAATGACAATGTGAATGTCAATGCTCATGTTTATTTTGCATAATTACTAAAAATCTATTTCATAGCAACATATCTATAAAATTTGACAGTATCCGATAAAGTTTTGCTTTAATTTTACAGTTTTCGAAAGAATTTACTGACTACAAGTCTTCATTTTGTCTAAGCAATGATAATTTTCTTAGCAAAGGTAACAGAATAGTGAACATTTTAGGGAAAGCATTATTTTTCATTTCTTCAGAGTCTCCAAGTTACAACATCGTTACTGAGAATTTGCCAAAAATCAACAAAGCACCTTTTCTTTAGAAAAAGAAAAGTTGAGATGACTTTGTCTTCTCTTTTAGTGCAACTTCCGTTTGCTTCCTCCATTCCTCACCTAAAAATAATTTAAAAAGAATTAATCTTTGACATTAAATGTGAAGAAATATATTAACTTAATTCTTTAAGAGGAAGACAATGTTCTACAAAATTGACATATATTGAACCAAACATCTAAATATTCCTCTGGACAGGGCTTGTCAAATGACTGCTGGCCAAATGCAGGTTATGGCATATTTTTGCTTTGCACAGCTTACAGACTAAGAATGTTGTTGCTTTTTTATTTCTTTGCATTTTCAAATGGTTGAAAACACTTGAAATAATAATCTTTTTGTCACATGAAACTTATAAGACTTAAATTTCAATGCCCATAAAGTTTTATTGGAACAGTCATGCTTCTGTATTTCGTGTTGTCAATGGCTGTCTTTGTACTCCAACAATTGAGTAATAGCCACAGTAATAGCTACATCTTGGTTCTCCTAGATGACACTATTTCCTACCTGAACTTTTGCAGAAAAATTGACCATCCTCTGCTATCAAACAAAATATTAATTGTCAACTATTATAGATGGGTGAGAAACACAAGTAACTTGCCATTGGTTAGAATTTGTGAAAACACACAAATACACACATACACACATGTATATACATGCATACAAATATTAAGAAAACAAATATAGAGAGCAAATAGTTCATTTTTGTTTTGCTAATCTTTACATCTGTGTTGGATATGCCTCAGGTTTTTTGGGCAGATTCTATCTCACAGTTTATTTTTTAAAAAGAAGCAATTGCTTCTGCAAAAAAAAATAGCATATCTTGCTACAGCTGTATCAACAGAATATTCTTTTCTTTTGTAATGCAGCTGACATTGTACATCAGATTTGACATACTTGACCAATGATCCAAAATACCACCTCTTTTGCCCACAAGCATAAGGTTAAAAGTCTTTCCATGAGCAAACTTTCTTGAGGGAGAAAAGGAGTGGAAAAGTATAATTATAATTACAATTATGGTTCTTTAATTTATGATTCTATAGTATACTTCCTTTATTCAATTCATGATTCTATTAAATTATATGATCAAATAGAAGGGAATTTAATTATCCAAAGCAAATTTTTCTTATATAAATTTATAAAGAAATTACAGATTTAAATTTGAATAAAGTACAAATACCCTACCAAAGTCAGGGTAAGGAAAATGTCTAATAACTATTTTCTATTGTGCTAAGAATAATTCTCTTGCAACCACTTATTCAAATAAACACTGCATTAGCTTTTAATAAATTATCTTGAATAATAATACAATAATAGCAATAATAATAATGAATTTTCTCATATTTCAAATGTGTTCTTAAGTAATTCCATCAAACTCAAAGTCTGAAAATATTTATCAACAATGAGATAATCTTCAATTTATTAATTTAATATTCTTGGCCCACACTACCTTCATAACTTACATTTTGTTACAACAAGAATATATTAAATTTTTAAAGCTTCGTTTTACACTAAAGTATTATAGTTAGCTCATAGCTTATCAACAAGCAGACAAGTTACATTATCTGCCTTCTAGAAAGACTAATCTAAATACATGTGAATATATAACTGGAGAGTGATATGTACCTGCTTAAAATAGTCATAACTTGATTTATATTCACTATGAAGAAGTACTAAGATTGAGGCATATACAAAGTCATATTCTCTATGCAAGTATTAACAAACAGAAGAGCACATTTAACTTTATCCATCCTTCCTAGAAAGAACAACGACATAACTGATTTATTACTGTAGGTGTTAAACTATTTCCCTAGTAGATCTAAGTCATAGGGCAGTATATGAAACACATTTTACATAGTCTTTCCTCTCTTGGACTTATGAAAAGTTTCTAGTTTAGTTATATACCCGAAAAGCCAAGGGTACTTTGTAAAATGCTAAATAACTCTTTTCTCTATTGAAACTATAGTTTTACTTAATACATAAACGTCAAAGGAAAAAGCAATGGTTCTTGAAGTGAAACTGAGCTTACCACTAAATTCTACTGATCACAGAGGGACTATAAACATGTAAGTTCTGCTTAGACCCTCTTTCTCTAGAGGAAACATAACTTGGAAGTATTAATTTCTAGTTGCCATTCATTTATCTTTCCCTTTTCTACCCAAGAATGAATCATCAAAAATATGTATTCACTAAAGGGACACCTCCAAATTGTTGCCCATTTACAAAGACATCTAAAGGCATTATTTGTGGTTTATTATTTTAAAAAGTTAATGAATAAAAAGTCCAATATCCCTAAAATAGTCTTCACAACATTAAGTTCTTTCCAGTTACTCTGAATGAAATGTTTTTGCAAATGGAAGTTCCAATTATTCATCACTTTAAATTACTGTTCTGAAATAGCAGTCCAAAAATATTAGAAGTATTTTAAACTCATTGCACTAAACAGACACACACACACGCATGCACACACACATACACAATGCTAGTATTTCCTTTTTTTAACTTCAAGTTTTCAAGAGAATCACATTGTCATGACGTTGGAATCAGTGTTTGGATTCATGTTGCAAATCTCCCATCTCTGAGTGTATGATGGATGTCTATGAACTTTGTGGCTGGATAACAGTAGTCCTACATCAATGAGATTTATGGGGAGGATGCATTTAGTATTATTCATGAGCCACTTAACAAGCTTCAGCCAAGTATACAATATGGCCTTTGTTTATAGTCCCAGGAGGTCTTTAAAGGCCTTTTGAAAATTGAAGAGATTTTTTTGATAAATGGCAGAGGATTTTGAGGTGGGCCTGAAAGCTATAAGTGTATATTCCTATTAACTTGAAGAGTCCTACATTTCATCCTAACTTCCCTGTTTTCTCAATAAAAAATTATCAGATATTCTGCTGGTATTTTATTTTGCTATTGTTCTGCTACATTAAATAACCAAGAGGGACACATTTTGTAGAAAAATGTTCATTTCACTCTCTATTACAGGAAGTTGGCTCATCTTAACAGGCTATCCAGACTATTTGAACAGAAATGAAGCAACATATGTTTGAAACTGTCTTTTATATTATATTCTTTATGTTTATGACCCAATTCTTCTCAATGAATTGTTATTTATGGCAACTTATGTGGATAATAGTTTTGTCTTAACCAAGAACTTCAGCTCTGTGGCTTACTGAAAGACTTGGGACTCAGATGATTGCACTGGTGTGGCATAGTTGAATTAAATTAAAAAAAGCTGCTAACTTCGTTAGAGTGAAAGTGTAGTGGGATAACTGATAGAACTGTTAATTAAGGGCAACAATTTAATTATTTAGACAGACTTTTAAATTTTAATTTTGGAATATCACTGGTTTTCTGTGAAATTTGAAACTGAAAGAGTACCTTCAGATATAACAAGAAATAAAAAAATATTTTATTTCAACGATAATACTAGGCATGATAATCATTTCCTCTTATCTAATTCTTAAAAATAATTCCAGAATTTAAAATATTTATTTATTCTATCTACTTTATGGTCATTTTGCTTGAGTTCTTAAATTGCAGTGCCTGAGTCTATACGGATTACAGATCAAAATGTATAAATAATGTTGGAGATGGTAACCCGTTTGGAGTCATGTGGTTTATACGCTTTATTTTATCTCTGCTGTTCTTTATGCAGAGTGCTTTATTTCATGTAAAATGCTTCACTCTCAAGTCCATTATTCTCTCCCATTTCAATTATTGGGCTACAGTCAAACCACAGAGGTAGGACTTCAGATGTCCTTTCGGCTACAATGTTTAACATGACTCCAGTGGGAAAGCAACTCCAGTATCATCTGGTTCAGGTCTAATATTCATTAGACGAAAACATGGAGAAGTTACGTGCAAATCATCACAGTTTGAGAGGTGACAAAAAATCTTACTTTTGAGAGTTTCTTAATCTATTGTCTATATCAACTCCCCCAAATTTTGGACAATGGTTTAAGCACCTTCTGACATAGTTAGAAAAATTATGAAATCACTGTACCTGAAGAAAATACATTATTTAGAAGACTTATTTCTTATCTGCTTGGAATTTAAAATAAAAAAAAAAATATGTTGTGGCTGTTAGAAAAAATGTGAAGCCTTCATAAGCAATCTAGTAGGTAGATACTGAAATATATACCACTTTTAATAACTCAGCACACACAAAAAAAACATGCTAAAATAATCTGAAGGTGAACACATAAAAACTGGGATAGGAAAAGGAGGAAAAAAGGCTTGCTGGAAAATTCTATTAATCCTCACTAATGTTCTTTTTTTGCTTCCCCTTGGCACTAATTCTTCAGGAGTATGCCAAAATGCTAGATGATACTACTCTGGCTTTCCTGAGTGAAGAGCTCCTTTTTATAGTACAATATGGCAATGTTTATGTCACAAAAACTAACAAGTAAATAGGGCTTACTGTTTGCAAATCAGGAAGTCATTCAGGAGTTCCTGAGAGGTATTTTGTTTACACCTTGAAGAAGTCAGGGTGCAAGTCAAATAAGCATAATGGTTTTTCCTTAATTGTTGATATCAATTACCATTAATACATGAAATGAGACATTTTAATGGGAACATTGTTTTAAAATAGAAGACATCTCTAGGAACGTTCGTGTATTAACTCCTCTGACCAGTCTCCACCAATCACAGTTTGTGCTGTGGAAATGGTGTGATTTTTCCATTTAGTTACTGGCAATTCGGCCTACCTCCCACTTTTTAAAAATTCTGTTAATTCAAATCTTCAAACTAATCACTTCTATGGTGCGAAGCAAAAATGATTAAAAGCAAAGGTGAAGATAGTTTTCAGTAAAGAGAGCAAGCTTCTTTTTAAAATCTACAGGTGTTTATCTGATCTGACAAAACAAATTACAACATACACTGGAAAAGGGGATGTGAGTGAATGTTGGCAGAGGCATTGACATAAAAGATATTGGCCTGATTTTATGTCTCATCTCATATTTAAGGATATTTATATAATCCCTTGCCTGGCAGATGAGGAAATCATCTATAAATGTGAAAAGTGGGTTGATCCTCTCTGTGTAACAATTAGCTCCTTCTCCATAAGAAAAAAACAATTTAGTTTCCAAATATAGCATAAAATTATTTTTATTTCTATAAATATAAGTCACTTCCAAGATCTTGACCACATTGTAGGGTTTTATATGGAAATTCATTTAGAAATGTTGTGGGATATACATTGCTGATATGAATTCCCATTTACCATACCTCAACAACAGCCACAGTTATCATCTTTACAAATTGTGTCTCCACTTTGGGTTCAAACTGAAAACAGTTTGCTTAGTGTATTTCAAGTGGAAACAAATAATTCTGTCCAACTAAGTATCTAATGTCCTCAAATGGCAAAACTTCTAACCAATATCTTCACTTTTATTCTTTATTTTTTTTTTTTCATTCGGCATCATTTAAGAGCTATGACTACTGGACACTAAAGATATTCCAGGATTTTTTTTTTTTTTAAGCAAAAGAAAACCTGGCCCCTGTCTCTAAGGAGTTTATATAGGAAACGTCTGCATACAAATGGCTCCAATAATAATGCCGTGAGTACTCTCTGCCATACTTGACGTCAATAAACAATTAACCCCCAAGCTAAATCTATAGTGTAGACATTATTATGATCTCCATGTTATATGTGACGAAACAGCACAAAGAAGCTAAATAATTGATCTGAGCTCACACAACTTGATAAACCACAGGGAGGTTTCTAGACCCAAATTCAGAAAGCCTGGTTCCAGCATTCAAGTTCTTACTCTCATACCGCATTGCCACTTACTTAGCCACCATGGAAAGAAAGACAAGAGAGAAAGAAATACTACATTGACGACGGGGGAGGAAGTAGTGACAGAGAAGGAAGAAAGAGCACGTCGCTGGATGTGATCAAAGAACTTTTAAAAGGAATGAGATAAAACTTTAAATATGATTAATGGTTCCTGGAAATTAGCAAAGACTTCTAAACAAATATGGGAAAAAATATTTATATTTCTCCTTCTTTAGTGGATGTTTTGTGTGGGTCCTTTCCTTTGCATCAGTTTTTCAGCAAAATGATAGTTCTGAGGAAGAGCTCTCAGAAACAAAGGCTATTTGTAATCACAATTCAGTTTATCTAGAAAGTGCTATTGAACTACCCAAAATACATTATTTCTTCATAGTAATGGTTATTTTGGCGGTTAAACAATGACTTCTGTTTATCTTTTTGTCATTTCCGTTTAAATTTCATGAAATTTACTAAAAGGAGGTGTTTTACTTTTGCTTTCTTGTTTCTTTTCAGTTGGGTCAGAATTGTCTCACAGTCTCCAGGGTGTGAATTGTACTTCAGTGATTAGGAAATCTGAAATCCTTTTGCTTTGGAAAGATTTTACCAACAGAAAAGGGAAGGAAAAGAGACATTTAGAGAAGGATATTTCTGAAAAATCCATGATGATATTTGATATAATGTACTCTTTAAATTGTAACTTTGGGTTGGAGGTATTTTATTCTTGTCATCAACCAACATGATCACTCCCCCTTTCCTTCCTTTCTCCACAGTGAATCTGTATGTTAGCTAGAAACCAACTCTTGAGAGATGCTGTACTGAATTGCAGAACAGGAAGAAAAGTCATGTAGCTGATAGACTGTAAGAGGAGCAGCTTAGCACCAGCTTTAACTGATAATTCCTAGTTTTCTGTAGGCTCATTAGCACAAACAGTGCAGAATTGGAGACACACTGTCCTAATCAGTACAGTTGTAGGTTAGGTATTAGGCATTAAGGTTTTCCAGAAATTGGACCCCTGATAGCTTTTAGAACGAGAACCTATGTCTTATTTTGCTGTCCTAAACTGCTAGAAAAAATAATGGCCACAGCATGTTTAATTTCACTATCTTATCAGTATTCGGAGAAAGCATCTTTATAAATCACTTTCGGATTTTTATTAATAAGCTTTATAATCTCTTGAGAAATTTTATCAAGGCAGTCAATGAGAATATAATAATTAAAAACTTTGGATTATAATAATGTTTTCCTATGTTTTTATTCAGATCTCTACAATGCCACAGGAAAATATTAATGAATATTGTAGTCTGCCAGGTTTTAATAAAAATATCTTATACATCAATTATTTTTTGCTAGAATATGATTATAATTTTCTAGCATACGTAGACTAAGTGAAATTTAAGGATTCAATTCAACAGTCATCTGATTCTACTTTGAAATAATGAAAATAACATAGAAATCAACCCAATAGCCTACAATGACATGAAGTATGAAAGTTTAAGTATTCTAGTGACAACCTGTAACAAGAATGGAAAGTGGCACACCATTAATCAAGATATTTGATATATTGTAAAAAAAAAAAAAGGTAAAATTGGTGGAAAATACAGATATGTTTATGATATTTTCAACAATAATGTCTGCAGGTATTCTTCTGAAGTCTTCTTGCCCAGGAGTCTTTTATCCTAGGCATTTTAAGATCTCCTGCGAGCACTTTTCATTAATCACCAGCGTAGTTTACACAGGGGTTTCCCAAAAGGGATGGAGGAGAGTCTTGTGTTGAGAGACCTTCAGAAACAGATGACAAGAGCACCCCCAGCCCCAAGACGGGGTCATGTAGAGTGGAAATATGAGCTCCTAACCCTTGACCCTTTTGCCTCTTTATTTTGATTCCTTGAACAATGCTTGTTGGCAGGCACAAGCAGTAGCCAGCCCTTCTCTCTTTTGTTAGGCTTGGGAAAAACTCAGTGCAGCTCACTGTGATTCCCACCTAAGAGCTTGCTTGGTTTTTAATTAGGAAGAATTACAACTCACACCATATTTTTCCAAATCATCGTTTTTTAAATAACTCAGGGGATAAAACATTTGTCAAATTTCCACAGTCAAATGAACTTGGTACAAAGGATCATTATTTTATGAATGGGATTTTTTTTTTTTAGGATTTTCTTGAATACTTAAAACTGTAACTGTTTTGTCTCTTTTAGTCTTTTCAAAGTGATTTCAACAAATGTTAGTTGTTCCAGATCATGGAAAAATAATAAGTACTTCACTGTTGGAGAAGCAAGATTAACTTTATCTAGATAAGTTTTATAATCTTGAGAAATAACAAAAACATATCACAATATCTCATAGAATTGTCCATTCAAATATGATCTCTTAGTAAAACTTTTAAACAGAATTTTTCTAATTTATTCTTATTTAATACTAAAATATTCTGATACCTTAACATTTGATAGATTCAGAGATTCGAAAATCTAGTATATTTATTGCCCCAATCAAATAAGTTGCCATGGACATTTGTTCAGAGAATATAAAAATGTAGCAAACAAAGAGGCTTTGGAGTTAATGTCATGTGGCTTTGGTTCCAACAATTCCAACTCTCTCCAATAAGCAGAGTCAATAAGTCAACTAACATTTTGGTACATAATATTAGGAAAAGAAACACAGATCTCCTATTTTTCTTGAGAAATACATGTCCCTGAAATTTTCTCCTCTTTTTTTTTTTATCTTTCTCTACCGATTCCACACATTCCCACACAAAAATATTGAATTCAATTTTGCCATTTTTATTTGAAGTTGTTGGTATCTATACACCGTACTCTAAATTTAAAAACAAATTAACAAAATCCATTACATGGAATTATTCCAGAGCTAATGATAATAATTCTAGTGTCAAATTCCTAATCAAGATGATTTCATTTGTTCATTTTCAGTTCAAGTTCAAACACAAGCCCCAAAGGTGGATATTTTAATTATGAGTGGAAATTTCAACCGTTACCTTAGCAATTACTAAACTTCACAATAGACTTTACAATAGTGTTGTTTGTTTTTCAGACCATTTCATTTATCTTAAATCACTACTTCCTCAAATCTATGGGAAAAAAAATAAAGTAGATGCTATAATTTTCCTTTCTTCAGGATGCTTAACTCCTTGCCCCAGATTGAAAACTGTTATGCAATTGTTCACTCATTGAAAACAAACATTTTCTATCAGAGTATTTTTAAATACACCATATTATTTTTCATCTCCTTTACATTATATATATGTATATATATATATATATATATATACATATATATATATATATATATATATGCAGTGGTGTTTGGGGAAGATTATGAAGTTTAAGTAAAACATGCAAAAGCAGGACTACTGAAGGCATTTAGAAACTTGATCGAGAATGAGAACCATTATTAGGGGAAAGGACATGTTTACAAGAGAGATTTTGTAGAGGAAAAAAAGATACTAAAACATATGACTGTAATTGATATCTCTAAATGTTTTGAGAAATCAGAATAGTAAAGTATTAAATATATTAATATTTTAATATTAAAATACCACCTTTTTCCCTTAGGTTTGAAAATATCCAACATTTTAAACACATTTTCTATATTAGTCTATTACTTCCTTTACTGCAATACAAAACACGTCATAAATTGAAAGCTTTTTTAAGGAAACTTAAAAGATGTCAATAATACCAGTTGCATTTTTTCAAAGATCTATTTTCCAGTTAAATAAATTGAATTGAAATCTGACATAAAACAAGTCTTAATACACTGAGCAAGACTGAAATTATAGTTTCTTTTTCAAACACAAGAGTGTGACATAGAAATGAATCAGGAAAAAAAAAAAAAGAAAACCACAAAGATGTGGGAATTAAAAACATGCTTCTGAACAAATTTTTAATAAATGAATAAATTAAATAGAAAATTTTAAATTACCTGGAAACAAACAAAAAGTGAAAAGACAAGCTACCAGAAGCTGTAGGATGCAGCAAATGAAGTTCTAGAAGGAAATTTTATAGCAAAACAAGCATACATCAAAAACCAAGAGATAAGCAAGTTAAATATCTAACCACATACATGAAGAAACTAGAAAACAATGAAACCAAAAACAGCAGAAGGAAGAATAACAATAAAAATTAGAGCAGAACCAAATAAAATAAAAATAAGACCAATAAAAAAGTCAACAAAACTGAGCTGATTCTTTAAAAAAAATTAAATTGATAGACATTTAACCATCCTCATGAAGAAAAAAAGAGAGAAAACCCTAAAAATAAAAATCAGAAATGAAAGAGGGGAGGTTAATACAGGCATTCCAGAAATACAAAATTCAAAGACTACTATGAACACCTCAACAACAACAAATTCACCAGTCTTGAAGAATTGACAGATTTCTAGAATACTACAACTTTCCAAAACTGATCCAGGAAGACATACATAACTTGAACTGATCAATAACAAGTTCAATAACTGAAGCAGTTATAAAATGTCTCCCAATAAAACATGAATCCAAGAACCAACGGCTTCACTAGAAATTCTCCTAAACATTCAAAGAGACCTAACACCCATCCTCTTTAAACTCCTCCATAAAGTTGAAAAAGAGGAAAATATTCCCTAATATAGTCTATGATATTAACATCATACTAATTCCAAAATCAGACAATGGCAGCACCTAAAAAGATAATCACAGATTGATATTGCTAATGAATATAGATGCTAAAATTCTCAACAACATCTTGGCAAATTTGTTTCTACAATACATTTAAAAAATTATACATCATGATCAAGTGGAATTTATTCCAGGAATGCAAAGATGACTCACATATGTAAATCAATCAATTTAACAAACTACATCAACAAAGGGAAAATAAAAAATCATATGATCATATCAATAGATGAAGAGAAAATATTTGACAGGATTCAACACCCATTCATGATAAAAACTCAATAAGATTGAAGGCACATACTTCAACATAATAAATGACATATATGAAAACCCCACAGCTAACAACAGCCAATTCTATGGTGAAAAACTGAAAGATTTTTCCCTAGCATCTGGAACAAGGTAAGGATGTCTGTGCTCTCCACTACTATTCAACATAGTTCTGAAATTACTGTACAGAGCAATAGAGCATGAAAAGAATTCAGATTATAACTGAAAAAACAAAACTCATTATTTTAGATAACATATTATATTTATAAAACCAAAAGATTTTACCAAAAATACTATTAGAAAAAAATTAATGAATACAGCAAAGTGACAGGATATAAAATTAATAAAGGGAAATAATTAGCAATCCTATATGAAAACATCAAATTAGAGGAAAAGAAATCCTATTCACGACTGCACTAAAAAAGATAAAATAACTGACAATAAACTTAACATAGGTGGTAAAAGACCTTTAAAACTATAAGACATTGAAAAAAATAGAGATAGAGATGGAAGAAAATTCTGTGCTCTGGATCAGAATAATTAACATAGTTAAAATAGACATCTATTTTAAAGCAATATACCTAAAGCAACATACAGATTCAATACCATTACTATCAAAAGTCCAGGGACATTTTTCAAAGAAATTGAACAAATAGTACTAAATTATGCATGAAACCATAAAATACCTCAAATAACCAAATCTATATTCAGAAAAAAAGGAAGAAAAATGAAGACACTACTACTAAACTGCAAAGTATACTACAGAGTAATTGTCATCAAACTGTATGATATTGGAACAAAAACAGACCAGTGAAATAAAATTCAAAGTTCAGAAATAAAACAACACATATATGGGCAACTAGCTAGTCTCTGATAAAGTTGCCAAGAATGTACTATGAAGGAAGGAAAGTCTATTCAACAAATTATGTTGGTAAAATTGGAAAGTCACCTTTTTTAAAAAAAAGTGGTTATATTGTTCATTAGCGCCACATGAAATATTTACTCAAAATGTATCAAAAACATGGATACATAATCTGAAACCATAAAATACATAGAGGAAAATGTAGGTAAGACACTCCATGACATCAATCTCAGTGATATCTTTGGGGAATTAGCACCTACAACAAAGGAAACTAAAGTAAAACTAAACAACTGCAACTACATCCAACTAAAAGGTAGTTACCTTTCAGTGAAATAAGCCATCAATAAAGTGAAAAAGGCAACCTACTTAATGGGAGAAGATATTCACACAACATATAGTAGACAAGAGCTTAATCACCAGAAGAGCTCACACATCTCAGCAAAAAAGCAAATGACCCACACAAAAATTGAGAAAAGTTGAATAAACACCTTTCTAGAGAAGATACACAGATAATCTACATATACATGAAAAAAATAAAAAGGTTTCTATATCACTCATTATGAGAGAAACGCAAATAAAAACCACAATGGTATGTTGGTATATCACTTCACACCAATGGGAATGGCCTACATTAAAAAAAAAAAAGACTAGGGACAAGTGTCGGGGAGTGAGGGGGTATGAAGGAAAAGGAATCCTCCTATACTTTTATGGGAATTTTAATTAATACTACTCCTTTGAAAAACCTTACAGATATTCCACAAAAAAAAAAATAAATGTGGATCTGACATTTGATCCAACAATTCAAATTCTAGGCATATACCCAGAGAATACAAAAACCCTAACCAGAAAAAAAAAAACAAAAAAACTGCAACTCTAAGTCCTTCGAAGCATAATTCTCAATAGCCAAGACAAGGAAATAACTAAATGACCAACAACAGATGACTGATAAAGGAGCTATGGTATATATACCTAGTGGAATTCTATGCAGCTGTTTAAAAAGATGAAAGTCTGGTTTTTACAACAACCTGGATGAAACTAGAGGTGATTATGCTGAGCAAAATAAGGCAGAAATAAAAAGAGAAGTACAGGATGGTTTCACTCATACATAAAATATAAAGAAAACAAATGAAAAGATCAATCTCTACAACTTTTCATTAGTCCTTCCCTCACTCAATTATTACTTCCTTTCCATTTGTCTTCAGTCTTCCTATTCTTCCTCACTTGCCTAAGGTAAGTCCCTATAACCATTTATAAATATCACGACCTTGCCAATTAAAATCAAGTAAGCAAAACCTACAACTACCATTTCTCACTCATTTATAACACATTTCACTCTTCTTTTATGCTAAGAATTGCAATTTGGTGTCTGTATTTTCACTCCCCATTTACATCTATGACAATCAGTCTTTCGTCTCTACAAAGCCATGGAAACTGGTATCACTAATCAAGTCCCTGCTGCCAAATCTTAAAAAACCCAAATCTTATGTCTGTGGCATTTGACATTGGCAACCACTTCTTCTGGCAGAGTGTATATAACTATCAGTGAGTATCAGAACTACACACCCTCCTGAGTTTCCTCCTTTTTAAAAATGTTGTATTTTGAAATCACTCCAAACAAAAATTGCAAGAATAATACAAATAATTCACTTTACAGAGATTCATCTATTTGTAGTATTTTATGATTTTTGTGTTCTTTCTCTCTTGCTGCATGGATGGATGATAAATGATAAATAGATGGAAAAATGAGAGGTTTAATAGATATAGCTACTTTTTTCTTAACCATTTCAGCATAAGTTATACACTTTATTGTTCCGTACCTTGTTACGCTTTAATATAAATATAAATATATGTCCTGAGAACAGGAATATTCCTTTATATATCTAGTCTAATTATGAAATCAAGAAGCCTAATATTTAAATAAAATTCAAGCCTAATACAGTCTATTTTTCTACTGTCTTCTAATGTTTCTCTTTTTACAGAATTTTATGAAGAATTTGAAAATACACATGTATAACCTCTGTTTAATCTGTACAATTTTTCAATATTTCTTTGACTTTTAAGCCATTCACAGTTTTGAGGGCTATAAGCAATTGTTTCATTGAATGCTTTTCATTTTGAGTACTTTGGCATTTCTTTAATATTAAACTCAACTTGTAAGTATTTTTGAACTATAATATTGTATAAGAAATGTCTATGCCTTTCAGGGTAACAAATCTGGTATCCATTTGCTCCTTAGTGACACTAATTTGGATCATTGGTACAGCTTTGTCCAATTTCTCTGTTATTGCATGCTTGTTGTTTATTTTTTAATTGCAGCTGAGTGTCATTTTCACAGAAGTTATGTTTTATAAAGTTACTATGATCATAGAATTAGCAAGTACTAAGCATTGCTCCCAGAGGAAATGCTGGGTTAGATTCCATGAACCCACTGGTTGTAACATTCTTACTAACTAATCTATATGTAATCTTGTTTTGCGTGTTTAAGTTAAAAGCACCTGATACTGTATATATTACCAATTTAACATTAAACTCATGACTAGAAGCATCACAATTCATGCCTCCATAAATCACATTACAATGCTCTCACCCATAGAAACACAGAAAAGCTTTCATTCCTACATGTTGGAGCCATTTTAAATAGCAAAATAACCAACAAAAAATGCAAAATGCAAAAATTTGATACTAAATACCTTAAAAATACTCTTTAAAATTTTTACTGAAGGATGATTACATTATAATATCATATAGGTTTAAGATGTAGAGCACTGTAAAAGAATATCTACATATAATACATTCATTTTATTACCAGCAGTCTAATTCTACCTTTCACCTTATAACTGATCCCTTTTACCTAATTTGTTCACTCTCCTCCTCCTACTTCCCTTCTGGTAACCACTAATCTGAGTCTATAGACTAAAAGACTTATGGATACTATGAGAGCCAATATAAATGACAAAACAATAATTCAGGAACACAAAATTAATTTCCTAATTGCCATCTATCTCTTGAGTGCCAGAGATTCCCACCCAACTTCATAGTGATCTTGTTTAACCTCATCTAGGAAACCGCAATTCTGGCAACTCAGATATTTCTGTGCAGATCCATAATGACTAAAAAAGTTCTATGAGTATTGAGATTTGGCTTGCAAATTAATTTTAGGGGAAAAAGCAAATTCACAAATATGGAATCCATGACTAATGAGGATCAGCTGTCACAAGTAATTTTGGGGGGAAATACATAATGCTAGGCGACATTTTGAAGCTCATTTAATGTTTGCCACCACAGATTTACTCTCTGTTTATTCTTTCCTTAAACAATTTTCACAATGGTGGTCCAAATAGTAGTTTAATTATTCTTTCTATGCTTATTAGTCACTGTTACAAGTGTGCTTTCTCTTCCTATCTACCTCTCTTTCTGTTTATCTACCTACCTACCTACCCACCTATTTGTCTATTTGTCTTCTTTTTATTTACCTGTTGCTATCAGTTTCAGCTCAGACAATTAAGGTTTATTGCAAGTGCTAATGTATTATTATTCCCTGGGCCCATGGGATTTTCTTCATGTTGATCCCTAGATCTTTATGACATTTCCACATTATTTTTTCAGTATTTTGTTTCTGGTAGCACAGATACATCAGTCTCATGTTGAATCTTTCCCTATCTACCTTGTCTAGGAGTCATCCATATTTCTAAAAACTCTCATTTATTGAAGTGGAAATTCTTCCTTCTCTCTTCTTCCTCTTGATGCCATTTCTTGGTGTCATTCTAAATAATACTCTTAGATCAACTCTTACATGCAGGAGTCTTTAAGTTTCTGGATCTTTCCTCTTTTCACAAAATTAATTTCCTAAGTGCCATCTATCTCTTGAGTGCCAGAGCTTCCCACCCAACTTCAATGTGACTTTTGTTGCTTTGGTTACATTTGGAATTAGTATAATTAGCTCCTGAACTATCATAGGTACTCAATTAATGAGCACTTCTGTGACAATGAAATAAGGATTGTCACTCTAAATTGTATTTTCACTTTGTGAATATTCTATTTTTGATAGATATTCTTGGTTCCTCAGTATGACTGACTATATGTAATAATTCAGCATGCCAGAATGGACCTCTATTGTGGTTTCTTTCTTATTTCTAGACTTATTTCCTCTAAAAATGTTTTAAAAAGATGCTTATCACCAATTAGGATTGCCAGAGAAAACACAGAACACCAACCTAAATTCAAATTTCAGGTAAACTGAATAATTCTTAGGCAAACAGGTCCCAAATAAATTTTTAATTCCACTGTTTGTCTGAAATTCAAATTTATATGGGTATCTTATACTTTTACTGTTAAATCTAGCAGCCCCATCAATAAATTATAAATATTTCTCCTTAATAGATTACAACCTGTGAAATGACCTAAGATATTTTTATATTACCTGGAAGTAAAAGTAAAACTGTACTGAAAATTTACCAAATGTTATTATAAAATAGAACAGGAAAAAAAAATTTACTGACTGTATACTTTGAACATAGCATGGGTATGTTTCTGAATTATAATTTAATTTAAATTTTAATGTTTTTAAATATACATAAAATGAATTTAAATAATAGCAATGCTAGTTTATCATTCTCTATGCTGAGTTGAGGCAGATATACTATATAATTTAAAGCTGAATATGATTTGAAGAGGATAATGGGTTCATGTCCCCTCAAGCCAGCAAAAATGCTCCAAGTCAGTTCTCTCACAGGGAAGTAAGAGTTTTGCTTTATAAGTACATATTTTAAAAAGTCTGTACAGAGCCAAAAATTCATCCAGTAAGTGGAAAATTGATGCTGAAAACATGTGGGAAAAACATACAATGGGTATACTTTCATCTTTCAGCACATAACCTCAAATCCTAGTATTTGAATTTTTGCAACAAACATGCAAATGGTTGAGGCAAAACTGCAATTACCTATGGGGAAAAATACTGTGATACTCTAATCAGTTCATTTGCTTTACTACCAAAGGGGACAGAAATATTCAATTAACTCAAAATATGGCTAAGATTTTAATGTTCCTATTCACCAAAATTGTGAATTTCAGCACAATTTCATTTAACCCTACTTGTTATCGCAATGTTCTTGAGTTTATAAAAACAGACTCTGACTTTAAAGATGTCAACTGTAGTGTCCAATTTAAATGAAAATTATCCTGTTATTTTAGCTTAAAGGGCATGGAATATTTTGACTTGTCTTGATAAGTTGGCCGGACTCTATAATTTGAATGGTTTTTACTATAGCAGTAGACAGAAAATTTAAGAATTGTGATGTTATATGATATTCTATTCCAGTTTATAGCAAGAGCATAAAGACAAATAACAGAAAGAATAAAAAAAAAACTTTGGATATGATTCTCTCAACATATATAGTTTGAAAGTTTTTATTGATAACAATTTGTTGGAATGAAGATTCCCTACCTACTTAATAGAAATTAGTTTCTATCTTTGTAAAGAGTTTAACTTAGTTAGCACTGCATGATGATTAAGAAAAGTATTCTTATAGTGAACAGAGGTTGATAAGAAACTGTGATCCCCACAAAGCACAAGTCTATTGAAGTTATAATCTTATGTTTGTACGTGAAGTAGAGTTTATATAAATACTTCGTCATGTACTCTGAAGTTATATGTGAATTTTGATATTGAAAAATAAACTGTGCTTTGAATTTTCTCTTTTAAGATATCGTTTGGTCCAGGACTAATATACATCAAGTGGAAAGGAATTTGGTAGGTTAAACTTGTGTATTTTTTTTTATTAACAGATAAATGAAGAGCTGAGTTTTCAAATATAGTTGAGACAAAGCTCAATAAAGCCAAACAAGATTAAAGGAAATATGAATTCCATAGATCATCAAATTTTTTTTTCCATTTGAAGGTGACACAAGGCACAATGTTTAGTGGAGAATCTTGTATATTGAATGTTTTCTCTCGGAATTAACTATTTATTCCATATTTTCCATAATAAAGTTTTTGGTGGACAGTAGCTGATAAACAGGCATCAATTTTTTAAGCAAGATGAATAATATCTAAAGATCCCTTGTACAACATTGCACCTAAAGTCAACAATAATTTATTGCACACTGAAAAATTTGTTAACAGAGTAGTTCTCATTTTAAATGTTCTTACCCTGATAAAATAAAAATATTAAAAGAAAAAAAACAAAACCATTGATTAACTTACCACGGCTTTTCTTTTTGTTTTGTTATGTTTTGTTTTACTGCTTGTTGGCATTCAGAACATAAAAACCTAAAAGACCAACCTAGTGAACAGCCTAGAAAAAAATTCTGAAATATCAGGTAGAACTTGATTTTTTAAAATAAATTAAACCACGTGTGGAAACGTTTTATTGCCAAGACATTCATTCTTCATATGACCTACTAGTCTATTTTTTCCTCTTTCCCAGTGCAGTAAAATACTGTGGCATGATGTGGAATTAGACCTAGTTATTTGTGGTGTCATTGATAATATTCAATCTTTTTCACAAGGATCATGATACGTATCTAGCTGATATGAATTTTGTCTGCACAGAAGATTCTTGTAAAATTCCAGTAAAGCACAGGATTCGAAATATCTCTTCTAAGGATTATTTAAGACAGACTCAATAGCTATGCATAATGACAAGAAAATGTATTTCAACATTTTTAGTTAAAAGTTGCCTTCAACTTTCATATTAATTCTCAATTTTCGGAAATTCAAAATTTCAAAGTCTAGAGTAGAAACAACTATGGTTGTGATTTAGGCAATAATCTCAGAAAAAATAAACTTCATCATCCTGAGATTAAGAAGAGATTTTAAAATTTGCTTTAGCACTGTCTGCTAAATATAGCCAAGATGAGAATGTCTCACAGTAGGTAAGGAAGTGACAGGTGTGGTGTACAGATCTGGAACTAGAATTTGGCTGCTTTCTATCCTAATCATGAGAAACGTATTCATTTCCAAAATGGAAATACACTCAATGAGAGTCAGCCAGGACCTCAGAAAGTGCAGGGACCACATGCTTTAAACAATAAAGCAGTTTCTCATGAAAATTTAGTTTATTAACCTGTAAACATAAATTCCAGCTGAAGAAGTTTCTCAAGTTAGTTTCCGAATATGAACAGTAACAGGAGAAATGCCTAGAATTCTCCCTTTTGTTGGCATTCTTATTAGCAAAGAGAGTTTAATTTTAGGCATGTGTTTCATATTGAATCTGACAAGTCATGTAGCGATTAAAAATTGGAATGCTTTGACAGCATGAAGACCAGTTGCCTGTAATTCTCCATGATGGAGAGAGCCTGGCAAATGACGAAGGTCTGGTCAGAGGGGGTCTTCAGCGTCAGTGCACAAGGCAGAGAAAACTGACAAGTCTCACCCAGATGGCACCTGGGAATGGCAGATGCACTGACCAGGTCCATTACTGCTAATCTCTCCCTGGTATTATAACAAAGTGGTACTTCCAACAAAGTGGAAACCAACTTGAACAGCCTTGCATGTAGTTTTTTAAAGAGTGGTTCTAGAAGTCAAATAGGGTACTTAGATATAACCTAACATTAAAAAAAAATTATATATACATATATTGTCTTGCAAAAAGATACTATATTGTTAAAGCTATGATTTTGTGAGCATTTTCTATTTTTAAAGGAAAGGTGCAGGCTAAAATGAAGGCAAGCAGTCAGGAAGAGAAAAAAAGAAGAAGCACTCTACTGTATTTAGTTGTTCATCTTTGCTCTTTCCCCTAACCCTGGGTCTCAAAACTGTGTCCTTAGAATGCATGTGGACTCTGACCAGTGAACTTAACCACTAGGACACCAGGGTGTATGTTGTGAGCAAAATTCAAGGTAGAAAGTGTACATAGTTTTCTTATGCCTGTCATTTTTATCCAATGCCAAGCAATAATTATTTCTAACAATTTTCTCCATTTTAAAATAAATTAAAATTTATTTTTTCTTCCATTTAAGTGTGTTATTGCTAATGACTTGATAAAACTTTGCTAATGTTGATTGATTTTCATTACCATTAAAACACATCTTGTTGAAAACTTCAGGTTTAAAATTAATGTTATTTATAATGTTACATTTATAGATTAAATAAATTTAAATAGTGAATTTTAGCTTCCACAATTTAAAAACTTTACATTTTTTGTTACCTCAAAAAATATGGATTTCCACACCTATATAGACAATTCATCCTTAACAAAGGAGCCAAGAGCATTTAATGGAAGAAGGAAAGTCTAGTCAATAAATGGTATTGGAGAATTGGAAAAACATCTGCAAAAAATTGAAACTAGATTATTCATTAGCACCATACATAAAAGTTAACTCAAAATGGACCATAAGATGGGCATAAGACCTGAAAGCATAAAATATTTAGAAGAAAAAGTGGAGAAAAAGCTCCACAATCTCATCCTCTAATAGATCTTTGGAGAAAGAACAGATACAGCAAAAATAACCCAAAACTAGGAAGCTTCTATACACTAGAATCCACCACTTGAAACAAAAAGGCAACCAAGTTTGAGAAAATATTCACACAACATACACCACTTAAGAACTTAAATCTCAAAAATACACAAAGAGCTCATACATCTCAATAAAATCAATATCCTACTCAGAAAATGGACCAAAGAACTGAACAGACACCTGCCCAAAGGAAACACATAACTGGCCTGTTGATACATAAAACAGTCCTATATCATTTGTCATCTGAGAAATGCAAATAAGAAATAATGAGATACCACCTCACACCATTGAGAGTGTCCTATATCAAAAAGTCAAAAAATGACATGTGTTGGAGGGGATTTAGAGAAAAAGGAGCCCTCCTTCACTACTGGTGGGAATGTAAATTGTGCAACCTTTCAGAAAAACAGCATGAGAATCTTCAAAAAAATGAAGATAGAACTACCATTTGATTCAACAATCCCACTCCTAGACATATGCCCAGAAAATTAAAAAAAATCTGTAAGGAAAAATATCTGCACCCCTCTTCATAACAGCACAATTCATAATAGTCAAAGCATGGAAACTACCTAAATACCCATCAACAAATAACTGGATAAAGAAGCTGTGGTATATATACTCAACAGAATTCTATGCATCTGCTTAAAAAGAAAGAAAGAAATTGTGTCCTTTGCAACAATCTGTATGGAACTGGAGGGGATCATGTTAAGCAATATGTCAGAAAAAAAAAAGGAGAAATACAGTATGGTTTCACTCATGTGTGGAATAGAATGAAATTAAACAAATAAATAGACAAACCGCAGCAAAAGACCATGGGACACAAGATGATGGCTGCCAGGGAGGTAGAACAGAGAGAAAGAGAAAGGGAACAAAGTGGTGGTAAGCAACGCTAGAACTCTACTGGTTGGTATGGTGTTAATACCCATATACTGAGATTTGAGTATAATATCTCAAAATGAATGATAATAAAATAATTATATTTTTAAATGTATGGTTTCCAATGACAATGTAATTACTTTAAAAGTATTAAAAACTACTTATAATTTCAAAATTAAAATGTGTCAGATTAAAATAAGAATGTTTTATAAAGTTTTGTTTTAAACTTTGACTGTAATATAACAAAGATAGTTAAAGTCCTGTATTTCAAAGTCAGTCAAAGTAATTCTCTCTTCTTTGAAACTGTTCCATAAGTTATTTGTATCCTATAAATAATATTGCTTCCAATTAGCATCCAACATTACTTTTTTCAGTTGGACTAGTGTTTCCTAAGAGTGTTAAGCACAGGAAGTACAAAACAAAGAAACTAAAATTGAAACCTCAGAGAAGGGAAAAAATCCTGAAATTGTTTATAATATTAGTGTAATTATCACATACAAAACAAAAACTTTGTTAACTTGATTTTTAATTGTGTGCACTGTGAGGAGCTCTGATTCATAGTCTACAACTTTATAATATTTAAGGCTTGGTGTGACATTTCTTTAAGTTGCATCTCATTGAACAGCATAATAAATTGATATTGCTTAGGTTTAATTGACAATTTGACAAGTTTTTCATTATTTTGTTTTCTTAACTTTCAGAATCATAAAAAGATGCCTAAACAATCACCAATGGTAACTAATTGTGTATTTATGCATGTGTTTTAGGTATCATCATGAGCTTATAGCTAGTGTTTTACATATATTTCATCATTTTTAATTGTTGAGTAGTATTTCATTGTAAACATGCACTAAATGTTTATCCATTCATGTATTAATATGGTTGATAGTAATTAACTTATTTCTGCATTTTGGCTATTATCAATATTCTGGTATGAACATTTGGGTCCAGCTTATTTTGTAGGCTTATATTTTAATTGATTTTGAGTATTTAGTTGTGGAAATCCACATGATAACTTTATGTTTAACATTTTGAGAAGTAATCAAACTATTTTACAAATGACACTCCATTTTACATTCACATCAGTAATGAATTAACTTTCTAGATTTTCAATTTTTCCACATTCTTTTCCATGTTTGCTATTTATTATCTGCCCTTTTTAATACAATTAGTTACTTTAGTAGTGATTGATCATTCTGATATTTCATTGTGGTTTTAATTTGCCTTTCCTAAGTGATTAATGATGTTAAGTATCTTTTATGTACTTATTACCAATTCATATCTTCTTTGTAGAAATGACAATTCAAATATTTTGCTGCTTTTATAATTAGATTGTCTTTTTATTAAAAGACATGAAAATTCTTTAGATATTCTGGATGTAAGTCCTTTATCTAATTTATTATTTTCAAATATTTTCTCCCAGTATGTGGATTACCTTTTAATTTTCTTGACGGTGTCACTTAAAACACAAAAGTTTTAATTTTGATGAAATCTGGTTTATCAGCCTTCACTTTTGTTGTCTGTGGTTTTGGTATTGAAACTAAGAAATTATTGCCTAACCAAGATCATGATGTTTCCTGCATTTTCTTCTAATAGTTTTATAGATTTAGCTCTTACATTTAGGCATAAAATTAGTCATTTCTCCAAGGAACCCCAGACTCTGCTTTTCATATGTATTTGTAGAATATATATGCATATATATGTGTATATATATATACTTTATATATACATATATGATTCTATATATATACTAAATAAACTTGAATACTGATATTTAAAATTTAGCTTCTATGATTTTATAATTGTTATCTACTTCAAAAATGTATGCCCTCCAATGATATTAATATATTTACTTATTTATTCTTTAAACATTTAAAATAATTTCAAAATTAAAATATTCATATTACCATTAAAATGAAGAATGCCTCATGCAATTTAAGCATTTTTATCCTTTGAATTAAAAAACCAAGGATATTCAAACAAAGAACTTTGTTTTGGTGCTCCCTGGTGGAGTTGTAGTTGGCTAAATTGCCTCCTGAGCACGCAGGCAACATACCCCTGAGTTCAAGTCTCTGGCTGGGGGCGGGGGGGGGGGGTTGGGGGGGGGGGGGGCCGGCGGGGAGAGGGGGGCGCACACAACCAGTGTGAACTAGCTGAAAAATAAAGTGCTGTGTCTTCTTTGCTCCTCCTGCCTGCCTGCCTACTAGCCTTCATTCCTGCCGACACCTTTCCTCAAAAAAATAAAAAGCACTGTGTTTCAAAGTCATTTGAAGTTCTTCTCTCCTCTAAGATATAAAGTGAGTTTCATTTGTTTCAGTTGTTTTAGATTTTAAAGAATTTTTACGTATTAAATTTATGTTCAATAACATTAAATATTTCTATAAGAAAGTGCACTCACAGGAATCTTTCTCATCCTGTCTCGTTCATTCTTATCCTATGTGCCTCCTAAAAGTAGCCATTGTGATTAATTTGAGGACTGATTCTCTCCTTTTTTTGAAAACATATGTAATTCATATTTTCGCTACTGTCTAGATAATTAAACTACTTGTTTTTTTCAACACTAGAACTTGAATAGAATTCTGTATCTGTAAATACATATCTTCATCTTTCATCTTGTTGTTATAAAATTATCCAATATGTGACATGCCATGTGGTTCCTTAATGATTAATATCTAAGTTCATTTCGTTCTTTGGTATAATAAATAATACAACTAAAAATATCTCTGTGTAGACTTAATTTGCATTTTTGCAAATTAAGGACTGTATTCTTAGATATGGGATGTGCCCAATACAGCAAACATAGCCTGTGTCTTTTGTGGTCTTCCTTTTCCCATTTCTATGCCCCCTCTTACAGCCTCTGTGTCTATGCTTCTTACAGCCTGCAGCCTGAGTATTGCTCTTAAGATACCAGAGTTGGTATCTAGAATTTACATCCTTTTAGCAAAAGTTGGAGTTAAGTCAAAGGGCAAAAGTGCAGGTACCCTTGTGAATCAGGCAGAAACTTCTTTCTGAAAACTTTACCTGAAACTGAACATTTGCAAGGCATCTTCTTCCTTGCTTTTACTCTCTTTAATGGTGTCTTCTAGTAATACTTTCTTAGTGACTCATTTATACATGAATCTTCATTACCAAGTCTGCTTTGAAGAACTTGATCTAATATTCTGAGTGTATAAAGTTTGTTATATATTACCAAATTGTCTTGTTATGGTTGTACTATTTTGCATTTCCACCGGCAATACACAAGTGTCTGTTTCTTCAGAGCCACACCAATAGAATTATTTGAAAATATAAAAAGAAACTTCAAAACAATTAATCTATTTCACATAATTAGAAATTGTGAACTTAAAAATATTGGGACTTATTTACATTTTCTATTAAATGTTAACTTGATAAAATTTTTAAAATGAACCCCAATGGTGCAAAGCCACGGCATTGGCTTTAACATTAGGCATTAGCATTCTTCCAGTTGGTCTCTCTCAACACACTGAATGAATGAATTAGAACTAAAAGAGAAATATACTTCTAATTCAATTAATCCACAAGCATTCAATGAACTCATAAAGTAATATACTTAAATATCAATAAATTAAAAGATATATAGTTGTTAAATTATACATTGGAAGAAGTTAAAAGATTAAATAGATTATGAAGGTTTTTCATCATGTGTCTTGAACAAATAGAATTTGTAAGAGATTGTTCAATAACTTTTCTTTCAATACTATATGTTAATAAGATAATAGCAGCAGCTACTATTAATCGAACAAACCAAAAGGTTTTAGATAGCAGAGCTCAGAGTTTTTAGACACAAATCAAGGGATCAAGACACCAACAGATAAAACTAGTGTGATACAAATATTTTATTTTATTTTTTTAAAGAGAGGAATGGAGAGGCAGAAGAAGTATTTTAAGGGAGGAAGTTGGGTGTACCACCTCCAGCGGAGCGCAGTCCACGCGCACCCCAAAAATGGAGGTTGAGGACTTGGGACCAGGGTAAACAACCATGATATACAACTAAAATCAAAATAAATAAAAATACTTCTTCCTCCTCTCTTCTTGTCTACTTGTCAACCTGCCTTCATTGCTACCTGAAGCTTTTTAAAAAATAGACAAACCATCTTCTATGTTATGAATTAACAAGTTCTAAGAAAAAAAAAATAAGGTAAAGAGGATTCAATTGAGGGGATGAGTTTGTAATGTTAAAGATAGTTGTCATGGCAGGCCTCACTGAGTATGAGACATTTAGCACCTATAAAGGAGGTGTAAATGTTAATCATCTTGCTGCCTGGGTGAGGAGCTTCCTAGGCTGAAGGAACAGCTGGTACCCACACTTGAAGGCAGCATCAAAAGAGTGGTAGCTTGAGGAATAGCTAGGAAGTCAGTGTGACTGGAATTGAATAGAATGGAGAGAGAAAGTAGGGCATGAAGTCGTAAATGAGATGGTAGGTTCTTAAGGACCTTGTAAATCATTATAAGTACTTAGTCATTTGTGATGAGTGAAATAGAGACATGAAAAAAAAAAGGTCAAAGGGGTGAAAGGATCTGAATTAAGTTGCAAAAGGATCACTCTGAAATGTGTTGATAGAATGTGGGGGAGAGTAGGGGCAAAGAGAGAAGCAAGGAGAACAATTAAATGTTATTAGGCTATCTCAGAAAGATGATGGTAGCTGACACCAGTGGGGAAGCTATGGAGGAAATGAGGCACTGATTCTGGATAAATTTTAAGATTGACGAGCAGCATTTCCTACTAAATTGCGTATAGAAAAAAGAGAGAATGAGAGGAACTAAATATGATCTCAAAGTTTTGACTTGATCAACTTGAGAACACAGTTGCCACAGTTGGGAAAGATGGTCAGTGGGGATAAGGTTATCAGTTTGAGCAAAGTACAAAGCTGATTTTCCTGTTAAAGTAATGCATAGCCTCTGAGATTGAAATTCAATGTATAACTTCCTTTAAGTCAGGAACTGTAGCTGATAGCTTTAGAAATCCCACAAAATACATAGCATAGAACACTGCATGCAGATGCAAAACCAGTATTTGCTCAATGAATTAAATGCCCTCAGCCGTTCCATATTTTTTCACAGTGATGTTTGAAATATATAAACATAGGTTCTCTAAAATTAATTGTTAAATACTTTTTATGCTCTATTTTCAAGTATTGAAAAATATTTAACTGATAAAATAATAAAATGATCTCTTTAATAAGGATTTTAAAATTCTATAGGTTATATATAAATGTAAACAATGGTTTTTAACATCTCCATCAAGTTTTTCTTTGATACATAGATGTAATTCACTTCAGAACACACTTTTCACAAAAGCTATTTAAGTAAAACCTAAATAGGCTTGAAATGTTATCTTTAGGTTTTAGAGCCATCTATTTTGTACAAAATTTACCCATTGTTCCCTTTCTGAGTCGAAATGCACATACCTATTCAATAACTACCAATATGTGTAAAAATAACAGAGTTATGATACTTACAATATCTTATTTCCATCCCTCTTAACAAAATATTATATTGACACAGTACTTCCTGGATTTCTTTCAACTACAACACAATGGAAGAATTTTACGTACAATTCCAATTATTTCAAAGTGAAGTTCATGAAGGAAACATTGGGAACTGTTTTCACTTTAATGACAAATTCATGAAGAATTTTGGAATTTTCAAGTAGAAATGCAACTGTGAAAATTTTAGATATGTTGTGGTACAAATAATTAATGGTCAGATAGTTATACATATATAGCTTCCATATGATGGCACCTCCAATTAACCATTCCTGGAAAAATATATTTATTCTCTAGAAAGTCTAATTTAATATCAAATATTAAATTTATAATATGATTTAGAGAGTTAAATTTAACTTTGGATATATGTTTGTCATAACATAATCTCTAGATATATTAGGAGGTCAATAGTTCATCCAAGAAGGAACTCTAACTTGAGCAGACACTAATTAAAAGAATCAATTCTCATCCTACTACATATGTCCAATCATATTAACACATTTTTAGATTTCTTACTCAGTGGACTAGTCAAGATTAAAGGATTTGCTAATATGAAGGAACAGAGTATGCTTCCTAACTGACTGAGCAGATTTGTGAACAAATTAGTTCATTTAAAATTGACATTGAAAGATTGATTTTGCACAGAATGAGTTACCTAAGGTATTCATCATTTCCTCTGCTTTTGCACACAAGACAGAGATCTGTTTCCTTCATTTTCTGATTGTAATAGGGCTGCTTACTGAGCTCCTTTTTTTTTACAGTCCTGATTGCAGTCTGTCATTCTTTTAATTCAGACATATTTCAGCCTCTTAGGCAGACCTTCAGAAATAACTTCCTTAAAAGCCTCAGTAAAATGACTCATTACATGTTGCTCAATTCAACCACACTATAAATTATAATACAGGAGAAAGTTCTAATTGTGCAAAAGTTCCAATTACTTATAAGTCTATTTGACTCATTATTCAAATGCAGACTGAGCCAGAAATCCAGATGCAGATACACATTTCCAAAGTTTAAGGACAATATTCTACAACTCTAACAAAATCTAAGATTTTTGTTATTCTGTATTTATTTAGTATATATTAGTAAATAATCAGTAGATAAATCTTTCATGAGAAATTTAGAAACTATATACAAGAATGGAATCAGAAATACAGAGACTGTTAAAGAATTAATTGCTTAAGTCTAGAATATAAAAATATGTGGAAAAAGAAAAATTAGAGTATAATAATGACAATAGCATAATTTAGAAAACAGTAAGTCTTAAATATGCATTCAGGCTATTTTATTTACAAAAACCTTGACCAGATATTAGAAATATAAATTATGATAAGGTGATGAATTTGGGTGGTAGAATTTTTAAAACCTCTCAATCAAACTAGAGATGATGGGACAGTGAAGGAGATGTCCACATTAAATATTAGGGGATAGAAGAATTGGATAATCTGGTCCATGCCAGTGTTCTTTCATCTAAATACAGTGGAGCAATCATTTTAATTTTGAAATCAGGGATATAGATGGGAAATGAAATGGTGATATCTATGAGGAATTTAGGTAGTTGATTGGCATTCATAAGTAAGATGTAAATGTAATAGTATCTATTTTGCAGATAAAATGGAAGCTCAGAGAGAAGACACAATTTTCCACAAGGTATAATCATCAACCAACAGTGGTATATCTGACTTTATCTGACTTTAGATCAAATGTTTGTTCACTTGTACATAATGGAAGGTGTGTGTGTGTGTGTGTGTGTGTGTGTGTGTGTGTGTGTAAGAGAGAGAGAGAATCTATTTGTTTCAAATAACTCAGATGTCAGCTAAGGAAATCCAATGACTTCCCAAAGACTCACGATTTCTGTGGAATCCTTGAAGGATTTCATGTTCACTTTTGGCTTTAAATTTATGCTTCCACTGAATTCTCAGTTTTGCAACATGTCCTGTTTGATTTGCTCCATTTCTAGCTGCACAGGAAATTCAGCTCTCATTATCAAATCAACAAACCTACCTAGATCTGTACCCATATATTTTATTTTGTCTTTCTTCCTGCCATAAATATGGTGGAAAATAAAATTATTGGCAGGAGGAAAAGAAAAAATAACATAATAAATAAAATCATCACTGTTAATTCAACCCACTTCATTTAACTTTGTGTCTCCCCTACATGTAATTGCTCTTCTTAGTATTTCTAAGGACCATTGCACATTAAAACCAACAGTCAGTATCCAGTCACCTGTTTTGTCTTAGCTATAGTATTTGGTAGAGCCGATAACTTTCTTAAAACCTTTCCTATACTTGGTGAATTAGATATCCGGTTTCTGGGTTGTCGTTTTCCTTATTTGATTGCCCTTTCTCACTTCTATTTGTTGATCCCTACTAGTCTCCCAGCCCTAAATGTTAGAGTGCCCCAGGGCTCTATCCCCAGAACTCTTTACTTCCCTGTCTAGACTCATCTTTGGAGATCTCAGATGATTCCTGCCTTTGAATTCTGTGTGTTTGCTGATGTCTCCCTAATATATCACCGTAGCCCAGACTTCTTTCTAACACTCCAGACTTTTATTCTCAACTACCTCCTCATCTCTCTTTGGATGTCTGAAAATGAACTCAAATGCAATATGACCAAAATCAAATTCATCTCCAAACTCAGAAAACTGCCTTTCACTGATTTCCAAACACCATAAATGATACTCCGTTTTTCCAAAACCGAAGTCAGAATTCTTAGTGTTTTTCTTACCTCCTCCATTTGTTAATACCAAACCATGAGCAAATTCTATTGTTTCTAAAAAAAATCTGTTACCATCTTCAGATCCCTACCCTAAGTCATATCAACACTTTCTGCATTATTGCTGTAATTTCTGAACTGGTCTTACTATTGCAGTTCTTACCAGGCCCACCCTTAGATACTCTTCATCTTACTATCAAAATAACCTGAGATACAAATTAAGTCATGTTACTTCTGACTCAAATGCTCCCAGTGCCTTCTATTGTCACTCGTAATAAAACTAAAGTCCTTAAAATAGATTACAAGACCTCAGGTAATTTAGTCTGCTGTGAAAGCCTTGACTTCAGAAAGTAGCATTCTTTCTTCTTGCTCACCCTATTCCTTTATGCTGCTCTTCTTGCTGTTAAAGTGGAATATTCCAAATATGATCCATTTCAGGATCTTTGCTCTTCTTGTTTTTTTGAGAATGCTTTCTGCCCATAAACCTTCATGATTCCTCACTTTTTTCAGGCACAACTCTAATGCTACCTTTATACATTTGAATAGAGATTTGGCTGCTTTTTAAAAGAACAAAGTAGCAATGACTTAAAGAAGAAAATAATTTCTCTCACATAAGAATCTGTATAACTATAGTCTAAGATTGTTACTGCTGCTCCATAGTTTTGTCTAGCCATCCTCAAAATGTATCTTCCATCTTGAGGCCTAGGACAGGCACTACATTGTCCTTCACTATGTATATACCTTTCAGACTTTGGGCAAAAAGAAAAGGCAAAAAGATGCTATACTTACTTGTATCACATCACTTCTACTTACATCTCACTAATTAGAGCTTAATCAACAACTGTAAGGAATAGTGGCAAATGTATTATTTGGAGTGTGAATCTGACCAGCTACAACTCAAATGTCCTATAACCAAAATGTGACTATTGAGAGACGATTAGTAGCTTTTCTCACATAAGCTAATCCAAGAGACCTTCCTTAACCTATATAAATATGAATAAAATGACACTATAAAATATAAAATAACACTTCATTTCTCAAGCTACAATCATCTCTAATCTGCTTTATTTTTCTTTATAGGACTTATAATCACCTCATGTATTATATACTTATTACCTGATTTGTTTTCTGTCTTCCATCACTATTGTAATATCCTTGAGGGTAAGAATTTCATGTTTTAATCATAGCATCCCCATAAATATAGGCACTCAATAGATATATTTGAATAAAGAACTTTCAGAATATCCCTGAACTCACTATACTCTCTTTCACCCCCATGCATTTTCACATTCTGCTCTGTTTGAAATTTCCTATTGTCCTTAATTTGCCTAGCACTAATGTCTATTTAGAGTTAGATTCAGGTTCAGGCATCTGAGTCCGACCTGCGGAATAGTCAGCTGGGGTCCGGAGATCCACCAAGAACGGATGAAAGGGGTGGGACAAGAGGTGCGAAAAATGACAGCAAGACAACGAATTCTGATCAAGCTGCAAAATTTTATTAAGATGGAGGGACTTATATAGAAAGGGAAAAGAAGGGAAGTAGTTCTGATAGGTGGCCCCTGTGCATGTCTGCTGGGTGCTCTTTAGTTGGGTTGGAGGGTGGGTGCATGTACAGTGCGTGATCAAGACT